>JAUPFT010000001.1:52472603-52960103 GCA_036936625.1 Parnassius smintheus behrii
GCCTTGGTCTTGTTGCTCCGTTTGCCCCGAGCAGTTGTAGTCTTGAGCGGGATTTCGCCCCCCCCAGAATACGCGGGGCAGCCTGAGCACCCACGCTCAGAAGTGGAGAAACATGGTCGTGGATGCTCAGCGAGGGATTCTCCAGGGGTGCTGGTACCCTCCTGGGGTAGTCTATCTTTATTTAATTCCGCTACCATGTTGATGGGGGGGGGGGGATTTGGGCCTCCGGCCACCTGCACTCACCAGACGAAACGCGGAAGCAAAACTTCCACTTCACGCCGGTATTCTGTGAGGTCGTGGTACCACCCCGGTTTGAGCCGGCCCATACGTGCAACAGCAAAGCTGCCGCGTGGCTCTACCACTGTTAATGAGCAGCTATGAGCATTCCCCACCTCCCTCCCCCGCTTTCCGGAGGGTATATGGGCATATTTGCTTCGGGCTCAAAAAAAACTATATACCTGTCACTTCTGAGGATAAAAGCCTCCTCTCATTTTTAAGTTTTGTGGGTTTCAGGGCTAGGAAGTGTTATCTCCATGATACCACGGCTCACTCACACAGAGCTGCTTACGTTCATTTTTTTACTATATTTAAGTAACTTTGAACGTGAAAGGAAAAGGGGAGATCACTCACCGGGCAAGGTGCTTAGCTCAAGGAAGGGTCAACACTCTCTGTGGTAATATAGGGCTCGTTGAGTATATATCGGAGTAGTTTGGAAACTTGGATGGCGTAATGCGATGACTACGTCGCTACTTAACTATTGAATAGGTATTAAATAAAATCTTTAAAACTAACCAAGCTTAATAATTTGGTATGCCCATTTTGTTCCTTACCTTATTAGCCTGTAAACAGCCTTCTACTGTGCATGGATTCATAGAAAGATTAGTATGTAGGTGAATTGGTGGCACTGCATTCGAGTTCTGGAACATTTGAGCTATTTTCTGTCGTCAGTCTGCTTATTTTACACCTAATTTAAATACGAGATTGTAAAGCCATCTATCAAAAGCTTCCACTTTTTCTGCGCATTTTTCGATGCTATGATAAGATACAAGTGGAAATTTTCAAAATTTTGTAAATAACTTCAATATAAATAAAACGAGAATATCATCAATGTAGTCTAGGTCAATTAAATACGCGTTATTAAGGATAACTCAAAAACTATTGGTCAGATATTGATCAAATTTATATGGGATCACATAAGAAACACCAGCTTTCAAATAAAAAAAATCATCAAAATCGGTTATGCTCGAAAAAAGTTGTGAGGTAGGTAAAATAAATAAAAAAATACAGTTGAATTTAGGACCTCCTCCTTTTTTGAAAATACAGTATCAGCGTAATGTGAAAAAATAATTTAATAAGTATTGCAGTAATTCATTTATACTTATTTTTCTTCTTTTTTTCGCATAATTCTACTACCTGCATCCACATACTATGTATGTAATTTAGTTCAATGACTAACCTACTGCTTCTGTGGACATCCGTTTCATCACCATCTGCGCGCTCAGAGCTCAAAAGGTGACAAAAAAGAAAAAATAGGCTGCAAATGTGTGGCAAATACTAAGGAAGAAACTAAGATGAAATGCCTTAGTGTGTAACTTGCTCCCATATACTCTTCAGACTGGAAACACAGCAAGTAGCAGTACACGCACTACTACTTGGCGGCAGAAGTGGATATAGTACTCACCAGATAGACTAATAGGTAAAAAGAAGTCCTACCAAATAAAAACTATATAATTGATCTTTTTATTTGATGGTAGGTATCTAATTTATTATATTTACTATAATATTGTATCGGTGAGGTAAAATTTTCTCTGACATGGTATTTACAATATTTTGAAGTGATTTGAAGACGAATTTACACAGTAAAGTATGTCATTTTACAGATAAACATCCTTAGAGTGGGCACTCAAAATATTATTTAGTATATAAGGTAAATTATTTAACTCATGTACGTATTGCGCAGGGAGCAGCATCAGGTGTGAATAGATACTTTACAGTTGTTAAGAAGTTAGAGCAACTTTTAAAATGCATACAACCATTTTTATTTCTATTCTCTGTATCATTTCTGGAATTCACGGTAAGAGTCCTATTTTAATTATGTATAAGATTCAAAAGCTTAAATTATTCAAAAAGGTTTTTAAAGAAATTATAAAATTATTTAATGCTAACTTTTCAATTGTCAGATAAAAGTCATCCATCGAACAAAATATGACTTGTAAAGTTAAAAAAGTAAAGTTACAGCCTATATACGTCCCACTGCTGGGCTCAGGCCTCTCCTCATTTCTGAGAGGATTTAGGGCAAGGAAGTGTCCGCCGCGCTGCCCAAATGCGTGTTGACGAACTTTACATGTCTTCGAAATATTTTTTTTTCTTATTCCTCAGACATGCAGGTTTCCTCACGATGTTTTCCTTCACCGCCGAGCACGTGGTGAATCAGCACTTAAAATTGCAATTAACAATTTCATTGGTGCCGGCGGGGATCGATCCCGGGTTACTCGCGTTCTGTAATATTTACAGCGAGCTTTAACCATCTGAGCTACCACGGCTCACATTCCAGTCCTCCAGTTCCAGTTCCAGTTCCAGTCATTATGACTTGAATGAATATAAAAGTAAAAAAATAGAACAACTTTATTCAAACAACTGTTAATTTAAATTTGTTTATGTTGTATTTTATTTATTTATTTTTATTCTTTATTGCATCCTTAACAAAAGAATACAAAGGGCGGACTTAATGCCTTGAGGCATTCTCTACCAGTCAACCCATAATTTTTTTAATTCATTTTATCCTATGAATAAATTTTATACGATAGTTGAAAAATGGTCCTCTAACGAAATAAGTTATTCTATCGTTATTTAACCTTTTATACTACGATCATTGCTTTTTACATGTTATAAGCGACGATAACTTTTGTAGTTATAAGGTAGGCGAGTTTTTCAAACATTAGTTTTCACTTTTAAGCATGAATATAAAATGAACCCGACCCGAGAGTTAGGGAATATTACTATTAGAAAGACATATTTTTATTTATTTTTTCTATGAACTTCTTTGTGTTCATTTTTCCGATACGATACGACTTAGGGACCTTAAAGGGATGGGCCTACTTTTTTCTGAAATGC
The DNA here is from genome assembly GCA_036936625.1 of Parnassius smintheus behrii. Classification (NCBI taxonomy): domain Eukaryota; kingdom Metazoa; phylum Arthropoda; class Insecta; order Lepidoptera; family Papilionidae; genus Parnassius; species Parnassius smintheus. The sequence goes on from JAUPFT010000001.1 coordinate 52,475,718, forward strand.
TGGCAAATCAGGTGTTGCAGTTGTTTATAGGCGGCTAAAGTCATTTACTATCAGATGTTCATCTTTTTTATATAAAAATAACTTTCTTATTCCTTATACCAAATGTTTCGTTGCTAGATTCTGACGTTAGGGTGTCTGGGTCTAATTTTTTCACCTACTTCTAGACTTTTTAACTTATTTATTTATCTTTTAGTATCTCATTTGTATCTATAAAGTTTTTTTGGTATTAATTTTTTAATCAATAAAAAAGTTACATCTAAAATATTTTGCTAGATATTTTATAAATTTGTTTTTAATAGCTGTCTGGGTATAGTGCCAGCCATTTCCTTAATAATTCAGAGGGGACTTAAAACTAGTCGAAAGTCAGATCACATTGGTGAACTATGATGGCTGGTGCACTTGCTGATATATACTGTAATAAATAAAAACATTCGTATCTTTAGATGAATATATAATATTTTAGTAAAATACATATTTCATTAAAAAATATAATGCCGTGTAGTGGCGTAGTTAAACGTGACATAGGAAAACATAATAAGAGAAAGGTAGCTGCGCCCTCCTTTCTGCCAAGAAGGGTCGCGTTCGTATACGGCTTAGAGATCTCTCGTCAGATCGGTAAGTCAATCCATAAAGGCGGTGTTTAGTCGCTAAAAGTCTCCACATAACCACGCAGCCGGCTGCGTGGTATTCTATGAGCATTCACCGCCTCCCTCCCCCGCTTTGTTGCTCATATTTGCTCCGGGCGCAAAAAAAAAGAAAGGTAGCCCAGTATGTAACTATTAAGAACTCAAAATCATAAAAAAGCGGTTGTTTAATAAAATTTTTTGGGTGATCTAAGTTATCTTTTTAAGTCTATCATCGTGAAACAGAAACAGAAATAGAAGCAGAATGGAGTGACGACCTGGTAGGACATGCTGGAAGTCGATGGATGCTGGTGGCTCAGGACCGTGCTTTGTGGCATTCTTTGGAAAGGCCTATGTTCAGCGGTGGAGTTGCTATGGGCTGTGTTGATGATGATCTGTGGCGGAAACCTATTTTCAGTATTAGAATTTTCATGAGTTGTAATTAAAGATGGATTCAGGGAAAATCGCTATTCTTACTTAAACATCGAACTGTTAAGAGGATTGCTAACAATTTTATCTTTTAAATGAGAACGAGAAGTAATCGGCTCGGGTTCTCTTATGCCATCGAATTTCATACAGCCTGAATTTAAAATGATGAATGATGCTGTGGCCCATAGACATATCGGTGAAAATTAAAATGCAGTTGCGTTGGCACTCCTAAGGATAAAATGGAATGATCGTTACCAGTGTAAAGGGTCTCTAGTTCTCTACACTCATTATACGGAATACACCAGAGTTGAGCTGCTATTTTACGCTGGTATTCTGTGAGAATTCTATTTCTGCAGCCAAAGACATTGCTCGCTTTGCTATGTTTCAGTCTGAAGGGTATAAGAACCAGTATGATATCAGGCTATGAGGTATTCCGTTTTAGTCCTCAGAAGTGACAACACAAAAAAGTGATCTCTTTGTTTAATGTTGAGAGAGGGTGTTCATGGACTTTAATAGCCACTTATCATCAGGTGACCCATAATTTTGTTTTTTATTTTAGTTTGAAAAAAAAGGAGTAATCTCTGGGCCGAAGTATTGCAAACTTCTTTGATTCATTCATATCCCTAAAACCTTGCTGTACCTACTTAGTTTTGGTCTAATCGGATTTTAAGCAAGCGGATTGATTATAACTCACGATATTATCCATATAATATGGAAGTTTGGCGGTCCACGGCTGTACGATTTACTAGGAGATTTTTTCTTCGCACGACGTCTTTGTATGATCGTATAACACCGGCGACTTTTCCAATTCCAACTACCAATTCCTTTAGTGTTGCAGTTGTTCATAGGCAGCGGTTGACACTTACCATTAGGTGAGCCGCCATTTCGTTTGCAACTTTACTATAAAAAAATACCGTTACTGTTTATTAATCTAAATGTATTATTGATCATTCAGGTTACATTCTCCCCGTTAATGATTTCTACTTACAAAACCCACGCATCGTCGGTGGTGAAAATGCTCCCGAAGGCGGAATACCGTATCAGGCATCGCTGAGAAGTATGTTGAATGCGCATTTCTGTGGTGGATCTATTTTGAGCAGTAGATGGATTCTAACAGCCGCTCACTGTACTGTCGGGTATGAGTTTTTTATAAGCATGTTAAATAAATCACAATTAATATTTATCTAGGTGATAGGTTCTGAATGTCTGAATCTGAATGACTATTCATTCAGATTCAGACATAAAACATTTTACCAGAAACATATCCACAATTTTGAACATTGACTGCCTCGTAGGTCTAGTGGTTGTAGTAGTGCGACTGCTGATCATGAGGTCCTGTGTTCAAATCCCGGGTCGGGGGCCAAAAAAATAATTATTAAGTTTTTCCGTCAAGAAATTCTCAATAGCTGCCCGAGTCAGGAAGTTGGCGGTGTCTCACCCCCATACCTCAGAAAGCACGTAAAGCCGTTGGTCATGCACCTGGTCTCTCTCCGGTCATGTCGGGTCACCGTCTCATCGGATTATGAGAGTGAGGGAATAGAGAGTGCACCTGTGCTTGGCGCATACACTTGGGCACTATAATTCAGTCCAGCTCTGATGGCTAGTATCCGTTGAGGCAGGCCGCCGTGACTGAAATTCGGTCTGAAGGACATTATTATTATCATTGCGGACATTAGGTGTGGCAGCACATTCTGTAGTTCCTCTTTTTTGAAGGCTATGTGCTAATGTGATAAATATATAAGGATATCACAGTATACACTCTACCTGAACTACCTAAGTATCAAATTCCAAAATACATAAACACTCACCCAGAGGGGTAGGCAGAGACTACGGACTTCCATTTGGCACGATCCTGACATACCTCTTTCGCCTCCTTTACATCCATATATCTACGCATACATGCTCGTCGGTTAAGGGTACTTCTAACGTGGCCCATTTTCAAAATATCGCCAATTTGGTCGATAAACTTTTTTCTAGGGCGTCCCTTCCCGACTCGGCCGTTCACATCTGCCATATAAATTTGCTTTGTCACTCTTTCCTCATTCATTCTTTCTACGTGACCAAACCACCGAAGCATTCCTTTCTTAATCCTGATCAAAATATCATCTTGCATACCACATTTATCTCTTATCACGCAATTTCTCACCCTGTCATTCAGATTCAACCCTAGCATATTCCTTAAAGACCGCATTTCTACAGCATTTATTCTACTTTCGTGCTTCTTCTGCCATACCCAGCTTTCACTACCATACATTAAAGTAGGTACTAACACAGCATTATGAATTACCATACGTGCCTGTTTTGACACATTCTGGTTCTTCATAATAGAGTGTAGTTCCCCATTCACTCTATTCCCTGCATTTACTCGTCGTTCTATATTCCTATCATATCTACCATCCCTGCTAAATACACATCCCAAATACACAAACTCATCCACTTGCTCAATTAACTCTCCTTCTATTCTTATTTCGCATACCGTTTTGCTTTCTTCTCTTTCAAAAACCATCACTTTCGTCTTACTTGCGTTCACTTTCATTCCCCTTTCTTTTGATTCCCAGTTCATTAATGTAACCATCATTTGCAACTCAGCCGCCGATGACGCAAATATGACTTGATCATCGGCATACAAAAGGCATTTGACGGTTAACTCGCCCATTCTTAACCCACATTCTTCATCTTTCAAAGTTTGCAAACACCGGTCCATAAATAGGTTGAACAGCCAAGGGGAAGCTACACAGGCCTGTCTGAGACCTTTTTGGATGCCAAACCAGTCCGAGTAGACCCCATTGATCTTGACACAAGCACTAGAGTCCCTATAAAGAGATCTTAATGCCCGTATCAAACCAGCGCTCAACCCAAATGAGTTCAGTGTTTGCCGTAACACATTCCTGTCCACTCTGTCATAAGCCTTTTCCAAGTCCATGAACACACAAAAACTTTCTGGTTTTTGGCCAAAAACTTCTCCGCAATCATGCGCATGGAAAAGACTTGATCTGTGCACCCCATTCCCTTTCTAAAACCCGCTTGCACATCCCAAATTTTTCCATCAGTTTCTTTCATAACTCTTTCAATTAACACCTTAGCATACAGTTTACCCACAATACTAAGCAAGCTGATACCGCGGTAGTTTTTGCAGTCCTGCTGTGACCCTTTTCACTTATATATTGGTACTATAACTGCTTTACACCAGTCATCCGGTACCCGTTTTAATTCCCAACATAAATTAAACAAGGTGTACAGCAGGCCTGCCACCACTCCCTCTCCAGCCCTTAGCATCTCGAGTGATACTCTATCATATCCAGCTGCCTTACCTGCTTTCATGCTTTTCATTGCTTTCATTATTTCATCTACACTTATCTCCATACCCCTTTCCACTTCTTTCGGAATTTCTAGTTCATTTAATTCAGACGACTCTTCACTCATAAACACGCTTTCAAAGTATTCCTTCCATCTGTTTAAATTCGAAACCTTCATCATTCAGAATACATCCATTCTCGTCTCTTATAGCATTTATTATAGGCTGTTTTGTATTTCCCCTGGCAGTTCTTACGAGTTTCCAGAACATTTTTATGTTAGCCTGTAAATTATCAGATATCCTTCTATCATTCTTATCCGTTCTTTCTTTCTTTTTCCTTTCAACAACTTCTTTTACTCTCTTATTTAGACGTCTAAATTCTGCCTTTTTTCTTTCAATCTCATCATTCATACCAGAAGAATTACCCGCTTTGGTTGCTAGCTAACCATGCTTTCTTCTTTGATTCAACTTCCACCCGTACCTCATCATCCCACCATAACGTATTACTTTTCCTTTCATTTGTTCTCTTACTTACACCACATACTTCGGTGGCGGTATCCACCAAACCTTTCTTAATATTATCCCACACAGTATTCAAGTCTAAATCATTCATACACAACTCATTCAAACATCTAATATTTTCTCTCAGTCTACATTTATACTTCTCTATCACATCTTGTAACTTCTCTATTCTTATACGCTGTAACGCAGTGGTAGACACAGATGTCCGATGCCGCCAACGCTTGAAAAGACCATTAATTCGACATAAGACCAAGTAATGATCCGTCCCTACGTTGGACCCCCGGTAAACCCTTGTATCTACGACTGCGCTCTTCATTCTTTCATCCACAATTACGAAATCTATCATGCTTCTATCATCACCTCTTTCCCATGTATACATGTGAATCTTCTTATAACGAAAAAAAGTATTCGTCACAAAAAGATTCTTTTCCGCACATACGGTGAGGAGGTCTTCACCATTCTCATTTATACTTTCATTACCAAACGTTCCCAATATCCTTTCATAGCCAGACCTCTTCACCCCAACCCTTCCATTAAAGTCTCCTAACATTATAATATTTTCATTCTCCTTACATTTTGTCAACACCATCCTTACCATGTCCCAAAACTGCTCTCGGATGTAAGTGGGCTTAGACATGTCTAGGGCGTACACCCCTAGCAGGAACAGCTTCGAATTGAATAAAACTAAATTTACGGATTTTATCGCGTTTATTTCACTACTTTTACTTATTTTTAATTCCCGACGTTTCGGGTGCTTTACAGCAACCATGGTCACGGGGGGGGGACTGAGATGTTTGATGTCCCAATGTCATAGTTAGTCCGGCTACCTTCAGTTTTTGAATGTTAATTTTTGGTCCGATTTACGCAAAACGAGCTTATAGTATCATGAATTCTTGCAGTGGTATGCTTAGGTTTGGGTTTAATTTTGTTAATTATAGGATCCCAAGCAGGTGGCAGCACCCATCCATCTTCTCTATTGAAATTTGGATGTTTTTTAATTTCAATAGCCTCGCGTATCATCCTTGGTAGGAATCGGTGTTCTTTTGCGAGAATTTGTGGTTTATCAAATCGAATGTAATGGTGGGGACGATCTTGAACATGTTCGCAGACTGCAGACTTCCCGGAGCGTCGGTGTTTCACGTCAGCTATATGTTCTTTCAGGCGGGTTTTTTATGGATCTTTTTGTTTGAAAGAACATATAGCTGACGTGAAGCACCGACGCTCCGGGAAGTCTGCAGTCTGCGAACATGTTCAAGATCGTCCCCACCATTACATTCGATTTAATAAACTACAAATTCTCGCAAAAGAACACCGATTCCTACCAAGGATGATACGCGAGGCTATTGAAATTAAAAAACATCCAAATTTCAATAGAGAAGATGGATGGGTGCTGCCACCTGCTTGGGATCCTATATTTAACAAAATTAAAGCCAAACCTAAGCATACCACTGCAAGAATTCATGATACTATAAGCTCGTTTTGCGTAAATCGGACCAAAAATTAACATTCGAAAACTGAAGGTAGCCGGACTAACTATGACATTGGGACGTCAAACATCTCAGTCCCCCCCGTGACCATGGTTGCTGTAAAGCACCCGAAACGTCGGGAATTAAAAATAAGTAAAAGTAGTGAAATAAACGCGATAAAATCCGTAAATTTAATTTTATTCAATGTGTAGTGTTCGCTTAAATTTAAGAAATCATTAAGGAACAGCTTCTTTAAGCCCACTTTCATTCGTATCCATAGCAGTCTCGGGCTTACACATTCATACTCTTTCACACTTTGACCCATTCTTTCTGAAAGGATGAAACCGACTCCCTGGCATGCCCGTTCGGTCTCGCCCACACCAGACCAATACGCGGTATACGTGCCATGTGCAGTGGCATCCTTTCCCTTTCGTTTCGTCTCATTCACACATTACACATCTATTCCTCTGTCATTCATCATTTCGCATACTTCATCCATCTTATCATTCATTCCTCCACATACATTCAGCGTAGCCAGACGGGTTTCCGCAATCCACTTTTCGCCCCTCCGGGAGACAGAACGTGACGGGTGGCGAACTTCGTCGCCGGTTTTTCTCCCGAAATTCCAAAATACAATAACATATTGCGCTTTCACTGCTGACCTTGAAGAAGTTCAGTGTCGTTCAGCGAGCTATGGCTTTGCTCGCAGTTTCTCTGCGCGGTGAACGCCTTAATATTAATAAACATATTGTATTAAAACCAGAATAAATGATATAGCGCAACGGATCAGTAAATTGAAGTGACAGTCTCTTGTCGGTAAGCGATGAGTAGGGCAGCCCCCCACTAGATGGAGTGACGACCTGGTAAGAGATGCAAGATGCCGATTGATGCAGGCTCAGGACCGTGGTTTATGGTATTTCTTGGGGGAGACCTATGTTCAGCAGTGGACTTGTAATGGGATGTAAAGATGATGATGATAATATTTTGTGCTAGCGCGAAATATTGTAAATCTTTAGAAAGTAACTATGACTTGAAATAGTAATAAGCAACTCACTTGCAATATGTAAACTAGATAAAACTAAATTTTTGAATACGTTGTAGCACCATGCTGCAGCTATCTAGTGGTTGCAGCACGAATGGTTCGGTTCAACCGGGATAGGACTTCACTCTCACATAATACCGGCGTAAAATGGCAGCTTATTGCTGCTGTGTTTCATATTGTGATTGTATAGAATCGGATACCCTTTTTACTGCAAGCGAGGCTTTCCATACTAGACCTCAGGGGTTACAAAACATCTATATTTTGATTCTTAATTAAGGATAAATGTAGATGTCTATGGGCCACAGTATCCACTTACCATCAGGTAGACTGTGTGCTCGTTTGTCCCTTATATGCAATAAAAAAGACGTTCTAGTTTGGTCTTCTTACATTGTGTGTTTGAGCGTAAACAGAGTTTATTTAATTATCTTTACATTTTTCTCTCTGACGGGATCTCTCATATCTCTGACGGCATCTCATGAAGTATGACTTCAGAAAGTCTAACGTTGGGTGTATATTAATATTATTTAAAGTGACACACTAATAGATATTATTAGTTGCATTATCCAGTTTTTTACATTACAGGAAAACAAATCGCACAATGATTGTGGTTGTTGGAACTAACAGCCTCCTCGCTGGAGGCGATGAGTATTCTGTTGAAGATATTCAAATTCATGAACAGTACAATGGGAACTTTATCTATAACGATGTCAGTTTGATCAAAGTTTCTGTAGATATACAATTCAGTGACCGTGTACAACCCATTCAGCTGCCCGACACCAATACGGAATCAGGGGCCGAACTTTTATTGAGCGGTTGGGGGAGACTTTCGGTAGGTATACTTTACAGCAGCTATTTGTATTGAAGTATTTTTGGCTTTATATTCGCTTAATTCAGAAAACCGGAAGACTTATGGAATTTCATCGGTGTCTCTCTATCATCTATGTTATTCCCTGAGAGTATTTCACATAAGTAATAAAAATTTGCAATAGTTATAAGACACGACTTCCAAAGTTGATACCTCTCAAGTAAAAAATGATATTTCCACTTCAGAGGTTAGTTGGGAAAAAAATTTAATTATTGTGTCACATTGTATCGGATACAAAACTATTTCAAAACTGTGAAATTAATTGATTTGTATTTTTTTATATTTTTTAATTTTATTTAACCTTTTTTTAAAAATAAATGCAACAAAATTTGCTTCTTACCACCTCTTATGAACTGCTTGAAAACATGTGGTAAAATTAAAAATTTTGTACAACCTACTTCAATACAAATAAAGTGCGAAAATCATCAATGTAATTAAAATCAATTAAATATGCATTATTAAGGATAATTTAAAAGCTACTGGTTAGATCTTGATCAAATTTTTATGGGACCACATGAATAGCATCAGGTTTCAAATAAAAAAAGAATCATCAAAAATAAAAAAAGAAATCAAATTAAATTAAAAAATAGAAATCATCAAAATCGGCTCACCTAGAAAAAAGTTCTAAGGTAACACATAAAGAACATACAGTCGAATTGAGTAGCTCCTCTTTTTCTGAAGTCTGTTGAAAACGAATAGATATCTACTATATGACATTAAAAATCAATATATAAGTATACATACTATATTTACAAGATTACATTTTACGATTTTTTTTATTTCTATTCCCAAGAAAATACTTACATATCGTATGATTTTTATTTACCTATTATAATACCTTACCTAATTGTTTTGCAATGTTTCTGAAGTTATTACTAAAACAAAGTAATTCCGACAGTGATTTACGAATGCACTACTTCGTGCTAGTTTATTTCCCTTGGGATCAAAAGGAACACGAAATAAGTTGTTGGATGTGATCAAACAACATAAGTACACTGCTGGGCATGACTCCCTTGTTGTAGGGATGAGTTATATTATAATAGAATCTGCATATAGAAATATCTGTCTGTAATATAAAAAAATAGAAAATGCAAAAGTGCACTTCGAACGCTCATGTAACGTTTTGAATAATAAATTTACTTTCATTAATTATCGAAACACGTATATCGTTCAAAGCTACAAAAAATTGTTTCTGTTTAACACGAAATTGGTTTTACTGCTTCATACCGTAGATTTGTATTTTGTTGCCGAAAAAATTTGTAGTAATATACAGGACGGTTTACAATAGTGAAATCCAAAAGACTTCCTAAGGATTAAAATCTAAATCTGAGTAATCAAAACAAAATTCAGATTAAGTTCAGTTTTGTTCGGTTAAGTTCATATCAGTTTCGAAATATATCTTGTTCACATCCATACCGACCAACTGACGTCCAAGTGAAATTATTTTTAAATAACTTTTTTTATTGATAATCTAAATAAATGAGGCTATCAGCGCAAAAGCGGTGTAACCCTCGACAGTGCACATAGGAGAAATGGAAGGATTTAAAATTTGCAAAAACATTTTTATTTTTTTATTTTTTTTTAAATCCTATACTATTAAACGAGCAATTCTTGTGTATATATATAATCGGGATCTCGAAAACGGCTCCAACGATTTTCATAAAATTTAGTGTCCAGGGAGTTTCGGGGATAATAAATCGATCTAGCTAGGATTTATTTTTGGAAAATGTCTTTTTGTCCGTGTTTTTAGGCAATGAAAAACTGCTACAATATCGTTAGAATAAGAAGACAGACCGACCGACTTTTTTAATTTTTTTTCAAGTTACTTTCTTTTTTGAGAAAATCTATTTTTTCGAACCCTTTTTTTATATTTTTTAAAAACATGAAAATTTAAATTAAAATAATTGCACTCATGATTTTTTATTCAAATAACCAGTTCCGTTTTTTCTGTTATGTCGCTAAGATCAAAAAATATTATTTATATTTCATCAGTATGTAATTTGTATCTAAATATAATTTCCAAAACACACGAATTAAAAAAAAATCGAGCGAAAAATACCGAGCAAAGATCGGTGAACCGGGTACTGTTTTTTAATGTTTTATTTTTTATTTATAAAAAGAACTTCCAAATCGACAATAGTTGTTTACTTTTATAAAATTTAAACTTATAATAAAGAAAAATATGTGGGTTACTCCACTTCTGCATTTATGTTATTTGGGTCAAAATCAAAATAATAGACAGGTTACACCATTTCAGAGCACGTTTATTAAAGAAAACAATAATAATGGGTTAATCTTCATCTGTTTCATCATAATAAGCTTCATCCTGGACACTGTTGGAACTTTTTAGTGTTTTATAAAAAGTGTGATGAACTGGTGGGATGAACTGCAAAAGTTCAAGAAGGTCTTTTTTATAATGATTTCTTATATTTACGCGAACACTACACATGATTAAAACTACTTTTACGGATTTTATCGCGTTTATTTTTACTTTTTATTTTTAATTCCCGACGTTTCGGGCGCTTTTCAGCACCCATGGTCACGGGGGACTGAGATGACTGACGTCCCGATGTCATTGTTAAACCCGGAGTACCTTCAGCTTTTTTAATTATTGTTTATGGTCCGATCTATGCAAAATGAACTAACTCTGTCTTGAGGTCTTGCAGTGGTATGCTATATAGGATCCCAAGCAGGTGGTAGTACCCAGCCTCCTTCTCTATTGAAATTAGGATGTTTTTTAATTTCAATAGCCTCACGTATCATCCTTGGTAGGAATCGGTGTTCTTTCGCGAGGATTTGTGGTCTATCAAATCTGATGTAATGGTTGGGGCCGTCTAGGATATGATCACAAACTGCAGACTTCCCGGAACGTTGATGCTTCACATCAGCTATATGTTCTTTTACGCGGGTCCTAATTGATCTTTTGGTTTGTCCTATATAAGAGAGACCACATTCACAATCAAGCTTGTACACTCCTGCATCTTGTAGAGGAATATGACACTTGACGGATGGTAGGAACTGACTAATCTTCTTCGGCGGCTTGTAGAATGTTCTAATAGAAGCTCGCTTCAAGATATAGCCAATCTTGTCTGTGACACCTCTGACATATGGTAGTACAGCAGGCACACGCTCGACTGTGGCTGGCTTCACTCGGTCACTGTGACGTAGGCGCGGGACCCGAAGCTTGTTGTCGTGCAGAACTTGCTTGACGTGCTGAAGCTCGGCGGCCAGGTGTTTGCTGTCACAGATCCCTCGTGCTCTCTGTAACAAAGATTTGCCCACGGTAGCTAACTGTGAAGGATGGTGGTGAGATTCACCGTTTAAATATCGGTTTGTATGGGTCTTTTTCCTATACACAGTGTGACCAATGGTGTTATTAGGATTTCTGATGACTAACACATCTAGGAAAGGTAAGGAATTATTTGCCTCTAACTCCATAGTAGATTGAATTTTAGAGTTTATGGAATTAAGATGTTCTAAAAATGCAGTTACTTTGTCTGATGGTAAAATTGTGAAAGTATCGTCTACGTACCGCTTGTAGATCCTTGGTGTAACAGGTGCAGTAAGGAGGGCTTTCTCCTCAAAGTCTTCCATGAATGCTGTCTACAACTTATCAAAACAAACACTGGACGACGCCACAATAAAAGTTTTAGAAAAAGGTATTAATTTCGCAATTACACCGCGAAAAATACCGTATGAGGACATTATCTGTAGTGTTGAGGACTGTCTGTATAAAAATAATATTGGTAATGAAGATTTAGAGGCCATACGTCAAGACATCTCGTCTATGTTACGTCGAAGTTCAGCGCCGAAATTAAATCTCCCCAAAAATGAATTTAACGCGTTGAAAAACTTACGCAACAGACCAGAGCTTACGATTCTCCGCGCAGATAAAGGTAATTCTACGGTTATAATGGATACGTCAGATTACAATTTTAAAATACAACAACTTTTGTCGGATGAAACTACTTATCGAAAGGTCAAAACAGACCCTACAACTAATACGCTTAAAACAACTAGCGATCTAATTAAGAAATACTCCGAAAAATTGAATCTGGACGTTAATTCGATAATACCTTCATGTGCCAAACCACCGAAGTTGTATGGGTTACCAAAGATACACAAACCGAATGCTCCTTTACGTCCAATAGTGAGTCAGATTGATTCGCCAACTTACAGATTGGCTCAATACTTAGCTAAAATATTATTACCCATCAGAGGACACACAAGAGCACACACTAAGGATTCATACCATTTTGTCAGTGAGATAAAAGACCTACATCTTACTGACAATGAAACCATGGTCAGTTTTGATGTTCAGTCTCTATTTACATCCCTACCTGTTGAAGACTGCATCTCAATTATAACTAGGAAACTAGAGGAAAATAACATGCCAGCAGAATATGCAGTATTACTAAGACATTGCCTTACATCTGGCTATCTATTGTGGAAGGAAGAGTTTTACAAGCAAGTAGATGGTGTGGCGATGGGCTCACCTGTATCTCCCATTGTCGCCGATATATTCATGGAAGACCTTGAGAAGAAAGCCCTCCTTACTGCACCTGTTACACCAAGGATCTACAAGCGGTACGTAGACGATACTTTCACAATTTTACCATCAGACAAAGTAACTGCATTTTTAGAACATCTTAATTCCATAAACTCTAAAATTCAATTTACTATGGAGTTAGAGGCAAATAATTCCTTACCTTTCCTAGATGTGTTAGTCATCAGAAATCCTAATAACACCATTGGTCACACTGTGTATAGGAAAAAGACCCATACAAACCGATATTTAAACGGTGAATCTCACCACCATCCTTCACAGTTAGCTACCGTGGGCAAATCTTTGTTACAGAGAGCACGAGGGATCTGTGACAGCAAACACCTGGCCGCCGAGCTTCAGCACGTCAAGCAAGTTCTGCACGACAACAAGCTTCGGGTCCCGCGCCTACGTCACAGTGACCGAGTGAAGCCAGCCACAGTCGAGCGTGTGCCTGCTGTACTACCATATGTCAGAGGTGTCACAGACAAGATTGGCTATATCTTGAAGCGAGCTTCTATTAGAACATTCTACAAGCCGCCGAAGAAGATTAGTCAGTTCCTACCATCCGTCAAGTGTCATATTCCTCTACAAGATGCAGGAGTGTACAAGCTTGATTGTGAATGTGGTCTCTCTTATATAGGACAAACCAAAAGATCAATTAGGACCCGCGTAAAAGAACATATAGCTGATGTGAAGCATCAACGTTCCGGGAAGTCTGCAGTTTGTGATCATATCCTAGACGGCCCCAACCATTACATCAGATTTGATAGACCACAAATCCTCGCGAAAGAACACCGATTCCTACCAAGGATGATACGTGAGGCTATTGAAATTAAAAAACATCCTAATTTCAATAGAGAAGGAGGCTGGGTACTACCACCTGCTTGGGATCCTATATAGCATACCACTGCAAGACCTCAAGACAGAGTTAGTTCATTTTGCATAGATCGGACCATAAACAATAATTAAAAAAGCTGAAGGTACTCCGGGTTTAACAATGACATCGGGACGTCAGTCATCTCAGTCCCCCGTGACCATGGGTGCTGAAAAGCGCCCGAAACGTCGGGAATTAAAAATAAAAAGTAAAAATAAACGCGATAAAATCCGTAAAAGTAGTTTTAATCAAGGTCTTTTTTCTTTTTTTCAGCAATAATTGGTTTTTCCAATGTATCTAGTTATGTTAAGGCCACCGACTGCCTTTTTTTACACTCACTTCATCAAAGAGTGCTTCCTCATTTTTGGAATACTTGTAAAAAATTGAAAAAGGGTGGACTTTATGGAATTTTAGCCATTGAATTTTAGCCACTCCACCTTGGTGCTGCTCACTGAAATTTTTCTGTTGGTTATATTTTTTTCTAGGGATTTACTTGATAGAAAATCAGTTGCTGTCAATCTTATTATCTTGAACGGTTACCTTTTTCGTGCAGTTTTAATTACTTCAAGTCAGTTTTCGGGTACGTAAATTTCTTTGAAGAATTTTTTATTTTTTTCTATGAGACCAAAATCTTGGTCGCATGGCAAATAAGAATGCCCACTGACAAAAAATTTATGGTCTATTTCTTCAATAGTAAAATCCGGGTGAGATACAATATACTTACAGAACAATGACTATTTTATGTTTCTATTCTGCCCACCACATTGGTCAGAATACATGAAAACTTTTTGAGTTTTCACATAATGTTTAAAAAAATAAAGCAGGCAAGAACAAATTTCTTGTGGTCCTCGCGAAGCATCAGACTCATCCCAAACAAACATGTAGGCATCATCTGTCCCCATGTTGTGAATACCAAAGCAAAAAGTCCAAAGTTGCCTCTTGTAATACACTTTTTCAGTCGTCAACACAGGCGTAGGTAGGGTTTTCGTTAAATCAAAGGTAATAACAGTAATATCAGTAGATGATTTTGCCAAAGCTGTATCCTCTTGTAGCCCTTGTCTGGCACTGTCTGCTTTCCTCTGATGTAATTCCTGTTCACGTTGTAACTCTTGTTTTAGAGGTTCACTCCCAGCGCATTTAATTTTGTTATGGAAAAGGTCACATTTTTACAAGAATCACTGATGGGTGCATGGAAACGTAGGTTAAAACATCCGTTAAAATTTTTACTGAGCATGAAAGCTGATAAAGGTTCAAGTACATTTTCTTTTTCAAATACATTTTTCCAAGGCTTAGATCTGGTGATAGAAATCTCCTATTCTCACTTTTATGTCTAGTGTAATGAGACTCATAGGCAGGAAACTTGCCAATGAATTCTTTTAATTCTGCTATCTTATTATCTGGTGTTTTGTTTACAGAACTTTTTCGACCTCTCTGATCAATAAGTGGGACATTGTGAATACTTTTGCGCTTCATTACCCTAGTTACACGTCCGTCAGAAACTTGAAAAGTTCTCAGGAAAAACTTTTTACATACCAGAACTTCAATATCATTGTAATTCAGTAAATGATATATATGTGTTTTCTGTCTTCTTGAGTCCTCTCTTCCTGTGTAGCTTCTGCATTTATTGGTCACTCTAACTAACGAGAACAGTAATGCATTTTGAATGTCAAAATTTTCTAATGCATAAAAGCTTCGGAATATTTCCAGCTGACGGTCTTCATTTATCTTCAGATGTCATTTTTTAGGACATAGACATTCCCCTATTTTGGCTGTCTTCGCAGGAATAACGTTCTTTTTGTGATTTTCATATTGTTCGCCTTTTGCTCATTTTAACTTAAGCACATTTCGCTGCCAAGTCTCAGGCCTTTTTACACGCTTTCTGCTTTTGAGGACAGGGGTTTCATTGGTAGTTTCAGCTGATCCCTGTTCAGACAAGCTTAATTGAAGCTCTGCTGTTGATGTGCTTGGCATGGGCTAAAGTTGTTGTGGCTGAATTAATACTGCATTGCTGAACTTCTTCCGAGTCGTCGTCAATGCCTGATGAGGGCGTAGGCCAGAATTTTCGAAGTCCAGGTCTCCAACTTTAACCATCATTGACTAGGTTAACAATATAAAAAAATATAAAACGGTTATGTACCCCAGTATTCAACATGTTTAAAATTTGCAGTAAATCAGACACTATTTTAACTTTCCTGAAGTAGTATCATCTTCTTCGTTTATAGTTAGTTGCAAAAATATTGTTATTCAGTACGTATAATTGGGTATTTTAAAATATAAATAAATTTCAATTAAATTAAGTATAGTTTCTCTCAATTTTACCGTTTTGACAGCTGAGACTGATGACTGACGTTATATTACGGATTCGACGTAAGCCACAGACATACCTGTTTTGCTATAGTGCAAAAGTGGTGTATTCAGCTTACACCAGTTTTGCTCTTTTAGTCTGCTACATTACGTTCCGTGCAAAAACTATGTTTTAGTGCCATCTATTTTTGGATAGCAAAAGGTGGCTTACTCCACTATTGTATTTAAAGTTGATAATGTACGGAATGTAATTTACACCAAAACCGCAACCAGCAAAAATTGTGGCTTACACCACTTTTGCGCTGATAGCCTCAAATAATCTTATTACTACGTCAGAAGTATTAATTGAAGTTTCCTCTTTCTATTGGTGTACGTCTTTATTGCACGTGCAATATAAAGCGTGATTTAAATTGAGTGGATCGCGATTTTTTGATTTGGTGAAAATAGAGCACTACATCTCCGCTTCGTGTTCTTTTATTGAGCTGAGGGGGTTGTTTGCATGCCATTACAGCATGAGTATTGAGTAAACATTTTTAAAATTTTGTCAGTTTGTCCGTCTATACGGGCTAGTCTGCGAAATGGCTTAACGGATTGTATGAAACATCACGAACAATAGAAAGCAAAGTCCGGAATGATCTAGACTATATTTTATATGGAAAACTTGGAGATTTTATTTAATTCCTTATCAAATTCATGAGATTGTCTTTAATTATTATTTTAAAGGTAAATAATGCCGCATTAGTAGACAAAGCATACGCCTATGTTATAATCACTACCTATGAAGAAGAAGCATGAAGACTTGTAAATTCAAATTTTAAAAACCCCTTTTTAAAAGCTGGTTCAACCTAGTCGGAGAGCACATTCGTGAATAAACTCGGGCGTGTGTCCGTCGACTTTTACCTCAAGATCTACCCGTCGGGAGACACTATTGCGATGATTGAGTATAGTGCTAAGGTATTCCAGCGTTTTAGCCATTATGACTAGTTATATAAATAAAAAAATATATCCATTTAAGCCTAACAACTTACAAACTTTTTCTAATGCAGCGGTGACGTTTAGTCTATATTACGTCGCTTATAGAACATTCTGAATGGATCGGTTTCGTACTCGTAGTTCTGTACTCGTATAGACATCAATGCCTTTACTATAGGATTAAACACTGTACAACAGTTGATATATAATCAATAGCTAATGAAACTGGATCATCGTCAAAATCCTGTTGAGTATTTAGGAACATTTTCAAATAAAAATTATTTTATCATATTTCACATTGTTTTTCCGTTTTTAGTATCCAGGAGTCTTGCCAGTTCAGTTGCAAATGATCAATTTGGTATCTTTAAGTGTGGAGGAATGTCAAGATAAATACCAAGGCATCAACCCTGTCTACGAGACACAAATTTGCTCACTTACTAAAAGAGGCGAAGGTGCTTGCCACGTAAGTTTTGTTTTAGAAATCTATATTAAAGTATAAATGTTATATTTTTAATAAAAAAACCGTGGCATTAATAGATTTAAATCAAGTTTTATACAACGAAGCTAATTACAGTTTTATGTGAAAGTTACAAAACTAAGATCCGCTTGTAAAAATAAAATGATGATTATATTACCTAGTTTTAAGAGCACGCGCGTTTGAATCCTCACACAATCGCATGCACTATCGCCTCCACTACCTTTAAAATCAACACTACTACACCCAATAAATAATATTATCATCATCGTCATTATTACAGCCCTTCACAAGTCCACTGCTGAACATAGGCCTCCCCCAAGTAACGCCACAAAGCACGGTCCTGAGCCACCTGCATCCATCGACTTCCTGAATGTCTTACCAGGTCGTCACTCCATCTAGTGGAAGGTTGCCCTACACTACGCCTACCGGTACGAGGCTGCCACTCGAGAACCTTTCTTCCCCAACGGTTATCGGTTCTTCGAGCTATATGGCCGGCCCATTGCCACTTCGGCTTACTAATCCGTTGGGCTATGTCGGTCACTCTGGTTTTACTGCGGATATCCTCATTTCTGAGTCTATCACGCAGAGAAACTCCGAGCATAGCCCTCTCCATAGCTCGCTGAGTGACCTTGAGCGTCCTAATATGGCCAGCAGTGAAGGACCACGTCTCAGATCCGTAAGTCATCACTGGCAACACGCACTGGTTGTACACTTTAGTTTTCAGAGATTGAGGTATACCTGACGAGAAGATGTGTCGTAATTTCCCGAACGCTGCCCAGCCGAGTTGAATCCGTCGATTGACCTCTCGGTCGACGTTGGACTTACCTAGTCGGACTATTTATAAATAATATACATAAATATTATTATGATGATGTGGATAAACAGTGCAGTTGATTCTGCGTCCACCTATCTATCCACTCTTCAAAGTTGGTAAAATTAAAGTCCGAATTTTATATATATATATATATATATATATATATATATATATATATATATATATATATATATATATATATATATATATATATATATATATATATATATATATATATATATATATATATAATCCATTTATCCATTAAAGTCTATCAAAACTCCATTGCTAAAAATAGGCTTCCCCAGAGCCATACTGCAGCCATATTAGTTGTATAGTTGTGATACGAATGGGTCAGCTCGATCGAGGAAGGACATCTGCGTTTTGATTCTTAATCGAGGATAGATGTGGATGTTTATGGGCTACAGCATCCACGTACCATCTTGTGTGTGGTCGTTTGTTAACCTTATTATAAAAAAAAAAGTTTTTTGTAAATTTGCAAAAATATTTATTTTGTAGGGAGACTCAGGAGGCCCTCTTGTTGAAGACGGCAAAGTAGTTGGGATCGTTTCCTGGGGCATGCCATGTGCTAGAGGATACCCAGATGTCTATACTCGTGTCTACTCCTTTAAGAACTGGATTGAAAACAAGATGTCTGAAGAGGCTACGACGTATGACATGACAAAATTAAAAATAATAAATTAACGAAATTCGACGAAAAAACGAATTTACTAAATCCCTTGTCCAAAAAATCTGTTTGTAATAAATAAAATGATACAATTTTGATGATTGTTTTTGACTTAATTCTGAGGTCGGACAAAAGTTTTCGTGATAAAGAGTGCTTCATATTTTTAAATGTAAAAAAAGGCACTGCTCCATAACCCCTTTCAGAAAACTGAGAGGGCTATGGAGCAGTGCTTCAGTATGCAACGGTGACTGGTGAGCTTTAAATCACATCGTAGATATAATAATAATTTAATCCGTTCCGCGTATGCCTAAAAACTTGAAAAGGTAGTCTGTACTCAGTTAAACTAATACTCAGATAATTCTGATTAATTACATAAAACACAATCAGGCCAAAGCAGGTACAATCACAACGTTATTGGATTTTTCGTCCACCGTTTTGCTCTTTTTGAGGTTTCGAGTTAGAAACCTGGTTCGGGTCAAAATCAGTTATCAGGTTTTTGGGATATGTGATATATAAAAAAGGGTTTTAGGGCAAAGATGGGTCCGCCGCGCTGCGCCAATGTGTATTGGCAAACTTCACATGTCATCAAATTTTTTTTTCATTTCTGAGACACGCAGGTTTCTTCATGATGTTTCCTTCGTCGCTGAGCAAGTTGTAAATCAGCACTTAAATTGCAATTAACAATTTCATTCGAAACCAGATCGAATCCGGTTTGCTCGCGTACTGTGAAATTTACAGTGAGCGCTAACCATCTGAGGTACCACGGCTCTTATATACTAATACTACTATACCTAAAATACCTATATATACCTAAAATAATACGGTATACCTTAAATGATTTCCGAAATATTATTTTAACTTCTCAGATATGCAAGTTTCCTTTCACCACATGTTTCCTTCATCACCGGGAACGTGGTAAATCGAAACTTCGAATTGCAATTTGAACATGAGTGGTGTTGGCGCGGATCAAATTTGGTTTGCTTATGTTTTATTAAATTTACGTTTGGATCGGTTCGGTTACCGAATTTTACACATGACTTCCAAAACCCTATACTAAATTTTGTGACAAGGGAGTTTCGGGGATAATAAATCAATCTAGCTAGGATTTATTTTTAGAAAATGTCTTTTTGTCCGTGTTTTTAGGCAATCAAAAACTGCTACAATATCGTTAGAATAAGAAGGTAAATTTTGACGGATTGTTAGTGATTATAAATAGCTTAATTGGTATAATGGTCGGTCACAGAATCTTAAAACCCCGGTTCGAGCCCAGACCGACCGACCGCCTTTTTTTAATTTTTTTTTCATGTTCCTTTCTTTTTTGAGTAAATCTATTTTTTCGAGCCCTTTTTTTAGTATTTTTTATAAACACGAAAATTAAAATTAAAATAATTGCGTTCATGATTTTTTATTCAAATAACCAGTTCCGTTTTTTCTGTTATGTCGCTAAGATCAAAAAATATTATTTATATTTCATCAGTATGTAATTTGTATCTAAATATAATTTCCAAAACACACGAATTAAAAAAAAATCGAGCGAAAAATACCGAGCAAAGCTCGGTCAACCGGGTACTTTTATTAATGCAGTTCTACTCAAAGTTAAAATAAAAATAAACATGTGTTTAAAATTTGCTTCCTTTGATATTTATAGTATTTCAATTAACTCATGTGAGCTATAAAACTGGTATGAAACAAACTATAAATACATAATATATGACAAACATTATAACAACAAAGCATTATAAAAGTCTCAATAATTATAAAAAAGTATAGAAGCAGCTTACATACGTCTTACGACCGTGCAAAGGGTTACTTATTACCCATAGTGTGAAATATATAGAATTGTCTCAGTCGCATTTCTATTTTCTACTGCCGGTCAGTGTAGTCGCTTCATAGTAATGTGGCGGCTCTAATGCCAAACCTACAATATTTTCGTAGCGTAAGCATACCAACTGCGCGAAAATAATTCGAAATGGCGT
The DNA here is from genome assembly GCA_036936625.1 of Parnassius smintheus behrii. NCBI lineage: Eukaryota > Metazoa > Arthropoda > Insecta > Lepidoptera > Papilionidae > Parnassius > Parnassius smintheus. The sequence goes on from JAUPFT010000001.1 coordinate 52,496,612, forward strand.
GTCAACCTAAACGCTCCGATATCGTCGTAGTTAACGAGTTCCTGGCCTTTGTTCAACAAAAATTGGACGTCATGGACCAGGTGTGCCTGGAGCAGATACTGATGACCAGCTTCACCGAGGACGAGATCATCCAAGCGAAGAAGGTGTTAGCAGACCCAAATCCATCTTATAACACGTCATAGAGATGGACGCGGTAAGAAAGACCTGCAAGACATCTTCAGGCTGTTCAATTAGACCGATCCTGATGACATCCCAACTTTCGTCGCGCGTGATCTCAACAAGCTGCCTCCGGTGAAGTAGTCATATTTCACCGATGATTGCGACTCCGTCACGCGATACCGTCTGTCAGCGGGTTGATGACCATGAACCTAGGGCGACCTCGGTCGTCATTGCATCACCACCTCAGCCCTTGACTGAACCCTTGAGTACTCCTCCGCCGAAGCCAACCTGTCAACACGGGAAGACGTTTGCGGATGTTGCTCGAAATTCTTCACAACCGGTACCCTCTTGTGGTCGAAAACAAAATAATGGGGGTGTAAGATCAGTTCCTGTGGTGACCCGAAACAAGAGAGATAATGACGGGTTTACTCTTGTTGAGAAGAGACTTCAGTCGAGACCCGTCTGTAACCAGCGTGGGACCGCTAAAATAAACGCAAGCACAACTCTGCGTATTGTGGAGCCTACCATACAGCTCTACATCTCCCGTTTGGACAAAAGTACGTCGGGAGAAGACGTCCTGCGTTTCGTGGAAAAACGAAGCCGATGCCGCATAGAAGATCCGATCTCTTTACATTTGCAGCGTCTGGAGTCTAATAGGTCAACGAACTTCAAATCCTACGTACTCCAAGTCCCTGCAAAATACAAAGAGACATTCCTTGCTCCCGATTTCTGGCCCCCGCTCTCGCCAAAGAAAAAAGTTCCCTAAATAGTGTTATATTTATATTTTATATATATTTTTAGGTTAAGGTATATATTGCTATGGGCCAATGTTCTTAATTTTTAAGTCCTTGATGCCTGAAATAAAGTTATTGTATTGTATAGTGGTTTGCACGTGTTCACGCATCTTTTTTAAAACTACTCAGACATCAAGGTTTCCCTGCGAAGTTATTCTTCACTACTTCGTAGCACGTAGAAAATAAGTCAATAAAATTTCATTACAAGTTGCGTTGTTCCTCCTGGGAATCGCACACTTTTTGTTTCTGTGCTACTCGTATGAAATCTTACTGCGAGCTACACGTCATGTGCTTAAATAAACTTATTAAAACTGAAAAGTAGCTTTTGCACTATTATGGACCGCATTTACCTAGTAATTAGTCATTCAACGGTAGTATGAACTATTCCATGAATTAGACATAAAAATCTCACGGTGCAGTTAATTTTCATTTAAGTATATCGGACTTGATACAAAAAGAAATTGTTGAAATATTGCTATGCTGCTAGACACACAAAATTAAGATGTCCTTAGTTGAGGATATCTTAATCATAGTTTTGTTAGTCATTTGGCTAAATATAAGAAATATGATAAATCATCCGGATAGTGGATACCTTTCTGGAACTTAACAAACCAAAAATCAAAAAGTTTTTGCTTGTTCATGGACTTGAAAACGGCTTATGATAGAGTAGACAGGGATGTGTTATGGCAAATGCTGAACACATTTGGGTTGAGCACTGGGTTGATACAAGCATTATAGTCTCTTTATAGGGACTAGTGCTTGTGTTAGGATCAAAGGGGCCTACTCGTACTGGTTCGGCATTGATAAATGTGTCAGACAGGGCTGTGTGGCTTTCCCGTGGCTGTTTAACCTAATTACGGACAGTTGTTTGGAAAATTTAAAAGTTGAAGAATGCGGATTAAGAACGGGTGAATTAATCATCAAATGCCTTTTGTACGCCGATGATCAATTTATATATGCGTCGTCGGCGGCCGAGTTGCAAATGATGGTTACATTAATGAACAGAGCATTAAAAAAAGGCGAATGAAAGGGAATGCAAGTAAGACAAAAAATTTGGTTTTTGAAAGAGAAGAAAGGAAAACGATATGTGAAATAAGAACAGAAGGGGAGTTGATCGAGCAAGTAGATGAGCTTATATATTTGGAATGTGTATTCAGCAGGGATGGGAGATATGATAAGGATATATAACGAGTGAAGAAAATAAAGTAGTTTTTTTAAAGGTGACAAACGAGTACACAGTCCACCAGATGGTGAGTGGTTGCTGTAGCCCATTGACATCTACATCTACTCTCGATTATGAATATAAACGCAGATGCCTTGTCACCTATGAGGACTAAGATAGAATGCCTCGTTTCCAGTAAAAAGGGTCTACAGTTCTCTACAGTCACCATATGAAATACGGCAGCGTTACGCTGCTATTTTACGCTGGTATTCTGCGAGAGCGTGGTCTATCCCCGGTCGAGCCGATGCATTCGTGCTAAAACTAATATAGTTGATTTATCTTTATTATTTAGTATGATATTATAGTAACAAGCTCAGTATTAGAATGCACTAGTGTTAAATCCAATTAAGTCTAAATTTATTGTGTTAACACAATTTAGAGCTAAAATTTATGTGCCAGTTGTATTGGAAGTAAAAATATTGATCAATAAGTACAAGCTCGCAATTTAGAAAGTTTGATGGATAGTTTACTTGGTTTTGAAAATAATTTTACCAAAACTACATACAATTATTGTTTCTTTAGGTTTTGAATAGCGTATTATGAAATCAGCATGATTTCATAATACCGAACTTTAGTTGTTGTGTATGGTCCAATAAGTCGAAGAATTTCGTCAAAGAAACATATTGGTGTTTAACTTTGATTTAAAAATTAAAAATATTTTCCCTAAATGTAATACCATTTCTAATACTTCTGCGTTGTGAGTCGTTGCAGGATTTAATTGTTATTTTGCGTCACAATATCCACTTAAATTTTATCGTGTACAACTTGAATCTTATCAATCTGAGGTAGCCATTATTAGTTCGTGAGTGCTTATCGGAGTACATGATCTTCAAAATTTATCCGTTGCGTCCACCAAATCACGCATTGATGTTTCTGATTTCTGTGACGACGTTGATTCTTCTACATATTCTATATAACTTTTATTGAAAAATCAGTTTCAATAAAAATTATGTATCATCTGTTTTAATGTTAATTATTCATCCATCACATGTTTTAATGTTAATTATTCTGGACATAGGAGCTTTTGTAAAGAAAAGAATCTGAGGAAGCTATTTAAAACTAAGCAAAAACATAAGTACTTATTATTTTAATTCTACTTTTTAACTTTTTCTAATCGTAATGCAGATTATTAGTAACTAGTATTAGTATTAGTATAGTATTATTCTTAATAAACTTAATGATTTCTTAAATTTACGCGAACACTACACATTGAATAAAACTAAGTTTACGGATTATATCGCGTTTACTTAACTTAAATGTCATTGTTAGCCCGGCTACCTATATTCAAAAACTGAAGGTAGCCGGGCTAACAATGACATTGGCACGTCAAACATCTCAGACCCCCCGTGACCATGGTTGCTGTAAAGCACCCGAAACGTCGGGAATTAAAAATAAGTAAAATCAGTTAAATAAACGTGATATAATTCATAAATTTAGTTTTATTCAACTTAATAAACTTTATAAAAAACCAATTTTAAGTCTCTCCCTTTGCATAACAAAAAAAACTTTATTCTTGAATAAAGTCTGTTAAACTACACGCATATAGATTTTTAAAAGACAAATAGAACATACTTGTTTCTGTATTTAAAACTAAATTATTATTGTTTTTGTACTAAAAATTAAATCAAATTGTTATTTTTCTGTACTTAAAATTACAAAAAATTGTTTTTTCCTGTAATGTTATTAAATAAAGAATCTATAATCATTTAATTAATTGTTAAAAAGAGATACTCAATTTGAAAAAGTATTGAAGGATTTTTAGAAAATATTCAACTTATTTGTTATTTTTAACCAGTGGCAAATTGTGGTGATGCAAAAAGGCCAAAATCTCAGCCTTTTCTGGTTCAAGTGGATTTCTTTTTGTTTCGTAGATACTAGATATTCCCTGCCTCAGAAAAAAGTCTCTCACTATAACCAGAGCCGGCGGGGCAGCAAAGGATAACTTGGCTAAACGGAACATTTCTTAATATCTGGAAGAATTTTTGTTCCACCATTTGAATTTATCATCGGATAGGGATCGGATCGGCTGGACCGATTAATCGGCCATTTCTTAACCGATTAATCGGCTAATCAGCCAAACGGCCAAAGTACTAATCGACCCAACTCTAATATACATACATATAGAAACTCCATTAAACTTGACGGTACCTTGGACGCATCTGTATTGTTTCACGAGAGATATCCTCTTCTCCTTCGATGTCCAAAAAACTTGTTTGCGAACTTTTTACTTATTTAATTGACCCAAAAATCCAGTGATATATGGGATGGATATGGGAATCTTCTTTCGTAGAGAGAATTAGCTTTAACTGTCACTCTTGGTAGACCGGCTTGTGATCTTAGTATCGCAAATCTCGCGTTTTTGGTGCTGGTTCCCGTCCAATGGTTATTTTTCTAAAATATATTTAACCTTTATTGAAACACACCTTCAACTAGGGGTTACAAAGGGTGGACTTAATGCCCTGTGGAATTCTCTGCCAGTCAACCCTATGAAAGATGGAGTAAATAAAGATGTCTAGATATTTTACGGATATTTATCGGATACCTATCGGAAGCCATAAGATTTTTTGCTATTTCCAACAGCCCTTTTTTTTCGATAAAATGGGGCTATGTATTTTCTTACACCGCCACGAACCTTAACGAACGAATTACAAAAACCGCTTTGCTTAATACAGCTTTAGCTTTGTGTGTGCTGTCCTGGCGTAAAACGCTTGCAGTCTGCACCGTCTTTTTTAGGGTTACTCGTAATATTATTATTTATTTAAAATATTTGTTACGTAAGAAGTGTACAATTGGCATATAATTATTTAGGCATTCTCAACCAGTTAACCACAAGCCAAGCAGAGAAACTGAAGCAGGTCCCATAAAAACATGAAAATATGTACGTTAAATATAAATTACACGTAAGAGTGACGCGTTCAATAAGCATTATTTATAACCCAAATTGAATAAAAAGTTTCTACTTCTATTTTTATTTCTAAATATAAAAACATTTATAACTACCGGATAGATAGCGTATGTAATTTTTTTAATAATATGTTGCCTTATTTGGTCTAGGTATCCTAAATTTTTCCATAACACTCGTGATTATTATTACAAATAAAAACATTAAATATGAGTATAGAAACACTAAAAACATACTGCACAGTTTTCAATCGATTTGGCACTGCTTTTACCACTTATAAACGGTTTTTGAGTCGTTTAATTTTTTTTAATTCGTTCAAGTAAGAGAAAACACTTTTAAGTCTTATTTATAAGGGATTTATAAGGAAGAAGGAAGACACAAATTAATAATAATTTTCTGAACCCTCCTGTTAATAATTATTATATATTGCGTTCAATCGTGTTATACATATTATTATTCAAGATCGGGCACACGGTTTACCTAGATATTTTCGACCGGATAGCTATGGAGAAAAGCCTGGTATAAAACCATACATCTGACAGTCCCTTTGGTCGAGTAGGACCAGAGCTAGGTTGTGATGCAGTGTCAGAGATGCAGGGACAAGAATAGTATATATATACTCAGACCAAAATGCCACTCCAAAATCGCCAAGGTTTTGTTTTTCATACAAAAATATTGTTTCCGTATAGGATTCGAACTAAGCACTAACAATTCCGTTGTCAGTCAAACTCTGACATAAATGAATAAAATTTAAAACGTAGGCTTCACATTCTTTCAATCCAATTTAGGTTTAAATCTTCCCCGTAAGCCAAGCCATGCTCACTTTGGATCGCGCAATAACAACTTTCCGTCCGCCAAACCGTGATCTAATTCGATCAGAATTATGTAAACATGTCTACCTATGAAAAAACTAGTTTTTCGTTTTAAACAAAACCAAAGACACTGTGCAATAGATATTAGTATCAAAGACAAAGATATGCTCTTTTATTTTAAACCATAACCTGGCAATGTTTCTTAGAAAAAAAAAAAAGAAATCACTCTGAACTTCCGGCGTTCCACGTGTCACTTTGATGAAGGTTCTCCGTCTTTTTTATAGAATTTTATATTTGTGTCTGGACTAAAAACGAAAATATTATACTTTTTACATTTCTTGTAATATAGTAAACACGTAAATATATAATTTGTGGTATAAAAAGTGAAAAGTAAATTGCCAAAAGTACTTCAAACTTCGGATGGCCTAGTTTGGAGATTGGTTCATAAATGTGTTATTTATCAAATTCTCATTTATTTTTAGTGTAAAATGTAAGTAAAAATAGTTTTCGTATATATTTCAAATAACATGACGTTGTATTTATTTCAAATTCACACAAAAATATTTTAGAAATATTGTTCGAAATGTCACAGATAAAATATTATTTTTTTTTTAATTTTTTAATATTTTAATATTTTGGTATGATTAACGAATGGAAACACATAAAACATAAAAATATACATATTTCCAAACAATTTGATATAAATTTCTCCAAAAACAAAAGTGTAGAATTCAAATTAGTAGTAATTTTGTCACTAAAATTGAAGTATATACTACTACTATGCTATACAGGGTAATTTACGTATTTTATTACAATTTCTAGCAACCAAAAATAATTTTATTCGATAGTTTATACATTCAACAAGAATTCCTGTAAGTTTTATCCATAAATATTGTCTCAAAGTGAAAATATAGCAAAATTTGCAATATAGCAAAAAATTTTCTAATATACAAATTTTCCCGCCAAAAAGGTCCCGAGGGAACGGGAGTATAACATGTCGCGCGCTGTCCACCGAAGCGTAAATTTCGTAACATAAATACACCCTGTGCGTTGCTTTGGGAATTGGTTATTTATTGAAGCTCTCATTTGTTTCGCTTAGAATTTACCAATTTATACCTCTGAAATATATTTTGAATGGAAGATTTTGATGTTTTTTGTTTTGACTTTAATAATATAATAAGAATTGAAATTCGCTAGTTGTAGTTTGGTTTACGTTAAAATTAAAGATGATGATATGAAAAACGATGCATATTACGTAACGTGATCGTCGCGTCGCGTGCAATGTCACTGCCTGCATTGCCCATTTTTATCTTTACATTTACACTGGACACACACTTCACCGTTGACAATAAAACTAGTGTTTTGCTTTTAAACTAGATTTGGTTAAATGCAACACTGTAATGGCTAACCGTTGTGACATCAGTCAATCAATCAGTCACTATGCGAAAATTCATTAAAAAAGATCAATTTAATTTAATGAATTTTAGCACAGTGATACCAAAATCTTAAAAATGTGTGAGAGGGCGGAACAACAATCAAAAAGTGAATTCCGATTATCCACCCCGCCTAGGGTGGATATACGAACACGCGTTTCCGAGTATATACCCTGGGGTGGATTTCTTGGGGTGGATAAACGGAATAGCCCTTTTAATTTCACCGCTTGCTCGAGTCTATAGGGTTGTATTTTTATTGATAATTTTAATAATTGAAGTTGGTAACGATTTCCAACGATAAAAGATTCGAAATTGCATCTAATTTTCTTTAAATTATTATCAAATCTGTCTATAGTTACTCATTCTCGTATAGTTATAAAATTATTTTGAATGTCATCTGAATTCATAATAAAGGGTAGAAAATACGCTTCTACTAATTCTTATTCTCGTATAGTTATAGAATTATTTTGAATGACACCTTAATTCGTAATAAAGGGTAGAAAACTCGCCAAAACAACAATTTTTCTCTTGATTTATTGAATGAACACTATCTCTAGCTAATAAAATTCCGTTCTCATTAGGAAATTAGGCTCCAATAGTTCTCTTCGACTCAAACTCATGTTAATGACAACACTACTCTAGCGCGACCGACCGGTGACCGATCGCTGTTTCGTACCCACGCGAAATACCGCTGTCAAATCGCTCCACGCCACGCCGCCCCGCTACCGCCATCGCTCGACTGACGCTAATTTCGTGCCCGCAGCTTTAGAACTGGCTACATAAAAATTGTCCGTTTTTCCGTAACTAGAATCCATGCCCCTTATAAATTTTTTCGCCCTAAAATTTGTCATGTTTTACCGCATGCCCCCGCTTTAATTATGCCCCAGCTTCACGAAGGCAGACAGGCAAATTTATGTTCGGCTACACCAAAGGTTTCTTTTTTAATACAAATCAACCTTATATCTGATACGAACATTCTCTATGTTTCCAGCTCTTCGTCTACAAGGTAATGTATTAGGACCAACCCTAATTCTGGTTTATATCAGTGACTTGCTGATGAAACCGCGCACCTATTTTCCGAAAACACAATAGAATGGAATATAGAATATTGATTTATTTGCATTGACTATATGCATTTATAATTAGGTGTTGAACACAGTAAAAAGACTTTATTTATGTGCACAACACAGTTTTGATTGTATAATTAGATTCTCCCTGCTAATTATATTACGAGTGTGTCTTGAGCCAGAAAATTTTGCAATTTCATCCTCGCGTTTCGGACAGAGATCGCGGCGTTTTAGCACGGAGGACGGTTGAACTACAACCATAACTCTCTGCGTTCAATGTGCGGTCAAGCACAGCGTGATCGCAACGGCTAAACATATTTACTTCACTATTTATTCTTCTAATCAGTTTTGCAAGCTGATTGATGTGTATAATATTATAGTTCCTGGATGACCGAACTTTGCAAGGAATTAGAAATATCGACGATCCGGGATATGCAATTTATGAACATGTTCAAGATCGTCCCCACCATTATATCAGATTTGATAAATCACAAATCCTACCATAAGAACACCGATTCCTATCAGCTATAGAAATTTAGTTTTACAAGCGCTTGAGCAAACATCGCTGATGCGCTGCAGCGTCAGAACAGCTCCATCAGCAGCTGCAATGCGTTGTTACACTGAATCCGGAGAGCTCCATAGGCCCGTTGCGTGTAGTCCCTCCACAGGCTGCACGTGTAAATAGTATGAAAAATGGTCTAAATATAGTGAGTTTAACCTCAAAATCGTATGATAAGGCTACTCCCTCCTTCATCTGTCCCTGAAACATGTTAAGTAATAATAAACTTATTATTATTTTAGCTACATGAATTTTAAAAACATAATGACCTTAACAGAGATTAGCTAAATACGCAGGAGATGTTAAAGTGCACCAAGTGTCTGAGAAAACAGATGCACTCTCTATTCTCTCTATCTCGGTATGTTAAGAAAACAGTCACCCATACATGGACTGACCCTGGTAGGTGCGGCTTAAGTTCGCAGATCAATTGATCCGCGCAGTTGTTACTTATTCACGAGTTCCTCTTCTCTACGACTGACGCTGTAACTGATCTTTTCAATCAATCAATCAATCAATCAATCAATCAATCATTTTATTCGTTTTCACAGGTAATAAGGTTGACAATATTATAATTTTATAGTACCTCCGTGAAATGCTTTAACAGCATACGAATTTATATATCCATACATCATAAAATTAAATATATATAAAGACAAACAGATCAAAGTAATAAAATTAAGTAGAGTCAAAATAAAATTATTAAATTACATATTTAAATTATTAGTAAATAGAAATTCATTGACATTATAATAACATTTATCTACAAGAAATTTACTTAAAATAGATTTAAATTTTTGCACATTATAACATTTTATGTGATCAGGTAATTTATTATATAATTTAGGGGCCATTTTTTTTATTTGGTTCACAAATGGAATGTAACGTGTACATGGTTCAGGTAACTTGAAAAAAAGTAACAAACAAACGTTCATTCTAATAACAGTGAACACGGCATGCAACAAGTGGACGAGATAACAAATACAAATAAAGAAAGGAAAAAACTCTAAAATAATAAATATTCATTAATTAATGGCTAAACTAATGTTAGCCCTTGCTGAGGCCATAGAACCATGAAAGATGTCGAACAAATCACGAATATTATTGTAACTATTAGTCATTCTGTATAATGGCGAGTGATGACCTGCCACTGTTTTACAGTGTGGCGTGACAAAAGTCTTTTTGCGGCCCAGGCGACTGCCAGCTCTAGGGACCGATACATCTAAATGATTTAAAATGTCCGGACAATTGACGAGACCATGGATAATTTTATAGAGGAACATGACATCAGATGATTCCCGCCGCTTGGATAGTCGTTCTAATTTGTAGTGTGCTAATCTACTCTCGTATGAAATGAGTGTCCTGCATTGGTTATTTGCGTACGATAGCTGGTATATAAACCTTTTCTGAATCTTTTCCAGCCGGTTCGAGTGACACTTGTACCCCGGATTCCAGACTGGGCTAGCGTATTCAACAATAGTTCTCACCAAACAGTTATAGACTGGAATGATTAAACCAGGGTCTTTAAAAGATTTTATTTGCCTAGATATAAACCCGGATAATTTAGAAGCTTTTTTTGTTATTGTGTCGATATGACTTCTAAAGCTGAGCGTGCTGTCAATTAAAACGCCTAAGTCTAGGATTTCCGTGACCTCACCCAATGGCTCATCGTTTAACTTGTATGTTGCCTCGGTTTTATTTTTCTTTCTAGTTAACTTTAGATGAGAGCATTTTCCAGTGTTGAGGATCATATGGTTTTGACGACACCAGTCGTATAATCTATCCAACTCTAACTGTAGAGCGGTCACATCTACTTTGGAGTCAATGATTTTGTACAGTTTAAGGTCGTCTGCGTACATTTTAAAATTACATTCAATTATGTTGGCAAGATCGTTTATGACAATAAGAAAGAACAATGGACCGATATGAGAGCCCTGGGGAACGCCTGAAGGAATCTCTCTAGCTGAGGATGAATAACCACGCAACGAGACTAACTGTGACCGATTTCTGAGATAGGAATCGCACCAGCGCAGCAGTGAACCATGGACCCCCATTAGCATGATCTTCTTTATAAGCAAGTCAAGGTTGATGAGATCGAAAGCCTTGCTAAAATCGGTGTAAATACTGTGTACCTCTTTATTCCTATCCAATGCACATGCAATATCATTAACAAAACCGACTAAGTTAGATGTTGTAGACTTTTTAGGCTGAAACCCATGTTGGTTTGGATGCAGGCGCTCTTTGACGTGCCAATATATTGTTTTATGAACAAATGACTCTAGAACCTTACCGGGTGCTGGAAGTATGGAAACAGGCCTGTAATTGGACACATCAGCAAGATTTCCTTTTTCATGGATGGGGATGATGCGCGCCTTTTTCCATACGCGGGGGAAAATGCCGTTTTGGATAGAGTGGTTAAATATATAGGTAAGAGGTTTTGACATACTTTTAGCACACTTCTTTAGAATGATCGGGGGCAAGCCATCCAATCCTGAAGTCTTGCTTCCATCCAATCCCATCAATGCTCTTTCTACCTCGTATTCGCAGACAGTGAGTGAGCTGATGGTCAGACCGTTCTCGTAACTGTGGAGAGCTGTATTATTGACATTGGATGACTTGGTTGTCAAATTGGTGATGATGTCATCGTATGTTGACTGAAAGTGCTCTGAGAATAGGTCACAAATCTCTTGGCCACCTCTGGCAGTCTTGGCACCTCGAGTCATCTGAGAAGGGAGGGAATTTGTGTTTCTTTTGAGACCATTAACGTAAGACCAGATGAACTTAGGGTTGGAGCGTAAATGAGAAGCTGCGTTTATTTTAAAGCTAGAAAAACAACTTTTAATCATTGTATTGTAACGGTCTCTTAGAAGTTCATATGTTAATCTGTCAAGGGGATTACCATACTGCTTGTATTTTTTGTGATACTTCGCTTTTTCTTTTAAGCATTTTATTAAGGCTGTACTGAACCACACTGGAAATTTTTCGGAATGTGGTATTCGATATGACGTGTGCTTCTTAATTATGGGCAAAACTATGCCGTAGAACTTATCAACAATAGAGTCTATGTCATAAAGCTCAGACCACACTTCGGACCATACTATATGCGTGAGTTCCTCGTTGATGGCGTCAAAGTCGCACTTGGAATAGTTTGGTGATGCTACACGTTTGGACCTGCATGGTTTTATATTCCCCAGGCTGTGAATGAGTATTTCGAGGGCAGGATGATGAGAATCCAATCCAACCAAGGGCATCGAAGCTTCGACCACTTTTACGTTATTGGTATTATTCGCAAGCACCAAGTCCAGAATACGATAATTATCGTTTAAGATACAGTTACATTGTTTAAGATTATTGAACGTAATTTCGTCTATGAATATGTTTTCGATGGTCCCGTTATTTGGCTTTGGGATGTATACATTTGGATCACCTATAGTCTCCCAGACTATATTAGGAAGGTTAAAATCACCTACCAATAGGGTAAATGAGCTGTTTGATATTTTATTGCTGACGACATCCATGAGATTATCGAGAAAAGTTTGTAAGTAATCTTTTGAAATTGGTGGAGGAATATACGCAGCGCAAATATTTATTCTCTCTTTGTTGTTAAGTCCTAAGTCTATAGAGAGCCATAATTCCTCGCACGCCGACTCCCATCTCTTCATTCTCGACGCCCCATATTTTTTCAGTACAGCTACACAAATACCACCACCTTCTTTTTTCGCTTGGGAAGACAAAGTGGAACTCCGATCGCGCCTAAAAATATCGTATCTAGCATCCAAGAGTTCGTGGTCAAAAACGGTGTCATTGAGCCATGACTCCGTCAAAACAATTAGGTCGTAAGATTTTTGTAATGCATTAATATATAAATTCTCACATTTAGTTCTAAGGCCCCTTACATTTTGATAATATATTTTTAAATTATATTTTAATGTTAAGTTGATAATAAAGAACATGCAATCACAGAACAAGCGATAGTCTAGAGAGTTCAAACAATTTATGTCTCTTATAACTTTAGATGGCGAGCTGACATCTTTCCGCACGAACACGCGTCCGCTGCGCACCCACACAAATTGACAGCCGAGTTCCCTGGCGCGAGCACGAGTCGCCGCATGCAAGGCCTTGTTTTCCGGTGACAAATTTTCAGCGACGTAAATTGTCGCTTTCGATTCGTCACTTAGTCCCAGGTGGCTCGAGTTTAGTTTATCGTTTGGGTTGCATTTATTATACTTGATCGTTGCTGCCAGAACCGAATCTCTGAGTCGTGGGCTCGTGAATCTAACTAGAATGGTACGTGGTCTGGGGCTCTTTGGGTTCATTTTGGCCACTCTGGTGCAGTGGGAAATATCAGTTTCATTAAAGGGACAGCTGACGATTTTACCTAGCTGTTGAACTATCCTGGTTACGTTTTCGTTCTTGTGCTCAGGAACGCATTGGAGCTCTAAATTGACGGCACGAGACATCTGGTCCAACTGATTGCAGTGAGTGGTTAGATTAATGACATCCCTACGCAGTGAATTATTTTCGTCACTGAGACGTCGAACCTCTGCGTTTTGGGCTTTAACCTCGACTTTTAATTGCTCGAATTGTTCATTAAAAAATGACAGTTAATCTTTGAAACTGACCACCTCACTTCTTATTTCATTTAGTTGACTACAAATTCCGGTGGTCAATTCCCTCAGTGCTTCATTTATGATGTCACGTATCTCTGCGCTCGATGTGAGTGCGCCGCTACTTAGTACTTGTGGGATGGGCGACTCGCCTGCCACTTTGGTAGCTTTGCGTGTCATAACGTAACTGGAGGCGGGCATGGGTGACGATGACGATGCCGTCTGCTTGACGGGAGTATTTGTGTTGTCGCCTCTAGGCTGTTTACTGTGACAATTGGGGCATTGCCAACTAGCTTTTTGAGTATACGACATCTTCTTAAGGTTTTTGTCAGAAATGTTAACGCATAGGTTGTGATAACATTGTTTACAACGCGCGCAATCGATGCGACCGATGTTATTGTGTATTTTGTTTAAACAACCAACGCAGGTAATCATCTTGGATAATAGGTAATAGGTACGTACAGCTATACTGCGCCGACGATACAGCAGCGAACGAAGTGCGGCCCGTTGATTTGAAAGGGACGAAAAATAGCAACTGTCTCTCACCGTGCCGGGGGTGAAGTGCGGCTCCCCGCTGCGGCTGCCTCTAGATGCGGTGCGGATACGGGAGAGCAATTATTTACGCTAATGTCGTCTTCTTCGCACGAAGTGACTAATAAGCCAGTGATGATGTTTGTGTTCTCACAGGTGCACAAGGTTATAGACACTCCGTACTTGCAATTTGGTAGTACTTTACGGGACACTTTTGTTTGCAGCCCTGTATACAATTTATGACTGTACCTCGCGACACGTCCACTTTGTTAAGCTTTCGAAAGGCGAATCAACAACACTTTTTTTCATAAGGGCAGTTTTGCATACGTTCGTCTGGTTTTTTGTTTTCGAGGACGAAGGTTAAAGAAAGATGTACTCCTATATCAAAAAGTTCCGGATTACACTTTACAAACATACACGATTCTAGTATATAAATACGGGGTAATGTTAATATCTTAAGAGATCTAAAGTATGGTATGAAACTTTCTGTAGACTTGATTCCACATATAGCTCGAATACACCGTTTTTGAGCTTTCATAATTAATTCCCTGTATGTTGATAGTCCCCAAAATATGATACCATATCGCAGGGTCGAAGCCACAAAGCCATGATATGCTGTTAGAACAGTTTTTCGGTCAGCTATTTTCGACAGTTTATATAGTGCAAATGAAAATTTATACATTCTTTTGCAAACTTCTATTGAATGCGATTCCCATGACATGTTGCTATCTATAAACAGCCCTAGGAATTTCGCTACTTTTGTTTCAGAAATTGTTTTATTTCCATAACTTATTATTAGATTTGGAGTACTTTTTCTTTGTGTAAATTGCATAATTTTTGTTTTTTCTAGATTAACTTTGAGATTATTTGATTTTAACCACTTAATAATGTTTTCAATAGCAAAGTTAATATTATTTTGATATTCTGCTACATTGTCACACTGTACAAAATAGTGCTATCGTCTGCAAATAGTATCATTGGGTATTTACAAGACTTGACGATATCATTGATATATATTATAAAGAGTAAAGGACCCAAAACACTTCCCTGTGGAACGCCACGCTTTATCGTTCTATTATTAGACGTATATATTTTTTCTTGTCTTGTAGAGATACAGATCTGACTGATTATGGTTTTTTGTGTCCTATATGTTAAATAGGATTTTATTAAATTGAGTGCATTACCTCTTACACCATAACGGCTTAGTTTTTCCAGCAATATATTATGATCTACAAGGTTAAATGCTTTCGTCATGTCCATATAAATTGCACATGATGGGATCCTTTTATCTAGACAAATCACTGCCCTTTTTACTAAGTCGTATATTGCTGTTGCGATCGCAGTATTTGTGCGAAATCCTTTTTGCTCTTTGTTTAAAATATTATGTTTTTCCAAAAATTCGTAAAGCTGGCCACGAATAATTTTTCCAAATATTTTTGAGAAAATTGATAGCAGTGCAATTGGACGATAATTATTGGCAATATGTTTATCACCTTTTTTTAAATAATGGCTTTACTACAGTAGGTTTCAAATTGTTTGGAAATATACCTGTAGTAAAGCTTAAATTAATAATATGACTCAAAGGTCTTGCTATTGTAGAGCTAACATGTTTTATTACTTTTGTAGAAACGTCGTCAAAACCAACACTATTAGTATTTTTTAGACTATTTATAATTTTACACACTGAGTCAGGTGTTGTCGGTCTTAAAAATAAAGATTTGTAATTATTATTGAAATAAGATAAATGACTTAAATTTACATTATTATTACAATTATTGTTAGAATTGTTAATGTTATTATTTGAAGAAATGTCAGTATTAATAGTACAATTTTTAGTTTCCATGTCGTCAATAAAAAAAATCATTAAACGCATTAGTGATATCAATAGGGTTAGTAAGATATTCATTACCTACTCTTAGCTTCTGTATTGGTTCTTTGGGAATATTGGTTTTGGATTTATATATAACGGACCAAGTTGCTTTCATTCTATTTCTTGACTTATTTATGTAGTTGTCATTTTGTGAACGTTGTGTGTTTTTTATTATTTTCCTTAATTTTGATGAATATTCTTTTAATAGTGATAAAGCATCTTTGCTTTTTTTCTCCTAAAATGCCAAAGTAAATCTCGCTTTTTTTTACAACATACTTTAAGTCCCTTTGTTATCCATTTTTGCTTGGGATTCAGAGTAGTTTTTATAATTTTATAGGGGAAACATAGATCATAAAAGCATTTGAATATGTCAAAAAACCATCATAAGATGTATTAGGATCCGAAGAATTAAATATATCCTGGAAACTTAGACTATCAATACATCTTTTAAATGTTTGAAGGTTTTCATATCTAAAATCTCTCCTTTTTATACTCCACGAATTGATTATACATGTTTTTTTTACAGGACATTTTAAAATTTGCGCCATATGATCCGAAAGGCCTAGTTCAATGACCTCACTGTTTGATCCTCTTACATTATGTGCAAAATTGTCAATACACGTTCCACTTGCAACTCTTGTCGGCTTTTGTATTGCTATCTTCAGATTATAGCCTAACAGTAGATTTGTAAATTCCCGACTAACAGAAGTATTTTTCGGAATATCAATGTTAAAATCGCCACAGATAATTATATTTTTATTTTTAGTATTTATTATAGTATTTAGAATGCCTCTAAGAGTATCATAGAACGTATCCAGACAAGATTTATTTGTGTTAGGAACTCTATAAATACATATCACAATCATGTTATGGTCACATATTTCTACAGCACAGGTCTCTATCATACAATTAATCGAGAATTTCTTAATATTATCAACTACTCTATACTTTAATCCCTTTCTTACTAAAATAAATGATCCACCACGTCTTTTATTTCTTGAAAAACTGGTTGCTAATGTGAAATTAGGTATTGTAAGGAATTCTTCCAATTCTAGTATCATATTGTGCTCGGTCACACATAGAATGTCGATAGCTTTTTTTTGTCTATCTAACTCATCCAGATTTAATACTAACTCATCACATTTGTTCAATAGTCCCGATATGTTTTGATGTAATATATGTAAGTGATTATAGAAGAAAAAACTGATTTTCATCAGGGATAATAGAGCTCTTTTTTCTTGTGTCAATTTGCTTCTCATCACTCGATTTTTGTAGAGATAATATTTGTTTGGCAATATTTTGCATTAAATTTTGTACTCCATTTTGTTTTATTTTACCAGTATACTGTGAAAACATATCATATGTTAAGTCCAGGTTTGAATCAATGTAATAGCCATATTTATTAGTGTTTATGTCCTGATTAAGTAGGTAATTGAAAGTCTCTACTCTGTAGTTATATAATGGCTTTCCACATATGTATGTTGGTGAAACTACGATTACATTTGTATTTTTTACTTGTTCTAGCCTGGTTTTGATTGTTTTCACCAAACCTTTATAGTCTTCTGAGGTATTAAAATCCGATTCTCAGATTATCACAACACAGTAGTCGTGTTTTGTATAGTTCTTTAATTTTTTATGTATATTTTTTAAAATTATCTCTGTCCCAGCATTTGTAGTAATAAAGTGACATAGCTCATACTGACTTAGAACATGATTTCCGTTTACATTTTGTAGTATTTTATATCTCTTGTCACTTGTGAGTATACACAATTTGTGTTTTAATGGTTTATGTAATGATTTAGTATCCTTATGTACATGATTTTTTGTGCAATTATTTAGTTCTAAATCAGTTTTTGGTGTTGTTTTGTCTTTCAATTGCTTTTCTAAGCTTTCGATTTTTGTGCATAGATTGCTTACTTCTTCTTGAGCTAATTTCAGGTTTTGTTGTAATTTTACGATTGTATTTTCCAAAACAAAAATTTGCTCTGTCTTTGTTTTATCTGGAGTCATATTATTAGGAAAACTTGAGGACAAACTCTTGCGCTGTTTTTTTACAATTTGTGGGGTTTTACATATATTTTTCATAATAAGTAGCTCTTGTGTCAATTTGGTGACTTGTCGTCGTAATTCATTATTTTCCAAAATTGTTCCGTCTAATTCAGACTCGCAACTCTTTAATTTAATTTGTAAGTCATCTATTTTCATATTTTGTTTGCTCACAATATCAACTTCATTTACTAATTCTAAACTGTGTGATAAATCTTCTAAGGATTGGAAACTATTGTTTAATGATTCAACAGGCAATTCCATCGATAGTGATTTTGCTAATAATTTTTCTTTAGGTAGTAGTGTCTGACCAGTTTTTGCTGAGCTGTTTGGAGATTCTGAGTCAAAAGCATTCATATCGTTACTTTCAAGGGTTTCATCAGTCCTTTTTTTACGTATTGTGATATTCACAGCATCTTTTCTAGGGATGGAGAGAGGACTGTATTTTTTTACTTTTTATGCATTTAAAACATCTCCATGATTTTTTAGTCTCATTTGTCCATATTCTAAAACGAGCGAAAGTTATGTTTGCACAGTCAATATGGTAGATATTATTACAAACTGAACAAATTGTGATCTGTCGATTTTCTATTATTGATTTACATTTGAAACATTTCTTTAAAGGAGTTTGTTGTTTTTGCTCCATGTTTGTATTTATGTCAGAAAATTAAAGACAAAAATATTTCTATCTGCCTCGAGGCTCGATCCTCCGTCGTATCGGTGTCTAACCAAGTCACTTGTACCGTTCGACCAAGCGTGCTCTTTAATAGCAATTGAAATTAAGCATTATATTCCACTTCTTCCGCATATTCGTGGGTAGATGAAATTTAATGATAATGTAGTTTGATAGATGGCGTTGTAATCACCAACTATATAAAAACGACCATAAGTTGTAGAATCGAATGTACAAATTTGTTTGCACTTAATCACAACATTTGAATAAAATTAACCGTCAGATTAATACTTTTCATGTTAAGCGAATAATAAAGAAATATCTTCACTTTTTGCACTAGAATATTGTAGTTTGGAACAAAATCACAGTATTTTTAGTCTTCTTTGGTTGTTGTAATATAAATTATGTCCATATTTAATGTCACAAATTCACCGTCACTTTTTGTTAATTAATTCACAAAACACTTTGTATTTACCGCAGATAACATTTATACGATTTATTCCAATCAAAACACGTACACACCAATATTACATTCTTAACTAGAATTTAACTATATTGTTTTTTGTTAATTAATTACTACGGAGCTTATGTTTACACACTGGCAGCGCCCATTCGATTGATTTCGTTGTGTAGGCAAGTCTATCGATTCTTTATAAACATTTAAGATAAATATCGACATTAATTTCGATATAGTTGGATTAATCCTTAGCGTACATATAAAATCTTTTGTTTAAAAATGAATTCACCAAAATCATAAAAATTGTGAACAACGTGAATTTTTTCTTTGCAAAATATTAAAATTAATAAATTAATTGAAAATATCCTATATTTTAAACAGTATACGCCCATCTAAATATTTTACTCATAACTTCTTCATACAACAAAATGTAACAGATCTTTTATAATACAAACGTCAAAACACGACGTAACCAGGGTCGGATTTCGTAGTATAATTATCTTATTTGTACCATTATTTCATGGTATCGTAATAATTCTTAGCGAAAATACTATAATTTTTCCTTAAAGGGCACCGACTTGTATTATTATTGGGTCCTTTCACATTTTAGCATTAACCTTACGATATCGAGAATTTTTGTATTGTACATGAGTACCGCGTTTTTTTAATAACATTAAAATTAGCCCCCTTTCTGGTCAAGATCGATCGATGCATTTATGTTGCATCCTTGATACAACTATAATAAGGGGCTGCCACGATAAAAACTCTATGCTCCAGAGGCAATCGGTTTGAAAACAGCATTTCAAAATATTTTATGAATCAGATTTTCAGATTCAATTAAGCAGATATGGTTTCTTTTGTAATCTTTTCGTTTTACCCTTATTGAATATAAAATACATAAGGTACCAATATTCAAAATTTAACTCATGCCTAGTTCTTTAGACAAAATTAAACAGAAATAAAAATAAAACCGTCAAAAAACGAAAAGTATAGATAAACTAGACGCGTGACGCCAAAATCCCGGCACATGGGAAAAAATAAACACGAAACGTCAATCGTGATAAAATTTTTTTAAAATATTATAGTTTTAATTTCCATGTACAATATTTTTGAGGGTCTGAATCCAACCCTGGGCTAATCTTGGTAATGTAACTAAACTAACTCTAAAATAAAACTTTAAAAATGCGTTTATATAATAATTTAATTGTAACAAAATTAATATAAGGTTATTTACCGATGATACGTAATTTTTGTATTCTTTTACCACGCATCTGGACATATTTATGACAGGCAAATCTATCCTGCGTGCGCTCTACTGTTGACCGATTCGCGTTGGCCTTAAACTGTAATTTTAGGGCCAGCGCACTGGTCCGTTTTAGCTGTTCGGTCGGCCCGGTCCTTACGCTAGTAATATATAAGTCAATGATCCTTTTATCACACAACCGGACATTTATGACAGGCAAATCTGTCCTGCGCGCGCACCACTGCCGACCAAGTCGCGTTGGTCCTAAATTGTCGTTTTATTTTAGGGCCAGCGCACTGGTCCGATTTAGCTGCGCGGTCGGCTCAGTCTCTACGTTAGTAATATATAAGTCAATGTACACAATATAAATTGTAACCAAAAGTAGATGCAGTAACGACGTCTTGCGAATTTACCTGTAAAATTTGCAACTATTACGATTATTTCTATCATTGACACCATAGTCACTCACAGAACATGTAACCATTTTGGAAAATAATTAATCACGAAACTTAACCACTATTATACTCTAAAAATTACAAAATATCTAGATGCGTGAGTAATTACTACCAACTTCAGAGTAATTACTAGTATAGAGAGTCCTAAAATAGGTACAAAATTCTTATAGCTCAAGTCTTTACGCATATGACGTTTAACATAGTACAAAGTAAGATAGCTATACTATTCTCACCTTCTTTCTTTTACAAGGTGGTTGCCGTTTTCACATTTCATAGATACCGCTTTTGATGCCATTAGTGAAACTAAAACGTTGTCGATAAATTCATATAGTCTATGACTTAGTAAAATTAAGGATTTTTAATATACGGTTCGTAATACTTAGTTATATCAACGATTTACGGAAGTCAGAGTAATTACTAGCATAGAGAGAGACCTAAAATAGGAACAAAATTCTTATAGCTCAAGTCTTTATACATTTTACCCGTTTTTCGAAATTGAGTTTTCATCAAATTTTGACGTTTTGAGGTCACAGAAAGCCATCCTGACAATTTTCCGATGTTGTCTGTCTGTATGTATGCGTGTGCGTGTGTGCGTGCGTATGTGTGTGTATGTATGTAAACCTCTTATAACTTTTAAACAGATCGACCGATTGCAATGAACTAAGCGGATTTCCAAAGTGTTTCATCAAACTTAGATTTCCTATGAATTAAAACTAATTTGGGACTGGTAAATTTTGAGAAATCTCAAAAGTAAAAAAAATGTTTTTTTTGTATAACTTTTACCGGCTTTACCGATCGATTCTAAAAACCAATCAGCTTTTAACCTTGAAAAACCACGTCAATCGCTGCCTTTAATTAATTCTTCTTCTTTTCTTCTTCTTAAATAAATTAATTCGTTCGTGAGTTAACGAAATATTTTGATTTTTTTTTAAATTACTTCGATATTTCATATTCAACGTCATAATTTGATGAAATTTAGAGTGCTTAGCATTTGAAATTAGCGGGAAGTTCCAGGGATGGCCTGCAGGGTCAACCAATTTTTTTTTAATTCTAGCGAAAGCAAACGTGCGTGCGTTTCACCCCATATGAGCAATCACCGTTGCCCATGAAAATTTGAAACACTAAAGGACTTGCTTTAAAATGATAAAAGGTTTTCTTTCCTCTTGATTCTTTTAAGTTTTCGTTGAAAATGCCCTCAAATCTCAATCTCAATAGCCTTACAACAGTATTTGTGACGACTCGACAATAACAACAAAGCATGTCAAGGTCAAGATATTTTTCTCGTCCTTGATTACGTTTTATTAATCTGTAATATTTAATAGAATACAGAATTGTAACTGTAATGACGATTATATAAGAAAATCAATTGCCGTGCGTAGTCTCGCAAAAACTCGAAAAAGGTTTGACCGATTTTGTTTTTGAATTTGAATGAATTTTTTGTTTGTGTTTGAATCTCTCGATGTATTTGGAATTCACAAGTGGACCTCGGTAGGTGGCGCTGTTGTCAAGATTCAGAAATCACCTGTATGATAATACTTGAAATTCTGCTTCTTTTCGTGAGAATTTTAAGCAAAATTCCGGAATTGGAAAGTGTTTGCAAAAGCATTAATTAACTCAGCTAAAATATTTTGAAGGAGTTCCGTTTTAAGCTTTGTTTATTTAAAAAAATCAGATTTATGAAAATAATACATATATATTAATCTATTCTAATCTATCAAAGTCAATACGTACACAATAAGTGTTACGTTGCTAGTTTCCGTACTACGGGTACCGTACATCGACCGTACAGTTTCATGCTTTCGAGAGACAATCGATAAATTCATATAGTCTATGACTTAGTAAAGTCATAAGAAGCTCACCGCAGCGGCAGCGGCGAATAGCGGTTCAGTTATTTAATTTGCAAGATGGAAGCCGTAATATTAATAATATTCAAATTCCATGTCCATAATCACTTCTGTGTTTTGTGCTTCAAATTAACATTCGAGATGGTTGTTTTCTATTAAAATTCGCGACAATTCTGAAATTAGTTTTGACGTATTTAAATTAACTTTTAAATGAGTTTCTGAGTTTACGTCCTTTTGGTTCTTTCATTATAATGGGTAAGGTATCTGATTTTCATTCATTAAAGCACTGGTGTTCCTTCTAAATACGTTTGTATATAATCCTAAAATATCTGTACCGCTGAAGTATTGTATCGTCTTTATAAAAAAAAAACAGTTAACATTAAGTATAAAATATGTTTATTGTTAAAAACTAAGTGAAATGTTAAGTAATCGCGCAAAAATTGTAAAGAATGGCCACGAAACTCTTCGTTAAAGTAGACTGAAATATATTAAAGGTTTTAAAAGACTTTCTGTCATGATAAACGTTGTTTAATTAGTCTCATTTCTGTTTCCTCATCGTTTCTGTAATAAACAACTCTCGTTTCGTCTTATTTGGTAAATTTAATTTTTCTTTTTTATATTGCCTCTGACATTAAATATAAAAATGATAAAATTAAAAAGGGTCTGTATCTACTGTGTTCTTATTTATTTTGTTTTACGAAGGATCTTAAGCTCAAGGGATTTGGAATGTGTTGGCGATGCGGTGTAATGTTAAAAATAAAAATATCCCGTATCCTGATTCCACTAACGGGCAGTTCCTCCGTTACCCGTCCTGCGCGGTCCATCCTTGGGCGCTTCTCCGCGGTAGACCTCGTCTAAATGATAAAATTAAAAAGGGTCTGTATCTACTGTGTTGTTATTTATTTTGTTTTACGAAGGATCTTAAGCTCAAGGGATTTGGAATGTGTTGGCGATGCGGTGTAATGTTAAAAATAAAAATATCCCGTATCCTGATTCCACTAACGGGCAGTTCCCCCGTTACCCGCCCTGCGCGGTCCATCCTTGGGCGCTTCTCCGCGGTAGACCTCGTCTAAGATTGATAGGGACTAATAAGGACTGATAGGGACCAATAGGAACCGATAGCGAGAGTGGGAAGTTTGGGGACATTGTAAGCCACAGTCTCCTATCTTGAAGAATGATGAGGATACACGACCAGAGTGAGAGATCCGAGGGAACCAGGACGTGAACCGGGATTTTGAGAAAGGCGAAGGAAACTGAATAATCGGTAGCGACCACAAATACAACGTCGGGTGGGGCTACCACCGAGACGTCCACAAAAACGAGGGACTCGGAAACGTCTATGGCATTAACAAGCGGTGGGACGAAAGTCAGTGGTACACAATCTAGTAGCACACAGAATCTTGTCACGTTCAGAACCGATGCGAACTGAGGACGCTGGTCGAGATGGAACTGAAGATGTGGCATTGACGAAAACGGTGATCGGGCGGGGGGAAAGAAAGTAGATAGCGGAATTGCAGTAGGTCATCACGGTCATCAAAACTGAAAGCCAGAAGCGCACATTAAATTCGAATACTCAGAGCTCTCTAAAGTGCAGATGTATATGTATCAACATAATATATATATATATATATATATATAAGCCGCCGCATTGGCTAAATCACAATAGGTGTTAGCACACCTCAATCGGGAACGGGAAATCGACTCGAACGAGGATCAAGAGGAGCGAAATACCAAAGTGGAACCCTCCGTGAGAAGTTCACATTCCGACACCGTAGAAAAAGAAGCGCCCAGGGGACCTCGCTATAAGAAAGCGGAGGTCAAGCGTGGCCAAAGAAACGCACAAAAACACACGCGAGTGAAGTGTCAATGTTAACCAACTCGACCGTAAGTGCGATAAAAATTTAGAGAAGAGACAAGGCATCAACGCCTAATTTCCTCCATGAATTATCTGTCTGCGACGGAGACGCGGGTAAATAGATAGTTTATAAAACAGTGTTTGAAGAAACACGTGAACATTTCTCGGGTGTGCAAAATGTGGCACGTTTTAGGAAAGTATTGAGAGGCACCGCTAAGGAAGACGTAAGGTAAGATCATTGCACTTGAAAGAAGATTCGGAATTTAGGCTACATATTAAAAAAAAGATTGTAACAATTATTCGCTATACAATTAAACTTATACCTATCTCATATTTTATACTGCCGTTAAAAATGATAGTTTTAACTCATATGGTAATATAAATATTGAATTAATAAACCTATAAATACGCCTAGCTCAATTAAACTTTAATACTACAAAAGAAGTCCAAGAGTCCTGTACCTATTAAAGTATGAAGAAATGTTTATTGAATTAAAATTTCATTTTTAAAGATTTTACGTATTCCTCATAGATTACTACTTTAACTCTCAATATTCATTCGCTCAAGCTAAATACCCGGAGTAAACATTGAAATGTGAAGTAAACTTGCATACGTACCCGCGCTTCACTTTCATCAACTTCATACTAAAAACCTGGCTTAACGCTCTATATTAAATTACTATGTAAACAATCGTAGTTATATTTCATTAATTTTGACAGTCCATTGCGTGTTCGCTTTGAGACAGAGAGAACACGAATCAGTGTATTTCGAATTGAAGGCGATTTGCCAATTGCGAATTGCCAATATTATATAATAAGGCTACGAGGTCATGAACTGTGTAGAACAGAGGAGCGTGCGGGAAATTTGAAATAGTTTGAAACAGTATACGGGTTATTTTATTCGTTGATATTATTTATTATTGATATTATTGATTAAGCAGTTTAATAAGGCACGCCTGGCTTCTCGGCTTCTATGGAGGCTTCACCATTGTATGCCATAAAGATCACTTAGTAGAGAAGTGCAACAAATTTAGAAGCATGAGTTGATTTTTGCATGGCGTGAGCCTAAATATGGCGATCAACAATGTAAATTGACCACTGTAACACCATACTAATCGAATTAAGATTGAAATTGAAATTGAGTAATCGTGAGAAATGGAAAGCGGCTAAGAAATTGAATATATGCTTCCAATATCTAGGGCGAAGTAATGTAGTGTAGATGGATGTTAGATGAGACGTCACCGTATTTTGCACAGATATTCCAGTAAAGAGGCCTCGTTACAAGAGGATGATAAAGGCAAAGAAGCGCACATTACAACTGTGTATACAGTAAATGCAGTGGCATGTGCATTTTCAAAGAATATACCGGTCGAGCTGTATGGATCTAGAGGTAAGATTATGACCACAGTTCTTCCTCCCCGCCCGGGCCCAAAAAAGAGCTACACTTTGGGCATAGGTGGTAAGCGAATAAACAACAATAGTGCCTGAACATTAGATAAAGAGAATGTTCACACACGATTTAGAAGAAATAAGCGTGCAAACCATTAAAGCGCTTAATTTCTCTTCACAATCGGTGGACCGAAAATTATTAGAGGAGGAGTTAGTGTAAGAAAAGTCTAGAGCTACCATACTGATTGGGCAGGATAACTGGTACCTTATTGTTTCTCGTGAACTAATTTCTGGGGACAAGGTCCTACCTGTGGAATCGTTCACAATACTTGGCTGGGTCCTAAATGGCCAAATGACTGCTGGCATCAAGTCGGTTGAATTCGTTAACCATGCCACGAGCAAGAGAGAAGAAGAGATGAAAGATAATTTCAATCTCGAATCGTTGAATATTGCCGCGCGCAAACTGGAAAATGATCTAGAAGTGTAAGCGCTGGATATTTAAGTAAAATGGTACGTCGTTTACCAGACAGTAGAGGTACCAGTACCAGGCAGTAGAGTCCAATGGAGAGGCGTTGGCCATTAGTTTGGACATAGCGAAGGCTTTCGATCGGGTTTGGCACAAAGCGCTCCTTACGAAGCTTCCTTCCTATGGGCTTTCCGAGAAATTGTGCAATAGAGTTACCAGTTTTCTTGCTGATCGGAGCATCAAGGCTGTAGTAGATTGTGCATGCTCCGATTGCAAGCCCATTAACGCTGGTGTTCCACAAGGCTGCGTGCTATCACCAACGCTGTTTCTTTTGCACGTCAATGACATGTTGCAAAACATAACATTCATTGCTATGCAGACGACAGTACTGGTGATGCTTTATACATAGGCCGTGCCAATATTTCTCGGGAAAACGTCGCAGGGTACCGGGAAAAACTTGTGTCTGAAGTCGAAACTTTGTTAAACAAAGGCTCGGACTGGGGGCAACTAAATCTAGTCCAGTTTAATCCCCACAAGACACACGTTTGCGCGTTTACCGCTAAAAAAATCCCTTTCTCGTATCTCCTCAGTGTCTAGGCACTCCCCTTGTTGCCTCAGCCGGTATCGGAACCCTCAGCGTCGATATATCGAGTGATGTGCAGTTTCGTGGTCACTTGGAAGAGTCCAAATTCAAATTGGCCGAAAAAAAAGTCCAAATTGGCCTTTAAAAAGCTTGGCGTGCTCAGCAGAGCGGGACAGTATTTAATGCCAGCTTACCGCCTGCAACTTTACAAGGCTCAGATTCAGCCGCACATGGAATACTGTTCCCATCTCTGGGCCGTGGCTGCCCAGTGCTAGCTTCTTCCATTTGATCGCATCCTGCGCAGGGTTGTTCGAATCGTCGGCGACCGAGTTCTTTTCGATAGGCTTGAATCACTGGCACTGCGAAGAGATGTTCCATCTCTTAGCGTGTTTTATCGCATCTACCACGGGGAGTGCTCTGAGGAATTGTTCGGACTAATTCCAGCCGCAAAATTTCACAATCGCATATCGCGCCAAAACTTGCGATAACATTATTACCATCTGGATGACTGGCGGCCCACCACCGTGCAATTTAAAAGAAGTTTTCTTCCTCGCACAATTTTTTTTGCTTTTTCAACTACCACCAGAGATTTTTCTGGACCGATACGACCTAGGGACCTTCAAGAAAAGAGCCTACTCCTTTTTAAAAATTTCAAAAACTTCGTGAGGAAGACAGGGACAGCCCCGATTTCTATGCAGCGACTCTATGCGACACAATCACGTTGCGTCACCGGAGAAGTACAGAATGACGTCACTTATTTTCAGAGCAACATTATCTCAGTACACCGCTATTTATATGAAAAATAGGAATGCACTAGAGCATCTTTATCCAGAAGCAGCTTCCACAACGGAAAGCAATTTTTATATGAATGTCAATCTAAAAGAATTTGCCGATGTGACGCCGACCAAAAATATGGTAAACAATATGTGTAAATTACATAAACATGCTTTTTTCGATCTGAGGGGATGGGCTAGTAACCGATTCGAAGTGTTATGTGAAATGGAAGACAAGAGCAAGAGCAATAGTGTCTCGCTAGATGACGAGATCACGCCGAGCGTACATTAGGTTTGATTTGGAATATCAGTCGTGACATATTAAGTTTCTCCGTAAGTTTGCGTAATACTCCTGCAGAAGTAATCGAATTATTACAACCGACAACAAAAAGGAAGATAATGAGCGCGATAATGTCAGTTTTTGACCCGGTAGGTCTCTCAAAACCCATAACCGTGTCAGGGAAGTCGCTGATATAGCAAGCATGGCGATTAGGAATCTCGTGGGACGATCAAGTTCCACATAATTTGGATGTGCTATGGAGCACATGGTTTACGGAAGTGATGATGTTAGGTTTGCCTAGAAGTGGCTAGACCCGTTCCTGAATGCGTCATAAAGGGGGAGTTACATATTTTCACAGACACTAGTAAAAAAGTGGATTATCTCACCACGGTCAAAGGTGAAGAAAAGCAGGTTACACTACTCACTACGAAGGCACGAGTAGCACCGCTAAAGCCGACTTCTATTTCAAAGCTTGAATTAAAAGCATCTCTTATAGGCAGCAGACTTGCTGCGTCAGTTCAGAAGTGCATGCATACAATTTTTAGCTTTGAACAAAAAATACTAATTTTGGCGTAGTTCAAGGAAGTATATTTGGGCCAACCCTATGTTTGATTTATATAAATGACCTTTGCGATCTCGAACTTAACTCAGGTAAAATAATATCTTACGCAGATGATACTGTGCTCCTTTATTTCCGCAAATACAGTCGACAAAATATATTTATGTGCTCAGCAAGGTTTTGATAGGGTTAATTGGCTCTAACAACTAAATACGGAAAAAAACAATTTTTTTTGTAGGAAAGGGTGACAAACGAGCACACAGTCCACCTGATCGTAAGTGGTGCTGTGGCCCATAGACATCCAAATCTATCCTCGATTACAAATCAAAATGCAAATGCGTTGTCACCCGTGAGGACTAAGATGGAAAGCCTCATTTCCAGTAAAAAGGGTCTTCTGTCCTCTACACACACCATATGAAACACAGCAGCATTAAGCTATTATTTTTACGCTGGTATTCTGTGAGAGCATGGTCCTTCCCCGGTCGAGCCGACCCATTCAATATATTCATGTTTCTATGCGCAGTTCAACCCAGTATATAATCATTCCAGAAATTTATGCACATAAATGTTGCTAAGTCGCAGAGTCTAAACTTAACTGCCCAGTTATTTTAAATACAAAAACTATTAAGTACCTTGGAATACTAATCGATTCTACGTTTACATTTAAAAACCACATAAACCACCTATGCAGTAGAGTCTCTAAACTAATGTTTGTTTTTAAAAAGATTCATTCTTTTGCTGATATTAAGGCAGTAAAGCATCATATTTCGCATTATGTCAGTCAGTTCTGACTTATTGTATAACCTCATGGGGATGAGCAGCTAAAACTTCACTGCTACCACTGGAAGGCGCTCACTGTATTAAAAGTCGCAACATTCCGCCCTATTCTATTCCCATTCCACGTCTTATATAAATCCTATAATGTTCTTTCAGTGCGCCAGTTTTTCGTTATGAGTACGTTACTAAAACAGCACTTAAAATTGCCCTATAGAAGAGAGGTCACTGATAAAAGACGCAAAGATAAAGTAATTGAAACTAACATAAGGTATTCTTTCTTGGATAGATTTTTTACACTCCTTGGCACTTTTCTGTATAATCAAATCAATGTAATTTTGTACATATATCCATTAAAAATGGCAGACTACAAAAATGTAATTCGAACATGGTTACAAAATTTGTCATACGATGATACGGAGAAGTTGCTGATTGTTTTAAGCTAATTAATATCATAAGTAAATTGATGATAGTATAATATTTTACCGAAAAAATCCTAATTAATTAGTATGTTATTCATTTTATATAAGAAACAGAAAATATTTGTTAATGTATCTTTTAGCACATACACCCGAGATACAGGTTTATCCTAGTTCAAGTGCCTGTTATTATAAATATTTTTAAATAAAGGCATTATTTCAATTATATGTACATTTTAAAGAAATAAAAATTATTATTATTATTATTTGGAACTACAGAGGCACCTGTAGACGCGCTGATGTACGTCGATGTCTCTTTTATATTTAAAAATAACCTTTTAAAATGCGATGAACACGTCAAAACAAGATTATTTTAATTTTGTATGAAATATAAATAAATATGAATAGTTACACAATACACAACACAATCTAATATTATGTAACAAACAAATGCAACATTGCTGAGCACCTTAGAGGAATTACATACATTACTTACTTTTACTCTGAGCTTGGCACGTGCCTCCCACGATAATCCGGTCAGTGGATGTCAAAAGTTCTCAAAATATTTTACATACAGGTTCAATCGAAACAAATTCTTTTACCAGTACAAATCGAAGTATTTGTACTGGTAAAAGAACTACGCTAACCAGTACTTATGTAATTTTAATCTGAAAGAAATCACCTTTTGAAGGTATTCCCTGTCTAGCAGAAGTGCTTCTACTGCTGCGCTCTGCGTTCATTCTTGAATTATTGAGTTAAAATATTTTCACAAAACAGTGCGCGCTTTGTTTTTTCGACCATTATCACACTTCAATTAAAAAGTTTTAAAAGTTTAAAATATTATATTTCTGTATTTTTTTGCCTTAAAATTAAATATGACAAACAAATATAAAATCATTGAAGGTTAAAATACTCTTACTGCAGATGTTATAATTGTTGAAAATTGAAATAAACTTTTGACACTGAACTTGTAGATGAACTAAAAAGGGTGCAATAATTTCACTTTATGAGGTCGGTGCCAGGTCATAGTGTATAGAGGAATTAAAAACGCGACTTCAGAATGCGAAATTATATTATTGTTTTTATGTAGTATTATTTATAATCTATTTTGAATAAAAAAGTTTCTGTATCTGTTTCCGCTAGTGGACTAAGGAACATCAGAATCTCAATGTCATCTAAGTAGTCACATTAAAAACTTATTCAAAAAGGGGATTTTGCCATCCTTTGGTGATGGGATTTTCTTCCAAATTTATATGGGACCACAAGTTCACAAATAAAGTAGATATCAAGTCACATACATGTAAAAAAAGAAACAACCGAATTGTAAGCCTCCTCCGTTTTTGAAGTCGGCTAAAAATATTTTAAATCCTGTTGTAATAAATAATGCTAACGCTTTTACTAAGTTCTATACCACAGGGGAACAACCTTGAATACTCACATCGACCGTGAATACGAGGCCATTTCAGTGACCTAGTTAAAGCCGTTTGTAACAACTTTGTGCATATTATGCCTTGAAATGTTTCGTTCGGTACATATACAAGTACAAGGTGGGCTTTAAAAGGAATGGATACGCAAAAATCATTCAATATTAATTTTTCTGCGAATATCGTTAAAGACTGCCATTTATTCTTTATGACTATTACGAAAATTATAGAATAGACCAACTACTGCCTCGCTGATCTAATGGCTGCCCGAGTTCGAATCCTAATCGAGTCCTAACCTGCGCAAATGGCTAGACCCCGTTGAGCTAGTCGCGCTGACCGAAATTCGTTCTGTAGAATATTATTATTATTGTATCTACCTACATATACCAGTTACGACTAAAAAATTCGCCAAAACTAAAGTCTACTAAAGTGTCGGTGTCACCAAGAACATGAGATGAAAATCTCTTCATTATCATTTAAAATTTTCCATAATTTTCTTTAACCTTTACTTGAAAAAACGTAATTTTAATTGCTTTAAAAGTATAAAGTACAAAGCACTTTATAAAGGAAACTCGATAAAACTTCAATATTAATTTCTAAGTTAACGGTGGTATCGAAGCAGCGTCATTTAATCCCCGTATTGTAGTTTGGAAATTTTGCTTTGGTCGTTAAGAACTTTGAAAGCTAAAACTTTGAAGAATGTGTTAAGTATTTTTACTGCAATTTGATGGGAAATACGTTATTTATATTGAACTACTAACATTGAAATCCTGAAACCTTATTCAGAACCATTCTTGTCGTTGTATATCTCCATCCATGTATTTCACCACTTTCGATTCAATTCTTTTTTTTTATAGAAAGAGGGTTACAAACATTCACACAGTTCAGGTAAGCGGATACTGTGGCCTATAGACATCTACATTTAATCGAGGATATTAAGAATTAGTAGGCAGATGCGTTGACATCCCTAAGGACTAAAATGGAATGCCTCGTATATAGTAAAAAGTGTCTCCGGTTTTCTACACTCACCATACAAAACACAGAAGCATTAAGCTGCTATTTTATTTTATTTGTCGACGGTGGTAAGTGTTTCCTAGTGAAAAGGTAAAGAGACGTTGGATTCATCTTAATTTAATTTTATTTGTAATTTATCTATAATTTTTATGTATTTAGAAATATATAAGTATGTTTATCAGTTGTCTAGTACCCATAACACAAGCTCTGCTTAGCTTGGGACTAGATGGCGTTGTGTGATAGTTGTGGAATATTATTATTATATTATATTATTATTATTCAGTAATGACAGTGACAGTGCATAGGATATTGAGAGGGAGGGAAAATGCTCTTCAAGTTATGAGGTAATTAATACACATCATTTTAATTTTCGACCGCGGCTCTTATCATAAGAAAGCGAAATTTTTACTTGTTTTTTTAAATCCACATTCAAATTACTTCCTTCTGTTTCACTTTTTTTTTTCTTTTTTTTTATAAAAAACGTTACCCCTACACTAGGATTTTCTCCTGTATCGTGCGGGCAGTTTACAAACATAAATTTCACAAGGACGAACATCCAGACCCGGAACAATTATTTGTAGGCTATACAAATACTTGTTCCGTTCGTGATTCGAACCCGCAACTGCCAGCGCAGCCACTCATTGCTAAGCCACTACGCCACGGTGTCGTCATTTTGTTACTTGACTTTTAATTAGGATTTGCTCTACTAGGAAATGGTTTTATTATTTTAAATTTAATCAACATATTTGGAAAGTTTTAAAACTGCTTAAAATTATAACTCACCCCATGTGCACTCTTAGGATGCATTGTTTCAAAGAGCGCGCACTGATGACCTTTCATACGAATCAAGGGTGTGCATATATGCAAAAGTCAAAGTTGAAACTTCGGAGTCTAAAGTAGTAAGTACAACCATTGTGCCACCAGGCCTCGCCTCGACTGTATTGGATCCAGTCTTCTACAGACGGATCAACATAACCATCTACGCAAAGATGGCAGCGTAAAATTTCCACACCCGTACTTGTATTGACTAACGTTGGCTCGTTTGGAGTATTTTCGTTATTTTATTTGGTATCTACTGCCTTATTTTCTTTGTTCTTTGTAACTTTTCCTCTTCTAATTGTTTCTATAAGGGGAACTTGCAAGTATTTCAGATTTTGTGGATTTTCTGCTTGTCTTTGAATATTCGCCTTTGGGTAATGGGCGGATTTCAGACGGTTCAATGAATGTAAAGGTGGACGGTGTTTGTAAATATTCATTTTTTTAATAGTAGCTGGATTTGGATTGGGTCACTACGCGAGATTGTGCTGCTATATGAGGACTAGACTTCGAATGTAGGCAACTTACAGGAGAGGCCTATGTTCAGCAGTGGACTACTATAAAATGAATACATAAGCACTCACGCCTGTCACCCAGAGCCAGGGGGTAGGCAGAGACTACAGACTTCGATTTGGCCCGATCCTGACACACCTCTCTCGCCTCTTCCACATCCATATACTTACGCATACATGCTCGTCGGTTGAGGGTACTCTTAATTTGACCCCTTTTGTAAAATTAACTCAAATTAATTGCTCGTATTGTATTTTGCGCCTCGTAAAATTACATAATAATCGCGGAAAACAATGTCGTCGCGTACAGATCTACCTTCTGGTCTACCTCACTCACAGATGGGCGGAGGCAGTAGCGTTCAAGGGGGAGGCATTGGCCGTTAGTTTGGACATTGCGAAGGCCTTCGATCGGGTTTGGCACAAAGCGCTTCTTTCGAAGCTCCCTTCCTATGGGCTTCCCGAGAAATTGTGCGATTGGATCACCAGCTTTCTTGCAGATCGGAGCATCAAGGTCGTTGTAGACGGTGCAAGCTCCGATTGCAAGCCTATTAATGCTGGTGTTCCACAGGGCTGCGTGCTATCGCCAACGCTGTTTCTTCTGCATATCAATGATATGTTGCATACCCGTAACATTCATTGCTATGCAGATGACAGCACTGGTGATGCTCTTTACACCGGCCGAGCCAATATTTCTCGGGAAAACGTCTCCGAGTGCCGGGACAAACTTGTGTCTGAAGTCGAGTCTTTGCTGAACAGAGTCTCGGATTGGGGACGACTAAATCTAGTCCAGTTTAACCCCCAGAAGACACAAGTTTGCGCGTTAACCGCTAAAAAGAACCCCTTTGTCGTATCCCCTCAGTTTCAAGGCACTCCCCTTGTTGCCTCAGCCAGTATCGGAATCCTCGGCGTCGACATATCGAGTGACGTGCAGTTTCGTGGTCACTTGGAAGGGAAGGCCAAATTGGCCTCTAAAAAGCTTGGCGTGCTCAGCAGAGCGGGGCAGTATTTCATGCCGGCACACCGCCTGCAACTTTACAAGGCGCAGGTTCGACCGCACATGGAATACTGTTCCCATCTCTGGGCTGGGGCTCCCCAGTACCAGCTCCTTCCACTTGACCGCATCCAGCGCAGAGCGGCTCGAATCGTCGACGACCGAGTGCTTTCCGATCGGCTCGATTCACTGGCGTTGCGAAGAGATGTTGCATCTCTTTGCGTATTTTATCGCATCTATCACGGGGAGTGCTCTGAGGAATTGTTCGGATTAATCCCAGCCGCCAAATTTCGTGAACGCACGACACGGCAAACGTCCCGATACCATCCACACCATCTGGATGCTTGGCGGTCCACCACTGTACGTTTCACAAGGAGCTTTCTTCCACGTACAACCTCTCTGTGGAATAGTTTATCACCGGCGATTTTTCCGGACCGATACGACCTGGGGACCTTCAAGAAAAGAGCTTACTCCTTTCTAAAGGGCCGGCAACGCACCCGCAATTCTCCTTGTGTTGCGGTTGATCATGGGCGGCGGTAGTCACTTAACATCAGGTGAGCCGCATGCTCGTTTGCCCCCTCTTCTATAAAAAAAAAAAAAAAAAAAAAAAAAAAAAAAGATAACGATGCGTAAACGGGGTGTAGTGTTGTCAAATGTTTTATGAATAATCACCTAACGTATTATTAGTTTCATTTTTACTGCAGTGAACATTATTATCCGTTGAAAAGCCATTATTTTTATTCTAAAAGAAACGAAAAATTATTACGTTTATTATATCAAATTTGCGAGAAATCATTCTTCATTGGTGCTTCCAGTCGAGTACACATTTTAATATTAAAATCTCAAAGGAGTGTAGAAACATTCACTCTTTATTTTATTTTATATAAAATAGCTTTTGTTGATTAATATCGCAGAGATATAACAATTTAGTTTTGAAAGTGGAGACACGCTGCATTGTAGCATGAATGGGTCGGCTTGCCCGGGAAGGACCACGCTCTCACAGAATAAAACCAGCGTGAAACAGAAACTTCCTGGTGGGTTTCTTATGGTAAGTGTGGAAAACCGGAGACCCTTTTTTCAGTTATGGAGGCATTCCATCTTAGCCCTCAGGGGTGACAATGGGTCTGCACTTTTTTTCTTAATCGTGGATAGATGTAAATGTCTTGGGCTTCAGCATCCACTTACAATCAGGTAGGTGGTCAGTGATCGTTTGTTAATCATATTATATTAAAAAATTGTTTCGAACTACAGAATACAATAAACAGAAGGCTTTAGAGAAGAAAACGCCGCAATGACTTACATAATATATTTCTTAAGTTACTTTATTTATCGGAGACAGATTATTTGCTAGCGAAAAATATTGACAAAATTCGCTCGTTAACATTGAAGGTTCTATAGCGATATACCCGAATTTTATCACTTTTTTATCCTACACAATCACAATAAAGTTTATTATATAATATATTAGATTTCAATACAGTACAACTTATATTTAGGAATATATTTATAATAAACCTATTTATAATAATTTTCATAAATATGAGTTATATTTAAGAAGTTTATTATAAATACTAAGGACTAGAAACTTAAATATACACACACATTGGCCATATAGAACAAAAATATCTTTAAAACCGTGAAGTGGCGATGCAATAATATCCACTACCCCATATCATTTTGGGGGTGTCGTAAGACATAACAGAGATAAACCAAACCAGGCAATAGGAAAAAACACATTCCTGATAACAGTAAAATTAAAAATTAAAGGCAGCTGTTGCCCTCCCCGCTTGCTAGGCATGGTAAATATGGCAAATATCCTCCCTATAAGGTTAATCTATGGTTAGGCTACTGTCGCTTTTTACAATTTATTTATTATGATTTGCATGCCACAAGAAATACATCAAATAACGCTCTGTATGGGCTTTGCAATGTAGAAGAGAGTAGTTTTTATTTTAAATAGTAAATATGAACAACTGCTTAGTACTAACTAACATATTTATTAGTATTACTGGTCTAACATATTATTTTCTATAATTATTATACATACTATTTATTCTTATCCTTAAAGAATTCACTTAAATTATAATAACTTTTATCAGTAAATAATGATTAAAACTAATTTTACGGATTTTATCGCTTTTTATTTTAAATTAGGGTTTTTACTGGTGACTGACGTCCCGATGTCAACGTTAACACGGAGAACCTTTAGCTTTTTAATTATTATTTATGGCCGATCTTCGCAGAATGAACTAACTGTGTCTTAAAGTCTTGCAGTATTATGCTTGGGTTTAGTTTGAATTTTATTAATTACAGTGTCCTAAGCAGGTGGTAGTACTCAGCCTCCTACTCTATTGAAATTAGGATGTTTTTATATTTCAATAGCCTCACGTTTTTTATATACACAGTGGTGACTTATGGTGTTTACAGTGTGGACCTATGTTAGTCATCCAAAATCCTAAAAACACCACGGGTCACACTGGGTATAGAAACAGACTCATACAAACCAATATATACCGGAGATCCCCCACGGTGAATCTCACTACGGGGGATCTCTGGGATCAAGCACAGATTGCTCACGTACTGTAACGACGGAATTTACTAAGTATCTTTACCATATTCATTCATTGCTGACTATTAAACGTCTGCTGACCTACTGATTGCTTCATAGAGTCTCTCTATGAAACAATTTATGGGGGATGCAATTTGTCATAGTCGTTGTGCTAGTTTTGGGTGACAAATGAGCACACAATCCACCTGATGGTAAGTAGTTGCTGTAGCCCATAGAAATCTACATATATCCTCGATTATAAATCGATATGCAGATGAGTTGTCACCCGTGAGGACTAAGATGGAATGCCTCGGTTTTAGTAAAAGGGGTCTCCAGTTCTCTAAACTCACCTTACGAAACAAAGCTGCGTTAAGCTGCTACTTTACGCTAGTATTCTGTGAGAGAGTGGACTTTCCCCGGTCGGGCCGACCCATTCGTGCTAAAACTATACTACTAATACAGCTGCAGCATGGCCTAACTTATAAAATGTATGAATATAACCGTTATTCAAAGGAAGAGTAAATAGATATTTACTAAGTTAGTCCATTTATCAAACAAAACTGTATCCCCCCTTTCGATAAGGTGGGTTGGGCAAACGCAGGCGAATAAATTTTCCGGGCTTCCATTTTTATTTCATCGTCATTATCATTACAGCCTATTACAATGCCACTGAACATACATCTCCACTAAGTAACGTTACAAACCAAGGCCCTGAACCATCTGAATTCTTACCACATTTATTTATATGCATCTAGCTTCAGTCCATATTCGACCGCGAGGTCAATCGACGGATTCAACTCGGCTTAGCAGCGTTCGGGAAATTACGACACATCTTCTCATCAGGTATACCTCAAAACCTGAAAACGAGATTCTACAACCAGTGCGTGTTGCCAGTGATGACTTATGGATCTGAGACGTGGTCCTTCACTGCTGGCTGTATTAGAACCCTCAATGTCACTCAGCGAGCTATAAAAAGGCTATGCTTGGGGTTTCTCGGCGTGATAAACTTAGAAATGAGCATATCTGCAGCAGAACCAGAGTGACTGACATAGCCCAAATTTTAGTATGCTGAAGTGTCAATGCTAGAAGAACCGACGACCGATGGGGGAAAAAGGTTGTTACGAAGCGTAGGATGACCCCGCCACTAGATAGAGTGACGATCTGGTAAGACATGCAGGAAGTGGATGGATGCAGGTGGCTCAGGACCGATCTTTGTGGCGTTCCTTGGGGGAGGTCTAACACACTTTTAGATGTCAACTGCCGAACATGACATGTGAATGGCTGTAATTATTTATGTACAGTTTTTGTGATGTTAGTGCTGTCAGCTTTTGCAGCATCATCGGTCTCAGGGCTCGTGGTTTGAAAGTGCATTAAATTCTAACCAATAACATAATAATTGCTTTTAACGTGTTTCTTTGATAGGCTAAGCAATAACCTTTTTAAAGTTTACACGCATAAGTAGTGCCAGTATTTATATTTTACTCATTAAATACTTTTAGCAATGTTGTTAAAAATTAAAGAAATCTGATCAAAAAATGTTTCAGTGATATCTTTTACGCACTTTTTACAAAGACATTTAAGTAGTAGTAGTAATAGACCGGACATCAGCAACAAAATTGTCGTCTGTAACTTTTGTCCTATAGGATATATGTATCTCCGATTTTTGTCATTTCGTCTTAGTGAACTCGTCATAAGGTCAAGACGCAATCGTTTCGTAAATTTAAAAACTATTTTTAAAGAAAATATGCCCCGTTGTGCATTAAGATATTGTAAGTCACGATATGAAGCAAAAAATGAACGTGATTTCGGTTCATTATCGTAATTATAATGTAAGCTTACAAAATAATCTTTTAATTTTAATATATCTAGTTAATTTTTCTAGAACATTTATTATTTTGTCATAAGTGCCCTCTGTTATCCAGTAGTGTCACTATTTACAAATGTGTTAGTGATTGACGATTGGCGTTATCGATAAAAATACAGAATGCCGATTTAATCATCGACAATATTTAAGGAGGTGAAACAGTCAACGATATTGTACCCATACTATAACAAAGATGAGTAGCATATACCAAATATGCTAATTAGCTTACTTTATGTGGAGAAAGTGTGGGAAAATGTTTGTTTACGCATGCTGATGAGATTTTCTGTGTTGCTTTTGAGCATGCTGAGGATACTTGCTGTACTTTTACACACCGGGCTTCATTGTCTGGTGGTTTTCAAAGACGGAGCCTTATAGATCTTGGCTTACACTGATAGGGGAGGGCTGTAGGTTTGTTACATTAAAAACATTTTATACAGTTAAAGATATAAGATGCAAGAAGTTGTAGGTTAAGCCTGAGTTAGGAAATAAGGTAAAAACGTAAAGTGATGGTTTTTTATTGATGTAGGTCTGTAAGTATTGCATCTGATTAAATTGACATAATAACATAGGTTTAGGTTAGGTTTAAAGACATTTATTCTCATAAAGGCATTTTATAACCCACTTACATGAGAACATAAATAAAAAAAAATCTAAATAACAAAATTCGTTGTCGTACAAACAACGTAGGTAACGTTGTTGAAAAATAAACAACATCGAAAACTGCTTTCGACGGGAAAAATCTATAGGACTAAAAGAAAAGTTAAATTCTGGTATAGCACCACAATACTAAGACCAGGAACAAACCAGTCAAACGCACTCAGATAGATATGTTTGTGATTATATGATTTGCTAGTCGCTTTTTGAATACATTGAAGGAGTCAACATTTTTTATTTCCGAGGGTATCTTATTAAAAAGGCGCGCACCTTAATAACATAAAATTTACAAACTGCTTACAAACATATCATGTTATTAAAAATCATTTGCTTGCAGAGTTCTATGAACCGGCATTATAATTATAGCTTTTGCATAAGCACGTATCTGGTAATTTTAGGTTTCCGTCAGTTAAAACCGCAGTGCGTGAAAACTGGATACGGTTTGTCCAAATAGAGTGCAGAGAAGAAAATTGGCTTCCATCTGCTATATAATAATTATACTCAAAGCACTTTAGAAGCGAAGATATGTACTACGAAAAGTCTGGTCGTACAATTAAAAAAAAGGATCATTTCCTCGTTTTGCAAGTGAAGTAAGTTGTATGTTATTTATAGCGGTACAGCCAAGCAAAGCTGAAAATTTGCCTATTAGTCTTAACCACAGATTTTATTCAATTTTTTCTTGACATCACCAGAATAATGAAATCAGATCAAATAGAAATCAATCAGAATAATGAAACAAATGCGGAGGCTACCAGAGTTACACCAATCAGTGTTGTTGTATCAGACTCTGAGTCAATATTTGATAGTCCGAGGAAAATTGCATTTTAGTTGCAAGTTCGCAATTTACATAAACAAAATATACGCCATAAGGATAAAATTAAAAAACTAGGCCTACAAAATAAATATTTCAAACGGAAAATATTAAACTTAAAAGATTTAGTTAAACATTTAGAAAAGAAGTTTGATGTTAAAAAATACGGTTAATTCCTTAAATGATACAGTAGAAACGCAAGCCGTCTATGATAGACTCAATAAGCAATCGACGAAGGCAGGATTATCTCGTCGTAAAGTTAATCCTTCTTTTCGTAAATTTGCTTTAACTCTTCATTATTACTCTCCAGCTGCTTAAAGTATGCTAGAAAATGTATTTTTGTAAAAGAAACGAATTCAAAAACATAGAGGCGCTCTCTAATTGCATTTGACGTATCTCGATGTGCTATGATGTGCTATTATTATAGCATCTAATGGACCAACCGACGTCATCCAAGATGCCGTCAATGTGAATGCTGTTTGAATTGATTCTTAGTTATTGGAAATTAAGTATTTTATTTCATGACACTAAAGTGGCGTAAAAAGTTAATAATAATGTAATAATAATAAATTATTTATTTCGTCAAACATTAAAGTTACATTATGTGATCCGTGATCGAAGTCACCTAGTAAGCAAAAATAATGCATGTAACAAGTGACTTCGCTCTTCCATAGCTAAGAATTACAATATTATTAACGAAATAAAATATCCCAAAGTAAATAATAAAGTGGTGCATGTTGTATGAGTAGTGTGTGAGTATGTTCTGAGTATGGGTGTGTGTATGTGTATATGTTCATTTAGTATCTGTATTGTAATAATGTCTCTGTTTCCTCATAATTTAAGGGAGATAAAAAATTGGTAATAAATTTCTTACATTCCTTTTTTGTTTTGCTGTAAATCTCTAGTTATTTGTTTAATTTGTTATATAGTAAAACGGAGCGGCTTGAGTATTGTTTACTAGCAAATGCAGTTTTAGATTTATTTAATGAAACGACAGCTTTTCTTCAATTGTAAAATATTTTTATGTGTAATAGAAGCCATAATAATTAGATTTATACAATAAAACAATCATGCATATTCCCTACTATTATATCGTAACGCATTTCAAACTTAATAACCTTCAACAAAGTTATCGATACTTTGATGTCGAAACGGGAACAATAAACTTAAAAATAAACCGATACTAAATCGATTATTTATTATCTATATTATTTATTTACCTTATATTTATTAACGTCACCTAATGGGGAATAGCTGAAATGTTTTCCATATAAATAATCAGCATAGTGTTGCTATATTTCGCTAGAGGGTATCACACGCACGAGCTTATAGTTTTTGTATGTAAACATTCCTAATGTCCGCTCTATGGTATATGTATATTTAAATCTCTTTGACTTTTTATAGACATCTAGTTTCATGAAGTATAGGTGTTAACATTCTATAACCTAGAAATCATAAAACCACAGACAGCAGCTTCCTGGCCGTTACACAGCTATAAAACATGTTTACGGCAAAGACAGTAAGTGTTCAGTAATTATGATGTGCTACGTAATGATAGTCTCCGAGGTTGACTTTTTTTTATAGAATGAGGATGACAAACGAGAACACAGGCCACCTACTGTGTTTCGTGAGCTGGGTGTAGGGAACTGGAGATCCTTTTCACTGGAAACAATGTATTCCATCTTAAGAGGGAAGAGTAAGTCAGCTCAAATTCTAATTTCACCCCACTTCCCCGCGCGTCGTATGCTATGTACCGATATGTTTGTAATCACTAATACATCCAATTAGAAGCTCCCTAAATCACACGGCTTTAGAGGAACACGCTAATCAAAGCTGCAACGTCACTCGTCGCGTAAAGGATAGCGAACGAAAAATAAAGGTACCTACTACGGCAGAACTAGATCTTGATAACGTTCGGTCTATAGTCAGAGAAGAAATTAAATCGCTGCTGGACGTGTTCAAGAAAAGTATACTCGATGAATTTACCGCAAAAACTAATGAAGTGTGGTCTTCCTCCAGTTGAGCCGACCCATTTG
Source organism: Parnassius smintheus behrii (assembly GCA_036936625.1). Classification (NCBI taxonomy): domain Eukaryota; kingdom Metazoa; phylum Arthropoda; class Insecta; order Lepidoptera; family Papilionidae; genus Parnassius; species Parnassius smintheus. The sequence continues at coordinate 52,539,047 of JAUPFT010000001.1, forward strand.
TTCTTCCGTAATATGTGTGCAACATGGCTCTTCCACGTAAAAACGTTTGGCAATTCACAGTGATGTGTTAGTTATATATTCCATAGTGAATTTGGATGTGGCAAAAGAGGCATAAAAGTAAAATTAATGCTGTAGAAATGCAGTCATTAAGACGTCAGTTGGTGAACGCTCATTAAGAAGAAAGAATGAGGAAGGAGTGACAAAGCAAATATGCTGCAGAAGTAAGTGGCGGGTTCAGCAAAGGACGCACTTGATAGAAGTTTATTAACCAAATTGGTGATATGTTGAAGACGGGCCAAATTAAGAGTATCTTTAACAGACGAATATAATGTAGTACGTGGTTGCGAAATAAGCGAGAAAAATGTGTCAGGATTGTGCCTAATGGAAGTCTGCACTCTCTGCCAACCCGTATGAGTAACGGGCGTGCGAGTTTATGTTATGTTATGAATTCAAAAGCTGATAATGCATGGCAATGGTTTTAATAATATTGGTTTATAAGCTTCAAATACCTGAGTAATTTTTTAATTTTGGAAGACGGGGGAATACTTAATTTCATTTATAATTAATAAAGCGACGCTCAGTAATGAGAAATGAAAGCTTATAACTTTCGACTTGACAACTTGATAATTTTGTAAACTGGAAATGATAAATAGTCTTTACGTGGTAGAGCCATGCTGCAGCTGTATCAACTATAACACAGCTGCAGCATGGCTCTACCACGTAGCACGAATGGGCGGCTCGACCAGGGCAAGACCTCGCTCTCACAGAATACCTGCGTAAAATAGCAGCGTAATGCTGCTGTGTTTCGTATGGTGAGTGTAGAGAACCGAACACCCTTTTTACTGGATTGAGGCATTCCATCTTAGTCCTCAGGGGTGGTAATTAATATGCATTTTGATTCTTAATTGAGGATAAATGTGGATGTCTATGGGCTGTGGCCCCACTTACCATAAAGTGTACTTTGTGCTCGTTTGTCATTCAATGTCATAAAAAATAGAGTTTAAATTTGTTTAAATACATTTTACTAACAATTTGAACATTTTCAGTTTTGTTATTACTCTTGTAACTTCAAAACTCATTTAATTGATTATTGAATATCAATATTACTTATTATTAAACGCTAACGCAGTTTTCAGCAGCGTAAGTTACTTCCAGTATTGTTAATGCTAATATACTAACTACTCTATAGGGCAAATTATTTCATAATTTATTTTCCTTTAGTCAAGAAATCCCGATACCATCCACACCATCTGGATGCTTGGCGGTCCACCATTGTACGTTTCACAAGGAGTTTTCTTCCACGTACAACCTCTCTGTGGAATAGTTTGCTACCGGCGATTTTTCCGGACCGATACGACCTGGGGACCTTCAAGAAAAGAGCTTACTCCTTTCTAAAGGGCCGGCAACGCACCCGCAATTCTCCTGGTGTTGCGGTTGATCATGGGCGGCGGTAGTCACTTAACATCAGGTGAGCCGCATGCTCGTTTGCCCCTTCTTCTATAAAAAAATCATAAAAAGTAAAAAAAAACCATAAGTCTTAGAGTTACATCATCATTATTATTACAGTATATTAAAAGTTCATTCCTGAACAGACAGACCTCACCATAGATTGCCCCGTAAGGGGAATACTTTTCATAGTAGAAACGCATGGCATGCGAGTTGTTAACCGGTATTTTTTATATTTTGAATTGCTATCAGGAATATGTAGCGTTGCTTACGATTTTCTGTTTCATTTCCCTCTTTCGCCTCTTACGATACCTATCGGATGTGAATATTCCTGCACCGTCACTACACGGCATCCTTACTATTTGAAATCCTAAAATGATTAAACAATAACAATGAATAAAAAAAACAGCATTTTTATGGCAAAAAAGAACTCTTCGGTCACTCCAAAGGCGCGGACATGTATACTATTATTATACATTGTTCAGACAAATTGAATAGTTTACCAACGGTACCAAGTTTAACCAATGTAACCGGCTAAATTTAGGTGTAACTTTAATTCAGATTTTAGCCGTAACACATATTAAAGACATTTTAGCAGCTAACACTGTAATGTAAGAAAATGATAGCAACCTATTTAAAAAAACAAAAACAATACCTCTTCCAAAGGTTGTTAGGCAGTGTTACCGCTTACGACTGCAAATTCATTTTTAAATTTTTGCTAATTTATAAACTTTTGCTGTGTAAACAGAAAAGAAACTGCACTCTAAAGGAGATAATATGTAGGTACCTAATAAGGAAGAAAACAAAAAAGAACGACGGACGCTATATGTTGCATAACATACTTAACATATTTTAATATCGTTATTAAATATTGCTAACTCAAAACTAAACGTAATTTTTGTAAAAATCGCTGGTTTTGGATATTATATCATAATCCCATCGAGTTTGAAGTTTTATTGAAGTCCTAACTGGCACGTAGGTTGATGATAAAGAAGCTTTGCTTTTGGTCCATTTACTCTCGTTTCCTTTCTACAACATGTTGCTTTGAGTTTTCATTTGTATCATTCTTGTCATCTTTTAATTTTCTTTAATCATTGCAAATAATATATCCGTGACATTTTTAGAATAAATACGTTTCTGTCTTCTATAATGACCAGTGTGAATGCTTTACTAGTAATAATTTAGCAAATTAGCGCTACTCCAAACGAACCATGATATTATTAGTGATTACTGATAAGACAGTACGGTCTTACACCGTAAATTGTGATTTCTAAACTACACATATACCTATAGTTTATTTAACTCAATTGATGTCTGCAGTAACCTCCATTTAGCTCCACTTTAAGTATTGATTATGTGAAAACTACGCGTGATTTAAACTAATTTGAATTTGAACTTACGTTTATTAATTAATTTTGTGCGTTTCTAGTAATTGTGAGGCCGAACTTGCACCTTGTAAAGTTTAAATCAGTGATGAAATACTTTCCCGCTCTGCTGAGCACGCCAAGCTTTTTAGAGGCCAATTTAGCCTCCCCTTTCAATGTGACCACGAAACTGCACGTCATTCGATATGCCGACACCGAGAATTCCGATACTGGCTGAGTGATAAGAGGAGTGCCCAGAAATAGTGGAGATACGATAAAAGGTTTTTTTTTTATAGGAAAAGGCTGACAAGCGAGCACACAGTCCACCTGATGGTAAGTGGTTTCTGTGGCCTATAGACGTCTACATCTATCCTCGTTTGCGAATCAAAATGAAGATGCGTTGTCAACCTTGAGGACTAAGATGGAATGCCTCTTTTCCAAAAGGGTCTCCGGTTCCCTACACTCACCATATGAAACACAGCAGCATTAAGCTGCTATTTGACGCTGGTATTCTGTGAGAGCGTGGTCCTTCCCCGGTCGAGCCGACCCATTCGTGCTACAACTATACAACTAATATAGCTGCAGCATGGCTCTACCATGCAAGAAAAGGTTATGTTTCAACTGTATTTTCTAAGGGTTAAACTTAACCAAATTTAGTCGTCCCCATTTCGAGACATTGTTTCAAAACAACTCAACTGAAGACACAAGTTTGTTTCGGTACTCGACGACGGGATCGCAAGAAATATTGATACATAATTTTTCGGGAAGCCGATAGGAAGTAAGTTTAGAAAGAAGCACTTTGTGTCTAATCCAATAGAAGGACATAGCTATTTCCAAACTTACGACTAAGGCCTCCCTACTGGACCTCGATCCTAACAAAAATCGTATTGGCGGTCATTAAACAGCTGGCGATACTCTCCTGCATTCCATTATTTTGGAGAATAAGGAGGTGATGGTGATAGGCTGTAGTTGGACGGGTACAAGTGGTCACAGAACCGGTGCCTACTCAGAAACACAAGTTATCAACAATAACCATAACATCTTCATCATATTTCAGTAAACATAGGTAACATCTTGTAAGCAAAATTTAAGATAACATTTTCATATTCCCAGAACATGCAGGAAGTTGATGGACGCAGGTGGCTCAGGACCGTGCTTTGTGGCATTCTTTGGCGGAGGCCTACTCTTTTGAAGGGCTGTAATGATAATGATAATAATAATTCTGACCGCGAGACCGTATAAAAGGAGAAGGGGCTCCACGGGAGGTTCTACAAGGCTCTTCATGAGCCTTTCGTGGATACAGTTGCCTCCTACACTGGGTACATTTCGGTGACCTCTTCGGAGAAACCGAGGGTTTTGTTTGTGCAATACAGTATCAGATTAATAAGACCAACAACTAAATACATCCTAAAGGATGGCACCGTCGACATCTGTCGAGCTTGTCGTCATCCAAGTGACTCACACTTAGGCATGTCATCTCCGGTCGTTCGGCGCTTTCCAACTCTGAGTTCTTGCACAGGCACAACCTAGAGCCAGGATTTTACACCAATAGCTTGTTCTGAAATACGGCCTCGTAGATAGGGAACTGCCTTATATAAGTACTTGTCGGAAGACGTGCTCAAAAATGATTGCGCCAGGCTCTATCTATAATCATAGACAGGACTATTCTTGTAAATGAGCCTACTTAATTGTACTGATGGACCGGGCACAGTCAAGGATATTTTTGGTCGACATTACCATTTCGTATGACCGAAAAAGATAAGCAAACAAAATATCTGGACCTGGCTCATGAGGTAAACAACATATTAACAGCCGACCGAAATTATCCCTGTAGTCGTCTCTGCGTTCGGGCTAATCCCAGTCAGCCTATCGAGTCATCTGAGGCGGCTGGAAATCTGTGACGGACTGCTCCAGGCAGAATGCAAAAGGCGGTGCTCCTCGATACCGCCCGCATCGTCTGCCGGTTTCTTTCTCTTTCCCCCTAACCCTCCGTTTGGTCTCCCCTGTCGAGGGCTTCTATGTGGTTGGGCTTTTATTTATTTATGTTAGTATATGAAATATATATTTATGTATATTTATCATTTCCTTTTATATATTTTTTTAGCCCAACCAAATGAGAATACTCTATTCACAAACCAAAATGATTATGATAATTTAAGTACATTTAAGCGGATCATGCGGTAATTTTTTCGCCGCGCTGATACAAACATGTTAACGGACTACAATAGCTTTTAATAATATTATTTCAGACATGCAGGTTTCTTCTTTGTTAGAAATTGGTTGTAATAGGTGTCCATTTGCTACAGAAGCAATTTACCACCAAGGAACCAATAATTTAGATTGTCCCTTGAATTTTATAAGTTAAAATAACTTATACTTCAAATCACTGTCATATTAAAAATTAGTAAAACTCTTGAATATGGAGGTACAACTATTCATTTTTAAAATGAACTTGCTACAATAGTTGTCTATAGACTATAAAATAAATTCACTTAAAGGTTCTTGCTGACAGGCAAACGATATTCGTGACTAAATTTCATTAACAATGGCAAGGTTAATTAATTAATTGTGTTCTAGTTATGGACTGTGCTTATCATAAATTTTCCATCAAATTTTTCCTTCGTGAATCATTTATTTCATAAAATAGCATTCACATAAAGGTCATGTAAATTATTTTCAAACAGTAAGAAGCCTTAATTATCTACCTAATTAATAAAATTTTCGTCGGTATTTCATGCAAGTGCCATGTTGTGTTTAATACGCGTAGTATTGGTGCTTTTGGTATTCCTATGAAATTTAGCATACAAAGAAGACGAAGCCAACCTCGAAGGTACCTCGGACTTCATGTAACGTCAAGTCGTTTTAGTTCTATGAGCTTGCGCAAGCGTACACCCAACCAAACAGAAAAATCTAGGTATACGACAGTGAGCCAAACTAGTTCGGAAAAGAAAAGAGCGACGCACCAGTCGTGTGAATATTTAAACAAATCATATCGGGCGACTTTTGAACCCTTCTACAACTCAAAAATTATTAGACATACATACGTTTAATTTCGCATTCCTATTGAGGTTTTTATGAACCTCAAATTTCATGAATAAACTGAATCATTATGCTTAGGTCCTCCAGAATCGCTTAAAGACCTAAGCACAGTGTAACCGTTTAAAGCGACAGTAGCCTAATGGCAGGGCGCGGACCGCGTACTCAAAAAGGTCGTGGGTTCGAACGCACCATTCGACTAGTGGCGTGAACCACTCGTAACACAAGCAATTTTAAGCTTACTACTTTACTTACTTTACTTACTTACTTTAGATGTCTATGGGCCGCAGCAACCACTTACCATCAGGTGACTGTTCGTCAGCGTTTTCTATTTAAAAAACGTAGAATTTGAAGTTTTATTAAGTTCACCTGCTGGGCACAGGCTTCCTCTAATTTTTGAAAGGGTTATGGAGTATATATAGTTTAACGCTCACGTTTAACGAACAATAGTTTAACGTTCCTAAATTGATCTTGAAATATGGTTAGTTCTCAAGACCTGAATGATGTTTTCTTTCATCGCCGATCGCATGGTAAAGTACCACTTAAAATTGTAATTTCCAATTTCACTGTAGCCGGGCGAAGAATGGAACCGAGTTGCTTGCGTACTGTGAAAGTTACGGCGAGCCTATGAGCTCATTACGCTCTGAATTTCAGAGAGTAATGATGCACCGTTCAGAGTCTGAACGGTCATTGTTAACACAACTGTCAGAAAAAGTGTTAATAAAGTTTAATTACTATGAACGTAATTTTTATTATTTCATATTGTTTTCTTAAAAAAAGTGGTCAAGGAAAAAGCAGCTTCGATCCCTTGAGTTACTGAAAATAGTTGTACCTTCGGTGACTACAAGCTTATATATCACTATACTACACAGTAGTTTGTGACCGATTCGATGGTGAACTAATTATTTTAGAGTCCGTACGATCCTGATCACGTCAAAAGTTCGATTAAAATTTCATCAAACCTTGCGTCGTGACAGCGTCTGTCACAGAGTGGGTTGTCCAAAGGAACACGCCAATCAATCTGTCAATTAATGTCAAGGTAGGGAATATCAGTGTGTGAAATAAATAAGATATGATAAAAAAATAAAGCAATTTCTGGCCGGGTTAATGTTTGGAAGGGATATAAAAATATGTCACTACAAAAATTACTAATTTGGGATAGAAAAAAAAATCCTTTTCTTTAATCCAGCTATTTCAATAATGCTATTGCTAATAATTTATTTTTTTGTTTTATTACTTACATATATTGTGATGAATGACGCTACAAAGCACATCACTTTCTACAATTAATGACAGACTGTTCATCGGTTTTCGCCAATCCATATATCCTGATTTGACCTCAGAAATCATGTAAATATGACATCATAATATTTATATTATGATGTCTGTGGTTCATTAGAACAAGTCGCAATGCATGTGTGCTAATCGAACGTGTTGAAACGATTTGATAGACAGTCTGTAACGCCATCGCCATGTATGGTCATGACGTTTTGGTTTTCTACCCGTTTTCGGAAGCTCTGCCACAATTCCATGCGCGTCTTGGGTCTCGCCGTTTTTAAAGTGCTGCTAATGCCGCTTAAACTTACGTCCGGGACATCATCGGAATCATGTCGGATAAGACTTGTTCTGTGATAGTCACACTTACATGCGGCTCCAACGACGTAAAGATGGACCACTTGCCTGTATAACCTATCAACATCACTTAAAGTCTCAGGTATCCTGGAAACGATGCTAACATATTTGGTATTCAGCTTCGTCAGTTGGCTCTTTCTTTTATTCGCAAGGATCTATTGCTGGATATGGAATTCTCTCATTGAAAAAAGGACTTGTAATAATCAATACAATTGACAACCGGATTACACATTACAGTTTCAGATATCACGAATCTTAAACGCTGCTCCCTCTCGCCAATTTGGTTTTGTAGATGTAAAGCTAAGGCTAATTGTGGCTGACCATGCGGCTGACGTGGCTCTACCATGCTAAGGCTTTGTTCGTGGTAGAACCACGCTGCAGCTATATTATGACTCGACCAGGGTAGCTGTCACAGAACACCAGCGTAAAATAGCAACTTATTGCTACTGTATTTCGTACGGTGAGTGTAGAGATCCGGTGACCCTTTTTACTGAAAAGGAGGCATTCCTTGTGGAATTGACTTCCACCAGAGATTTTTCCGGAACGATACTACTTAGAGACCTTCAAGAAAAGAGCCTACTCTTTTTTAAAAAGCCGGCACCGCATCTGCCATTCGCCTTGTTGGAGTTGTTCATGGGCGATAGCAAGCACTTACCATTAGGTGAGCCGTATGCTATGACATCGTATCTGCATTTTGATTTTAATCGATGTTAACTGTAGATTTCTATGGATCACAGCATCCACTTAACATCTGGTAGACTAAGTGCTCGTTTGTCACCCATATACTGTAAAAAGGACAAGGATTCTGATCTTTCCTAAGGTTGCCTCGAAGACACACAAGGGACAACATGAATGATAGGTTATTCCGGTACAACCACACAGCAATGGACTGGTACCTAATTACTTAAGTGGAATCTAATCTAGATGCTCCTCGAATCTCGTTACAAAAAGCTATCTGACCTACACAATATTAATTACATACCTAATAGGAACATCTCAATACCTAAAATCTTAAATTTCGTGGATAAACCTATTCAATTTCTTGAATTAAATTGATAAAATTCCTATAGAGCTTGGGGCTCGGTTGGATCTCCGGTTTTCTACACTCATCATACGAAACACAATAACATTAAGGGCTCTTGTACACGTTAAGAAAAGTCGCCGGGTCTATGCAAGAATTCGTGTCGCTTCTACACACGAACTGTGTACATACATTGCTCCGGCGCTGATAAAGAAAAAAATCTTGTCTGCGCTAGACAAGACGAGCTCTGTGTTGTTGCGGTGAAGGGAGCGGTGGAGTGGGTGAGTTGCTTTAGACAGTTTGAGTTTTTTTGTACATGTGTGGACGTGTTTACGTATTTTTTAATTTTTTTATATATATAATATGCAATAATCATTTTTGCTTCGTAGTTAACATGATTCTATTCATTACAAACAAACTTAACTAGTACACTATATATACCCTACGCACGACTGACCGAAAACAATCTTATCGCTTACACGTCTCTATTTAGGTATTTTGTATGAAGCAGACAAGACAAATTTTCGCGGCTAGATCAGACAAAATTCTTGTCGTATACATGATGAATTGCTCTTATCTGACGCAGACACGGTGAAATTTCTTAGCGTGTACAAGAGCCCTAAAGAGTTGATTTTAAACATTTAGAAGCCTTAGTACCATGCCATTAAGACGGGTACCCAGCCTCTGAGCTACGATAATTATTATACTTCTTCATCATTAGCCAGTAAAACTCTACGACATGGGTCCATTCCTACTCGAGAGAGGCTCATGCCGTTACGATACCTTCGGAATGAAAAAAAGACGATGTATCTCTTACACGGTAACCACACGTTTAATGCTTCCTTATGGAACTAAAATTAAATGAGAATATTTTATAATTAACGCAGCAGTGTAATTTCTCTGTAACGGAAATTAAAGCTTTTTGCATTAGAAACAGTAATGATGTTGCCCAGACCTTTTATGAAATCCCTACGGTAACCAATAAATAATGAAGAGTTAATGTTAACTTTTAGAGGAAAATTAAGATTAATTACTTCGAAGTTAGTTTGAATTTTCACAGCTATTTAAATTACGTCGATTAAATCATTTTATATCATATTACCTTTTCAAATTATTTAAAAAAAAACAAGTGGCAACCTTCGATCAATAAGTCGATTAAATCATTTTATATCATATTACCTTTTCAAATTATTTAAAAAAGCAACTGGCAACCTTCGATCAATATAATCATTGATCGAAGCTGGCAACATTAAAAAAATGTGTGGTATAATTTACTCAAACTCTAAGTAATCATTTCATTTAGAAAATATTATTAATGATTTTTGACATTAAATAAAACTTATTTTACCGATTTTTCGTGTCTTAAACTTTTTGCGTTTTGTTATACCTACCTTTGTTTTAGTTCCGCCATTTAAAGTGCTTTGCGGTACCCATTATCACGAATTCTTATAATAATAATAATAATAACCCCAGCGGGGACCACCTTGACGTGGTGGGGGGGCTTAAGGGGAGGCATGAACCTAACAGCGGTCACTACGAACTTGACCATACCCTGTATAAGTACCGATACAGGAGGTACATTTTATTAACCACTAACATCTTTGCTAACCCTCCCCAACTAACGGTCCCACACCCAAACCCAAATGGAGAATAATCATGGTATTAACAAGAAGTAAACGGCCCCAAGTGCTCGGCGGACCCAGTAGCAGCACTGGTTATGACGGAAGCCAGCCTGAGACTGGGCCTAGGGGTGCGAAGAATCCCCGAGTGACGAAAGCAACCCGTCGAACGACCCAAGCGACACATATGGACTCCGACATGCTAAGCGATATAAACTCATCGACACCCTCACCTTTTCATTCATTCGAGTCATCTATTTCATCTCCACGTTCATACCAGAATTCAACGAGATCAGACTCTGTATCACCCATGTCTGAGGACGTTGTGCAGGAGGCTGTCGCCACTGAACCTGCACCCGCCCCAGACAGAAATCGTGCGCGCAAAAGATGGACAGAAGAAATGAATAAATTCATCTGGGGCACGTACCTTATAGCCACTAAATTAAATACAAAAAAAATATACCTCGATCATCTACATAAAGAATTCACTAATAAATATCCGCAGATGCAGGCATCAAGACAAAGGTTGGGAGATCAATGCAGAGCTATATTCAGAAATAAATTACTTCCCCAAAAAATATTAGATCATATAAGGAACGAAGTTGCAATATACTTACAACAAACACACAGTAATACCAATCATATACAAACCGACTCGATCACGCAATCACACACGCAACCACATTTTAGCAATCAGCAAGGATTGACACAAAGAAGTCGATGGACAGCTGACCAAAACAAATCTATTGTGAGGAATTACTATAAAATCACCAAACTTGGAGAAAATAAATCAGCTTACCGTAGACCCCTCCATCAAGCAGTCATAGAAGAACACCCTGAGTTAACAGGTGTCAGTGAACAACGAATATCAGATCAGCTCAGAGTAATATTGAACAATAAAATGATTAATGACCAAAGACTTCAAAAGATACGTGAAAATATAGCAAGCAACCTGAATTCCCGACGAGACAATATGGAAAATAATTCATCACATTCATCACCCGAAACAGAAAACTCACAAGAAGTCGACGTTCATAGATTCATTATAGAAAGTAACACTCCCGTGCATACACTTAACCTAACCTCACAACCTCAACCTGACGAATCAGTGATATCCACTCAAGCCTCTGAACCTCAAAAAAACCAAGCAATAGAAAATAATGACGCAAAAAAAATCCAGGAACTGTTTAGAATAGCAATAGACAAATTTCGGAATACCAACCCAACTAAACGACCTTATATACCAAAACAAAAAACTTCTAAAAGGCTGACACAAATTGTAGATTTTATAAACACTAAAATATTACCAAATCACATATCAAGAGAGCAGGAATTTGAGACCACTCAGACCATAACTTACTGCGTGGCGTACACAGTAGCTATAATTAACGGAACCAAAATCAGAGACATAAACACAACACCTACCCAAAGTCGAAATAAAGAACCTGCTTGGCAGAAAAGGTTAAAAAGAAAGATATTGGATTTCAGAAGAGACATTGGAAGGCTAACAGATTATGCCAAAGGCAATAGAAGCAATAGACTCACCACTTCAGTGGAAGCAATAAAAAATAAATACCGAATACATTCCCAGCACGAAGAACCCAATTTAAGCGATGAACAATTCCTTGACACACTTAAACAAAAACTGAATGCGGCATCCAGCAGATTAAAAAGATACCTTAATTGCACACTTAGGAAGTCACAAAATAGCCAGTTTATCAATAATGAAAAACAATTTTATAGGAGCCTGACTTCAGACACACAACACGACACGCATAGAAATAGGCAAGATGCACCATTACCACCCGCCAATGAATTACATAGCTTCTGGTCTGGTATTTCGTCTATAGCGGTTCACCACAACACTGAGGCAGAATGGCTGAAATCAGTTTCCGGAGTAACTGATTCTATCACACCAATGGCATTTGAACAAATACCTCTGGAAGTATTTGTGCATATATTAAAAAAACCCATAGCTGGAAAGCACCCGGAAGTGACCGTATACATAACTACTGGTATAAGAAACTTTCAACAATTCACCCTCTACTTCACAACCATATCAATGATTTTATACAAAAGCCAGACATAATGCCCCGATACATTACACAAGGCCTCACATACATGATTCCGAAAGACGCAGATCAAAATCCTGCCAAATTCAGACCTATCACATATCTCCAAACCATTTATAAACTATTTACAGCATGTATAGCCGAACTCTTACATCAACATATAGCCACAAACAACATCCTTACTGAAGAACAAAAAGGATGTCGAAAAAGTAGTCAGGGGTGTAAAGAGCAACTCATAATAGACTCTGTAGCAATGAAACACGCTATTTCTAAAAGGAAGAACATCAATACAATGTATATTGACTACCGAAAAGCATTCGACTCCGTACCGCACAGCTGGCTCCTACATGTACTTCAACACTATAAAATTCACCCACAACTTATACATTTTCTTGAAAAATCAATGCAGCACTGGACAACTACATTAAAAACCATAGGAACGTCTTGTATAGAAACATCAGAAATTCCAATACGTCGAGGAATGTTCCAAGGGGATGCGCTTAGCCCTGTATGGTTCTGTCTCGCATTAAACCCTCTCTCGCAAATGCTGAACAAAACCAATTATGGTTACTCTATCATCACACCACACAAACACACCACTCTAACACACCTGATGTACATGGATGACATAAAACTATACAGTAACACTACACAGTCATTGCATCGCCTCGCAGACATCACCCAATCTTTCTCAAACGACATTCATATGGAGTTTGGGATTGACAAGTGCAAAACTTTCTCGGTTAAAAGTGGAAAAATTAACCCCAACAGCTATAGCCTAGTAACAGGAGACACGATTGAACCTCTAGAACCCCACGCCTCATATAAATACTTAGGTTTCCAACAAGCGCGACAGATCCATCAAAAAGAAACGAAAGAAGGTCTCAAAAAGAAATTTAAACATCGGCTCAATAGTATATTCCGGTCTCAACTCAACTCCCGCAACATGTCAAAAGCAATCAATAGTTACGCAATCCCCATAGTGACATACTCGTTTGGTATAATAAACTGGACTCAAGGTGACCTTATCAATCTGCAACGTATTATAAATACCACTCTAACGACTCACCGCAAGCACCACCCTAGATCATGTGTGCAAAGGATGACTCTTTTAAGATCCGAGGGAGGACGAGGTATAATAGATGTCCTCAACTTGCACAATAAACAAATCAAATCCCTTCGACAATATTTCCATCAACGCTCAGAACACTCACTTCTCCACGAAATAGTAACCTTAGCCGACAAACGCCTCACACCACTTAACCTCGCGGACCGAAACACACAACGCAGTGAACGGATCACTGACTTAAAAGAGAAGATGGCCTCATGGCAACAGAAGTCCCTACACGGAAGGCACTACCACGACCTGCAGCTGTCACATGTCGACAAAAAAGCGTCGAACGCCTGGCTGAGGCGCGGTGAACTCTTCCCAGAGACGGAGGCATTCATGTTAGCGATCCAGGACCAGGTCATCGATACCCGAAACTTCCAGAGACACATAATACGTGCACCTAACCTCCCCACTGATACTTGCAGACATTGCCACTCTAGCCCCGAAAACATACAACACATAACATCCGCCTGTAGAGCCCTTGCACAAACCGACTATAAGCATCGGCCTGACCAGGTTGCCTCCATAATACACCAATATCTTGCCCTTAAATTTAAATTCAAACAAAAAATGACACCATATTACAAATATAAGCCGGACACCATATTAGAAAACAATAATCATAGAATCTACTGGGACAGGACTATTATCACGGATAAAACTATTCACTTCAATAGGCCCGACATCACAGTGCATGACAAAAATAACAAAACTACTTACCTTATTGACATTGCCATACCAAACACCCATAATATTCAATCCACCATAGCTGAAAAACTTACAAAATATCAAGATTTAGCTATAGAACTCAAGCGTCAATGGAGAGCAGAAACCATCCATATAGTCCCAATAGTTATCTCATCTACCGGAGTTATACCTAAAAGTCTACAACGCAGTCTAGATATTTTGCAAGTACCCCAACACACACTTCACACTCTGCAGAAAGCTGTCATTCTCAACACCTGCCGACTCACACGCAAATTCCTCACCACGTCATCCGTCACCTCTGCTTACACCATCACCTAGCACCTGCTCACGCTTGGCTTCGGCCCGTGTGATTAGGTTTTAAGTTACCTCTTTAATAGGGAGAATTTAGATATGTACAAAATATAATAATAATAATAATATTTTATTTGCATAAAACATGGTATATAATGGATTTTACAGAACGTTTCAGATCAGCATGTTTTGCTATGGTTATTCATAGCATGCAAAATTTTTTTTTACATTAATATTTTTGGCTACAAAAATCCTTGACACTATAGAAATTACAATTATTTAGCCACTGATACAGTTTTAATTTAAATGATCTTGTATTTAATATTTTTAAATAATTAGGTATCTTATTATATAAGTGAACACACATAAATAAACAACTTTTATTATATTTTCTTATTCTAGGATTATCGTTTAGTACAAGTCTATATGGATCTCGACGATTGCGGGGATTTACATCATCTATCGTTGTAAACAAAGTTTTGTGCTTGTGTACAAACATGCATACTTCATAGATATAAAGTGATGGTAGTGGTAATAAGCCAAGTTTTTTAAACACTGGTTGACACGATTCATTTGGTTTTTGCCCACATATAGCTCTAATGCATTTTTTTGCGCGACAAATGCTTTGTTTTGATCAGTGCTGTTGCCCCACATTATAAGACCATACCGTAGTAGAGATTCTACATATGCATGTTAGGACATGACAGCGGTTTTTATGTTTGTTATGTTTTTTATTTGTTTAAGTGCATACACGAATTTATTTATTTTGATAGAGAAATCGCTTACATGTAGTTTCCAATTTATATCGTCATCTATAGTTAAACCTAAAAATTTCGTATGACTAGCTGCTTTTATTTTTGGAATGTTAAGTTTAATATTATGTTTATTATTAGTGCATTTATTAAATTGTATATATAAAGACTTGTCTAAATTAATTTTTAAATTATGTATGTCAACCCAGTTAATTAAAGTATCTATTGTATTATTTATGTCAGCTTCGTGGTCACTCAAGTTATTATTTTTTTTATTGGAAGTCACGATTATTGAAATGTCATCAGCAAATAGAATACATTTATGCTTCGTAATATTAACAATGTCATTTAAGTACAACAAAAACAGAATTGGACCGAGAACACTTCCCTGTGGAACACCATATTTCTTGTTTCGGTATTCGGACGAGTATGGAATTATGTCCCCATTTACATCGGCTTTAGTAATAATAACACATTGTTTTCTATTATAAAGATATGATGTTATCCAGTGAAGGGTTGGTCCTCTAATTCCAATCTTTTCCAATTTCTGTAACAATAAGTCATGTGAAACTAGGTCAAAGGCTTTAGATAGGTCAAAAAATAGTCCCGTTGTGAAATTATTATTATTGATAATTGATACTATTATTTTTATGAGTGAAAATATCGCCAAAGTTGTAGATTTATCTTTTTGAAAGCCGTACTGTTCGTTTGATATAATGTGATATTTATTACAAAATTCAATAAGTCTTTTATACATGCATTTTTCATATATTTTTGATATTACGGATATTAGGGTTATTGGTCGATAATTATTAATATCATCTTTCTCGCCTTTTTTAAACAGCGGCTTAACTATTGGTAGTTTCAATGTATCTGGAAAGATTCCACACGAAAATGAAAAATTTATTAAATATGTCAAGATTTCAATTAATTCAATTATACATTTTCTTATTATTTTTGTGTTTATGTCATCGTGGCCTTCAGAGCTAGTATTTTTAGTAGCATTATTTCCCTTCTAACTTCATTTTTAGACATAGGTCTAAGAAACATAGAGTTGACATTCGCGCTGTTAATGGTTACATTTTTCGCTTTAGTGTGTGTTGTTGATTCACGGGTCAAATCAATAAAATGATTGTTAAAAACAGAAGCTATATCTACAGGATTTGTAAGAACTTTATTATTAGCTATAATTTTTTCTATATTTTTCTTGTCATATGAGTTAGATATTTCTTTTTTGATAATGGTCCATGTTGCTTTACATTTGTTATTATTTTTATTTATAAACTTAATATTAGCATTCTTTTTTAAATTAAATACACATTTTTAAGAGCTTAGAATATGATAGGTAACGTAGTCTGTTAGCCTTACTTTTATTTTTATAATATTTAAATCTTAACATTCGTTTTTCTTTACAACTTACTTTGAGTCCTTTGCTTATCCAATTTTGTTTTTTATTTTGTAAATTTATTTTAATTCGTTGTTTTGGAAAACAGAGATAGTAGAAAAGGCAGAATAATTCATGAAATCGGCTGAATGCTGTGTTAGCATCATTTTCCATGTATGCCTCAGACCATGACAAATTCTTCAGGCATTCTTTAAACTTCCTGATGTTATCTAAGTTATAGTCTCTCTTGTAAACATAATATATAGCATGTTTTTGTGGATTACCTTTTATAGGAAAGCTTAACAATTGTGCTGTATCATGATTGGAAAGATACAGTGGTAGCAATGTTGCAGTCGCATTTTTAATGATACTTAATATATGATCAATACAAGATGACCTACGTGTAGGAACATTGAAATGTATTTTCAAATTATAATTGCAGGACAAATCTTGTAAATAGCTTGTGATTTTGCCTTTTTTCAGTGTGTTTATATTAAAGTCTCCAGCTATAACTATATGTACTTTCGATTTGTATTTTACAGTTAGGTCATGCAAAAGTGTGTTTAACTTAAATAAGAACTGTGCTGGGTCGGATTGGGGGGTTCTGTAGAGACAAATAGTAATTAATTTAATATGTATGATTTCTATGCCGCATGCCTCGAACGTATTCTGGGTAGTATAATTTTTTATGAATGATAATTCATTGAACATTATACCCTTTTTAACTAAAATACATGTTCCACCTCTTTGTTTTTCTCTACAGAAGTTGGCGGCCATGTCATACCCACATATTCTTACATAACTCTCAAAACCTTTTTTTATGAAAGTTTCGGAAAGACATATTACATCCGGATCATTATTTTTTGCTCTTAACTCCTCTATAGTTACGTCTATTAAATCTTGCTTGGACAAAATACTAGCAATGTTTTGGTGAAGAATACTAAAATGATGAGTATTAATAAAAATTTTATGGTCGAAAAAATTTATCGTTCTTTTTTATTACTGGAAAATAATATGGCATGGTCCCTTTCTTATAAATAACAGGAGGTTTTGAGTGTTCGTCAATTTTTTTTTAAAGTAGAAGGGAATTGTTCCTTTTTTTGGTTTATTTATGGTTTTACATAATTCAAAACTTGGCTTATTACTCGCTATTCTTTTACTAATTTCACTAGGGTTTAAATATTTTTCTGCGTAGTCACTATAGTCAATAGCATAATTTATTGATTTACAAATGTCGAAGCGATTTGAATATTTTTTACAATCTACAAATTTACAATTTTTACGTTTTTCGCAAATATTTTTGATACTATAGTTTAAATTATTAACATTTATGTACCTATTTTTAATAACATTAAGTACAATTATTGTATTTTTACTAAAAGTATCTATTATAGTTTGTAATTGTGACAAAACTTGTTTTAAATTATGATCATTTTCTCCTTGCAAAATAACAGTGATTTATACTAAGGATTTGGAAAGGGGTAGACTTTTGAAATTGAAAAAACATGCTAATTCTAACAGAGAATATCACAGAGTATCATTATAAAATAATAAGCTGACATGCTATAAAAATCGTTACTGTTGTTGAATAAAACTATTATTTACGGATTTTATCGCGTTTAATTACTACTTTACTTATTTTAACTATCCCGAGGTTTCGGGTGCTTTACAGCACCCATGGTCATGGGGACTGAGATGTTTGACGTCCCAATATCATAGTTAGTCCGGCTACCTTCAGTTTTTGAACGTTAATTTTTGGTCCGATTTACGCAACACGAACTTATTGTATCATGAAGTCTTTAAGTTTAATTTTGTTAATTATAGGACCTCAAGCAGATGTCGGCACAGAGCCATCTTTTGTATCGAAATTTGGATGTTTTTAAATTCAATAGCCTCGCGTATCATCCTTGGTAGGAATCGATGGTCTTTTGTGAACCTTTGTGGTTTATAAAATCTAATGTAATGGCGAGGACGATCTTGAACATGTTCGCAGACTTCCCGCAGCGTCGGTTCCTCACGGCAGCTATATGTTCCTTCACGCGGGTTTTAATAGATCTTTTTGTTTGACCTTTTGTTTGTGAATGTTGTCTACATTCACAATCTAGCTTGTATACACCTGAATCTTGTAGAGGAGTATTGGTTTTGATGGAATATAACAACGCTGCCCACGCTTTTCATTTAAAACAATGGATATTAACCGTGGACATTTGCGCGCTATGATCTATTATGATTTAAAATTTGATTTAACCGAACAATTAAGTTTTGCATAGGTTACAATCAGCATTACGGGACTCAGATCGTGACATGCACAATTTTGAGGTGGGGTACTAAATTTAAAAGGGGTAAAATTAGCCTTAAAGATGACCAAAGAACCGGGGTCCCGCAAACAGCAGTAACGGCAGAAAATGTATGGACTACTGAAATTTTAGTGCGAGAAGACCCGCGAATCACATATACGGACATCTAGAAAATTGATTACACCGAAAAAGATTGATTGTTCGGGGAGCATTCATACCATCCTACATCAACATCTTGGAGTGAGGAAGCTTTGTTGTCGATGGATCTCTCGCTTGCTCTCCGAAAGCGAAAAACGGACTCGTGTGGATTGGTGCCATATTAAATGATTCTACGTTTTGAAAACGGGGCATCTAGGCGTGTTTCAGAAATCGTTACTGGTGACGAGACATATATCTATCAACATATTCCGGAAAATAAAAGACAATCATCGGTATGAGTCTACTCATAAGAACAGTTACCGACAACTGCAAAGATCTCGCAACGTCGGCAAAAATGGTGGCTAGTTTTTTTCGCGGAGCGGACATTTGTCGACGTCAATACTGAAAATTGTAGGTCAGTCAACTCTGAATGATATACTACAGTTGCATTACCCAAAGCTTTTCAAGCTTTGCGGGAGAATAGACCAAAGACCTAGCTTCGGGGAATCATGCTGCATCACGATAACGCTTCTTCACATACCTCCCTTAGAACAAAAGCATTTATTGAGTAATCTGGTGTTGAAACTCTAGGTCACCCACCCTACAGCCCTGACTTAGCTCCTTGCGATCCTTCTTTTTGTTCCCAAGAGTCAAAGAATAAATAAACGGCAAGTTTTTTTTCAAGCGTCGAAGAAGCCGTGGTTGCCTACGAAGAAGTGATTTCCGACATATCAGATAAAAACTGGCAAAAGTGTTTTCATAGTTGGTTTAGGCAAATGGAACTTTGTATAGAGCATGATGGAGAATATTTTTAAAAGATGTAAAATAAATATGAATAGTATCTGAAATACTTTTTGTATATCTCAAAACTTATTGATTGTCCCACGTATGATGGAATTTTTTTTAATAGAATAAGGGTGACTAGAGAGCACACAGTCCACCTGATGATAAATGGATGCTGTGGACCATAGACATCTAAATTTATCCTCGATTAGGAATCAAAATGCAGATACGTCGTCAATCATGAGGACTAAGATATAATGCCTCGTTTCCTATGAAACCCTCCGAATTTTCGGTTTTCTACACCTACCATACAAAACACGGCATCATTAAACTGTTATTTTAAGGTGGTATTCTGTGAAAGCGTAGTCCTACTCTGGTCGGATTGACTCATTGGTGCCACGACCATAATACATATGAGGCGTGGTTGTACCACGTGTTAGCGATTTGAGAGACATCTGGTGGTGCGATTATCAATCCGCCTGCCAAACGTGGTGCTTAAAATTCTCATTGCAGCAGGCACCATGACCAACAGTAGACTGTTACGGGTTGATTAAGAAGGAAGGTACGTCTGAATATTTTTATTCTTTCATTACGGCCAGTCCACTGCTGAACATAGGTTTCCCGATACAATGCCACATAATGGGGATATTTGTCACAGTTGCCAGGCTTAGCAAGCGGTTTGGTAACCGCGTTTTTTCATGTTGTTATTAAGAAGACACTGCTGTCCATCTTTTGAATAAACTAACTCTCTTTTGTCTTTCACGAAAAGTAAATGTAGAGTTCACCGTGTAATTGCGGTGTAAGAATATCCAATGACTCATATCGCTCCTAATGTGTAGACGGCGGATAGGAACGAACCGGGAGATGTGCAGCAGCGTCTTTAAAATAAATAAAAACCAACCAGAATGCCAAGCGTGATAATTATGGAAAATATCCCCTATCGATTACGAGGCAATCTGTACGTTTCACTAGGAGTTTTCTTCTGTGTACGACGTCTCTGTAGAATAGTTTACCACCGGCGATTTTTCCAGACCGATACGACCTGGGGACCTTCAAGAAAAGAGCTTACCCCTTTCTAAAGGGCCGGCAGCGCACCTGTAATTCCACCGGTGTTGCGGATGTTCATGGGCGGCGGTAGTCACTCAACATCAGGTGAACCGTATGCTCGTTTGCCCCCTCTTTTATATAAAAAAATCTATAGCGAACGCACACACGCAAGAACATAGGTTCTTATTATATACGTACGACTAGGCATAGACGTACCCTCGTTTCGAAAGGAGTTCAGCAGAGAATTTGCCAACTTCTCTCATTGCTCACATTTTCACATTTCTATTATTTAAATTTTTTTAACTTTTTAGAGATGTTCCATCCTGATGTTAAACTTTATCGCCGAGCACATACATACTAAAAAAACATTAAAAGTTTAATTGCGACCCGCAAGGATCGCATTTTGTTCGCTGAGGATATGTACTTGTAATTTCGAGGCGAACACTTATTGCCTGAGCTACCAGGCGGTCCCATAATGAACTGGCCTGATTTAGTTCAACGCGACATGTCGCTACATGTTGTGTTGCATTAAATAGTACGTTTATCGTGCACTTAATTTATGAAACATGCATCGACATGAAATGCTTAGTCTTAGTTTAACAGTCATTTGAATACCGAGAGTCGCGTATTTTTTCAAAATGTCGAAAACTCAGTATGGAAGTGTCATAAAGTTTCTGTTTAAAGAAGGTTTATCCCCTGCCCAAATAAAAGAACGATTGGATGGCGTGTATAAGGAGTCTGCCCCCTCCTGTAGCACAGTGGAAAATTGGGTGAAAGAGTTTCGCCTCGGGAGAGAAACCGTCGAAGACTTTGGCCACGACGGTCGATCTGTGGAAGTGCTCACTCCCGAAACGATTGCTCTTATCGAAGAGGATGTTCTGAGTGACCGCCGTTTGAAGATTAGAGAAATTGCAGCAGGGCTTGGGCACTCTAAGAGCGATCCATGAACATCTTCACATGAAAAAAGTGAGTGCAAGATGTGTACCGAAACTTCTTTCAGCGTTACAGAGACAGGAAAGAGTGCGCTGCGCTTTGGAGTTTTTGGATCTTTGTGGCGAAAATCCAAAGACTGTGATCGAGCGGCTAGTGACTGGTGATGAAACTATGATCTTGTATTATGATCCACAAAGCAAGCGCGAGTCAATGGAATGGCGTTATAAGGGTGAAAAGCCCCCTAGAAAGGCAAAGGTGCAACAATCGACTAAAAAACTGATGTGCACAATATTTTGGGATTTTCAAGGCATTTCGATGGTGGATTTTAAAGAACGTAATACAGTCGTGAACGGCGAATATTATGCTTCTTTAATATATAAATTACAGAGACAAGATAAAGGAAAAACGAAGAGGCAAGCTGTCTAAAGGTGTCCTGTTGCTCCATGACAACGCCTCTGTTCATACCGAAGGATGCAGTTCGTCAATGCGGGTTCACAGAAGTTCAACATCCATGTTACAGTCCAGACATGGCCCCGTCCGACTATTATTTATTTCCAAATTTAAAGCGGGACTTAAGAGGAAGAAAATTTTCAAGCGATGAAGAGTTGCAGGCGGCCGTCTTCAGTCATTTTGAGGATAAAAAATGTGATTATTTTTATAAAGGTTTAGAGATGTTGATTCACAGATGTCAGAAGTGTGTTAGTATTCATGGTGATTATATTGAAAAATAAAATGGGTTTCGTTTCATTTCCTTCATTGGTTCATAGTTAGGCCAATTCATTATGGGACCGACTACGTACAACGTCATTTTCGTACCATTGTAGTTAGTAAAAACTTCATTGTACTGATCATAAATATTACACATGGCGGACATAACGTCAGTAGGGATTTCTACTAGTAACCCAAGGCGTATTGAACGTTAAAAATTATATTGTAAGAAGAAACTTTTTTTACCTATTAGAATTTGTGCAAAATATTCAAATAAGCCTTATTTTGCGAACTGCTTTCGTTCAAATAAACTAGTTCTGTTTATTGACAAGCTGCAATGTAATGTTTGAATTATTGCTTTGAGTTATAGTCATGTTTGTAAGCGTTTCTAGTTAAATGCAAACAGTAAAGCAATGTGTAAATGCTCTTAAGCTACTTTACTCGTTATTTAAATACATTTAAGTGTATTTACAAACTAAAGTGCTAGAATTTAGATCCGAGCTTGTTTTGTAATGCATGAAGACAGTCGCACGAATAGCTTCTCCAGTTTATTATAAGACTTCTTTATTATTAGAAATCCCAATTAGGAGCTTTGTTGTAATAATTTAAAACGTTCACCGCGGACAGCTTTCTATATTATAGCTCAACATTTCAAAGTCTATAGATTCTGAGTTTTCAGTTTTTTTGCGGCATGCGTATGTGTGAACATGCGGATGTGCGTACGTTTAAGCGTACAAAATTCAACCATATAGTTGTAAGTTTTGAAGGCTAACTGAATCGCATCTATATTTTTGCGGCATGCGTATGTGTGAACATGCGGATGTGCGTACGTTTAAGCGTACAAAATTCAACCATATAGTTGTAAGTTTTGAAGGCTAACTGAATCGCATCTATATTTTTGCGGCATGCGTATGTGTGAACATGCGGATGTGCGTACGTTTAAGCGTACAAAATTCAACCATATAGTTGTAAGTTTTGAAGGCTAACTGAATCGCATCTATATTTTTGCGGCATGCGTATGTGTGAACATGCGGATGTGCGTACGTTTAAGCGTACAAAATTCAACCATATAGTTGTAAGTTTTGAAGGCTAACTGAATCGCATCTATATTTTTGCGGCATGCGTATGTGTGAACATGCGGATGTGCGTACGTTTAAGCGTACAAAATTCAACCATATAGTTGTAAGTTTTGAAGGCTAACTGAATCGCATCTATATTTTTGCGGCATGCGTATGTGTGAACATGCGGATGTGCGTACGTTTAAGCGTACAAAATTCAACCATATAGTTGTAAGTTTTGAAGGCTAACTGAATCGCATCTATATTTTTGCGGCATGCGTATGTGTGAACATGCGGATGTGCGTACGTTTAAGCGTACAAAATTCAACCATATAGTTGTAAGTTTTGAAGGCTAACTGAATCGCATCTATATTTTTGCGGCATGCGTATGTGTGAACATGCGGATGTGCGTACGTTTAAGCGTACAAAATTCAACCATATAGTTGTAAGTTTTGAAGGCTAACTGAATCGCATCTATATTTTTGCGGCATGCGTATGTGTGAACATGCGGATGTGCGTACGTTTAAGCGTACAAAATTCAACCATATAGTTGTAAGTTTTGAAGGCTAACTGAATCGCATCTATATTTTTGCGGCATGCGTATGTGTGAACATGCGGATGTGCGTACGTTTAAGCGTACAAAATTCAACCATATAGTTGTAAGTTTTGAAGGCTAACTGAATCGCATCTATATTTTTGCGGCATGCGTATGTGTGAACATGCGGATGTGCGTACGTTTAAGCGTACAAAATTCAACCATATAGTTGTAAGTTTTGAAGGCTAACTGAATCGCATCTATATTTTTGCGGCATGCGTATGTGTGAACATGCGGATGTGCGTACGTTTAAGCGTACAAAATTCAACCATATAGTTGTAAGTTTTGAAGGCTAACTGAATCGCATCTATATTTTTGCGGCATGCGTATGTGTGAACATGCGGATGTGCGTACGTTTAAGCGTACAAAATTCAACCATATAGTTGTAAGTTTTGAAGGCTAACTGAATCGCATCTATATTTTTGCGGCATGCGTATGTGTGAACATGCGGATGTGCGTACGTTTAAGCGTACAAAATTCAACCATATAGTTGTAAGTTTTGAAGGCTAACTGAATCGCATCTATATTTTTGCGGCATGCGTATGTGTGAACATGCGGATGTGCGTACGTTTAAGCGTACAAAATTCAACCATATAGTTGTAAGTTTTGAAGGCTAACTGAATCGCATCTATATTTTTGCGGCATGCGTATGTGTGAACATGCGGATGTGCGTACGTTTAAGCGTACAAAATTCAACCATATAGTTGTAAGTTTTGAAGGCTAACTGAATCGCATCTATATTTTTTTATTTTGCTTAAATATACTTCTTACTGATACATGTGACACATTGTGTACACATTACGATCTCCGGTGGTAAGAATGTAAATGTTAATTGCAATTTTAAGTTTTTGACGTGACAACGTCTAATGAATCGATGAGCGCCGGCTGCATACACGAAAAATTATGACTAATTGTCCCGTTATGCTCCAGCCGATCCGAGCACGATCGGAGCCAGAGCGCGGCATGAACGAGCGAAAGGCACCATCGGCTATTTTATTCATAAATGTATGTAATGATTTCGTCAATGTTTTTATGACGTTGATACGTTAAACTATCGTCCTTAAACCGAATTTACAGACAACCATTTTTTTAGGCTGATTTGCTAAGTACGTGGCGGTGAAGGAAACCTGCATATTTTATGAGCAATTACAATATTAGAGATTATTTAGAGATACAAGATTACTAGAGCAAGGAGACTGATATAATGTTCCGACTATAAGCCGTAATTTTATAGTTCTGACGTCGTCATGATGATCAGCAGAGTTAAGAATACGGGAATGTAAGGGAAGCAGCATTTTCTCCAAGTACTGACCTAACCTTCAATTGCTTCACTGTAAAATCGTAAAAATTCTGTTGGGTGGTGGACCCATAAAAATGTCGGAGAATCAGTCCCAAAACACTTAACCCAAGTTTCACAGACTTCCTCATTTTTTATTTATTTATTTGAATGTTTCCGTACACCATTGTTGTCGACATTGTGAGCTCAATATTCTTATCTATTTATTACAATACATTACAGATGTTACATTTAATATTATTACTAACTAAAGTAGTTGCATTAAATATTAAATATATAAACGAGACCTAATGAGTATAGAGTTATAGTCATGTTTGTAAGGGTTCTAGTTAAATGCAAACAGTAAAGCAATGTGTACATGCCCTTAAGTTACTTTACTCGTTGTTTAAATAAATTTAAGCGTTTTACAAACTAAAGTGCTAGAATTTAGATCCGAGCTTGTTTTGTAATGCATGAAGACAGTCGCACGAATAGTTTCTCCAGTTTATTACAAGACTTCTTTATTATTAGAAAAATCTCAAATAGGAGCTTTGTTGTAATAATTTAAAACGTTCACCGCGGACAACTTTCTATATCATAGCTCAACATTTCAAAGTCTATAGATTCTGAGCTTTCAGTTTTTAACCATATAGTTGTAAGTTTTGAAAGCTAACTGAGTCGCATCTATATTTTTTATTTTGCTTAAATATATTTCTTACTGATACATGTACCCCAGTGGCTAAGCGTTCACCGTTAATTTCAATATATATCAAATATATCTAATATATCAAATTTCTTTTTTTAAACTTATTTGAGTTGTTACGTACACCCTTGCTGTCATCATTATGAACACAATATTCTTATCTATTCATTACAATACATTACAGAAGTTACATTTAATATTATTACTAACTAAAGTAGTTGAATTTAATACGTAAACGAGACCTAAATGAGGGTACAAAAATACAATTGAAGACATATTGCATACGATGAGCGCACTGACTTAGAAGTATATATATCTCTATGGATGAGCGTACAATCACATATTGAAACAGGTGATTATATTTTGTAGTAAAGTAATGCGTAGGTAAATTGAAATAAGTCATTACAGCGGAAGTTAGTTCTGAGGTTACTAATTTGCTTGCCCAATTACGGGCAAATAATCATAACTACTTTATTATATAATAACATAGGCATATACATGGAAATGTTTACATTCAATAGTGACAACGACACTGGTAGTGTTTTTCCACAGTCTACCTGATGGTAAGTGACTACTGCAGTCAATGGATAACTGTAACTTCGAACAAAAAAGAATACCGAAGCGCTGTCAACTCTAAAGACTAATGTGAAATGGCCCACAGGCCCACAGCTTGTACTTATACTGCCTTTATATACTGTTCAGACCGGTGATGCAAGAATTACGTATCTATAAACAGCAGACTACATCAGAATCTTCCTGATAATAAAAAAAATGCTGTTGCTAATCCGCCTGACAAGCATGGCAATTATGGTAAACATATGGCAATGGGCTGTAAAGGCTAATGGAATGGAAATCGTCTACCTCTACACAGGTCACACAGGTTAGGAGGAATAAACATAATATTATGTAACCACTTTATTACGTAATTGCTATATCTCTATTGTACAAAGGGACCCACTGAAATAGGATTCGTTAAGTGGTGGTACCCTACTTAACGAATCCTATTTACCATAGATATAATATGTTTATATGATATATGATCTGTATGATATATGTTTATATGATCTGAGCTATTTACGTTTGGTACGCCTTGAGAATTCTGTGAGACTTACGGATATAATATACGTTAATATTTTGTATTTAGAATAATATTTTTCTCATTTAATCTAAACGAAAACAACAGTTCTTAGAACTGTTGTTTCCGTGAAGTTAAAACTCACGATTTTCCAAATTAAACTTATAAAACATTTCATCTCAATGTAAAATCCCCAAGAAATTTCAGAATATACTTATTATTAAATGCCTCTTTTAGAACAGCGTGTAGGTATAAAAACGGTATCTTATTCCCGGCAACGGTTGATCAAATTAGTAATAAAGTGTGGAAAATTTCAAAAAAACAACGTATCAGGCTCAGATTTTCCTTCAAAGATTTTTTTATAAGAAAAACTAATTTTTAAAATATGTTCTTTACAAAAATGAAAATATAATAAGCCGTTTTATCTGCAATAATTTTTACACGATATAATATTAAGCAATAAGGAATCTTCGCAAGCTACATGTTTAAATAGCGATTATGTGATGTTTATGATTTTTTATCGAGTCAATTATTATAATTCACTTTCTGTTCATTTTTTATTTCTGCGAAATAATTATATTTATGTAGATTTACGGAGTACACATTTTGTTGTATTTCTTAAAAAAATTGTGAGACGTAACACATCTAAATACTTTTTTTTATAAATTAGATGTAAGCTTATAAAGTTGATTTGAGAAGAAAATGTACATAAGTGGAACCAATAAAACGATGCTGTTCATTAGAATTTGAGTTGTTATATAAGCACTTAGCGTAAGCGGTCACGTTTGTGCTCTTTGTGAGTACTTGCATCCTTTATTATTAACAGTGGCCTCTTTGTGGTTAAATACTCAAAGCAGTGGCCTGTATCAGTAGCAAATGTTAATTGTTTCTATGTCGGCCACACGCCGTATAATGAGAGCAATTGTTTTTGTTATCCGTACATGGGGCATCACCGTTTTAACAGCTACAATACGGCCGACGTATCTTGGCGAGTCTGAATATAGGCTCTGCGAAGTTTAGCGCATGAACACTCGTGAAGAAAACTGTTATTGTAATTTTTTTATATATACCAATGTACAAATAAAATTTCCCTAATACAGTGACCAAAAATATCAAAACACTTTGGAGACATTATAAATTAAAGATTCAATTTTGATACCTCACCTTTCGATAGGGGCAGATTTTATCACAAACACATACAATATTATTTACATTTAATACTTTTTATTTATTTACACTTATTATTATTTAATCACTGTCGCTGAGGGGGGAAATTCCTAACATAAAGTCGTCGGCCCCTTGTGTACCATGTGAGGTACTTGGCATAGGTTCATCTTCGTAATCGTCGCTCTCACTTTCAGACTCACTTTCTGAATCTGAAGCTGTATTAATGATGAATAATTGATCCGTCATTTCGTCAATAATATGGTCGCTCTTCCTATAGTCATGTTCGACCTCTTGCACTTTTCTGCATAAAGCACTCCATTCATTCTGACCCATTAAATTTACTTTTTCTTGTATGAGCTCCATTGTCCGGGTTACGTTCCAGTCGACGTTTTTAGCGGCTACGTGCCCTTTAATGGCAGCCCACACCATCTCGATGGGGTTTAAATCGGGATGATATGGGGGTAAACGAAGGACATCGTGGTTGTTTTGTTTAAACATTTCATCTATTACGTATTTTTTATTCACGTCTTTGTTTTTTTTTATTAGATCGTAAAGTTGTGGTTTACGCATGTCCTTTTCATATGGTATACCCTTTTCTAATAACCACGATACCATTTTTGCCTTCTTGTCATTAGATGTAGGGGCAGGATCCATTAATTTGTTGTGGTACGGAGCATTATCGATAACCACCACCGAGTGTGTATGCATCTTTTTACTACTCCCTGGTCAAAATTATCCATATCAGTAATAGGTTTTGATCTAGACCTTTTTTTACCAGGCGTGCGGAATACTGAAAGTAAGCCCGAAATATTGCCTATTTCGTTTAATATCTTATATAAACAAAAATCAATAACTTCTAAATAAAACTAATCGACTGCGATTTTTTATGACTAAAGGGTCGATTGTGTTTACTTATGGTCAATCTCTAGCCTAGACCACCGCCCCCCGTACGTCGCCTCATGCCACCATTTTGTTCCTTAAAAAAGCTATTGCGCAACCTTCTGCGCGAAGGTCGGACTCGCCAAGATACGTCGGCCGTATTATAAATAATGATAAAATCTGCGCTTCCTAAGCCGCCAGCCTCACGTAACAGCTACGACAAATATCCTCCCAGTGAGGCCGTCTATGGAGGAGGCTAATGTTCAGCAGTGGACTATTGAAGGGCTTAATTGAATGAATGAATGAATGCAGCTTGAGTCCTTTGACATAAATCTGGTCGTAATATAATATCATTTTCGAATTTTATTCTGTTAAGTTCATTATTGATTTAAGTGCGCAGAATTACATTTTCTTATAGTTCCCTTTTTAATCCCTCTTCCCCTTTCCACTCGCGAACTATCAGACGCTCAGCGGGTCTCTACCCTCATTTCTGTCGAAATTTCAAACATTACTATTTAACTGTTTACTTCGTCGTTCATAATGCGTACAGCAAAGGAGTGGAATAGTTGTCAGCATATGTCTTTCACATCCGATCACAATGTGAGTGCACTTACCATCAGGTAAAAAGTGATTCACTGGCTTATAAAAATACATTTTTTATTATTTGAAATTAATAAATGAGCTAACAGTTGACCTGATTGAAAGAGCGTGTAGTGAGTTCAAAGCCAATATATATATATATATATATATATATATATATATATATATATATATATATATATATATATATATATATATATATATATATATATATATATATATAAATACCCTTGAATTGGTTTTGTTGCTCCCCATCAAGTCTATGGCGTTTTTGGATAAAGTGTAACCTTCCGTTGATTTTCGGTCTCGAATGTTAGTCTGCATTTCGTCCGATATCTCGTTACTGACCCAAATTATTTAATTTTTTTTTGAGGTTTTATATACCTGTTACCTAGTTGTGAAGCAATATCAATTCAAATTAATAATTTTAATCATTCAAGATACAATTCTGCATAATATCTCTAGGACAATAGCTTTTGGTGTCTCTGGTACCCGGCTTGAATATAAAGTGCCTATTACATACCATAACACTACGAGTACAACGAGCTTTTGTACTTGCTCTAATGGTATGTAAAATAATAAGATTCTATATTTCTTTTTACTAAATTAGATGCGCATTCTATTACCAAATTTGTCTAACAATAAAATATCGTTGGTATCTAATAGTAAACGAACATATTGCTCTATTCGCGTGTAATTTGAACCGTTTCGGAGTTGGGGTCCCTCGTGGCCCTGTGTTTTGCAAAGCACTTGAGGGGTTGCGAATTAAAAAGACGGTTAGGTACTAGGACTTCTAATCTGCCGAGGACGTACGCCTGGGTATATATATAGTGTGTCTGGTCACGACCTAGCGATAATTTAATGTTACAAAATATACCTAATTTTATCGACGAAAACACCCATATATGGGGGTCTACCCCCATATATGGGTCCCCACTCCTGTCGTAATGGCCGCCATTTAATTTTGAAACCCAAACCCAAACCCATGTAGAGCTATCTGCTACATTGAATAGGGTTTATGTGACAAGGACGGAAAATGATTTGTATTATTGTTAGGGCAGTGAATAAGTAGGACAAAAATCATGTTTGACCAGCGCAGGTATCGAAGATAAATGTTTATAACACTCATGGGTGGTCAGGAATATAATAAATAAATAAATAAGAATATATTGCCTGAACATAACAAATCTTTACTGGATCAGAGTTACAGAATGAAATATATCACTTCAGGCCTTCGACTGGGCTTAAGCATCATCATGATATAACAAAAAAATACTTTTTTCAAGCTTAAAAGCGTTCGAGAACAAAAGATTCCAAAGCTAATACTAGTTTCAATTTATTACTGAAAACGAAACAGTGTATTAAAATAACGTTAGTTTGTACTAAATCTATGGTTTTAAATTATAATTCTTTAGAACATTAAGAATGACATTGCCCTGACAATCGGTATTTTTTGTATGTTTTTGATTTCCAAAATTTTTTTTAGATACCCTAACATACATAAGCTAAGAGTCTACCTGATGGTTATTATTGCTTTTGCAGGTCATGACCTTTGCAAACCAATTTAAGACAAAGTAGGTGACAGATTGGTGTTACCCCTGGTGATATATAGGACTACTTTCCAGTCTAGGAGTACGTCTGGATAGATATCATTCTCTTACCTAACTATGACTCCAAGTAGCATTGTGTTCACTGGTTTGTTAAATAAATCAATAAAATGTCCATCTTAGTCCTCAGAAGTGACATACTGTGTACATAATGTGTAAACC
Source organism: Parnassius smintheus behrii (assembly GCA_036936625.1). Classification (NCBI taxonomy): domain Eukaryota; kingdom Metazoa; phylum Arthropoda; class Insecta; order Lepidoptera; family Papilionidae; genus Parnassius; species Parnassius smintheus. The sequence continues at coordinate 52,570,511 of JAUPFT010000001.1, forward strand.
TCACTGTTTGCATTTGATTTTTGGTACATTTTCTAATTATACACTCCCTAAATTGGTCAAAAGGTCTAAAACGCGGTTGATGCTCATAAGATCACGGATTCCAATCCCGAGTCGAGCAACAATCAGTTATTGGCTTTTTCCGCCAAGAAATTCTCAGTGGCAGCCCGGAGTCAGGAATTTGGAGATGTTTCACCCTCGTATCACGTAAAGCCGTTGGTCCTACGCCTGATCTCTCTCGGGTCGTGTGGGATTGCCGTTCCATCTGATTACGAGAGTTGCATTTTCCCTCAACTCAACGACAGAGCACCTGTGCTTGCGCATACACACGGCCACTGTAATCCTGCGTAGATGGCTAGTCTCCGTAGAGACAGGCAGCCGTGATTGAAATTTGTTCTCAAAGATATTATTATTATTAATTGTCATATTTTGGTCCATCTGACAATAAGTTAGATTGTTACATCAATTTTATACAAAAGCAGGCGGATTTTTGAAATTTTTTTCCGGTTTGCATAATGGTAGCAAATTGTAGCTATGACGTTTTGTTGTGTCTTGTCTGAGCTATAAAATTACATCATAATGATGAAATTCGATGATCGTAATCCACGTATTAAAAAGAAAATGCGGCGGTAACTTTATCTAGTGGATTTATTACCTAAACTCTAACGTTTACACATTAATACGGTTATATTTAGTAGCCATGTGAATCCCCATAAGACAACAATTAGATACGACGATAAATGATTTGCTCGTGTTTGCGAAGCACCTAAAAGCTTTAGATATAATGGATAGCAAGTGTAGTTGCAGACTGTGAGCAACTCCGTTTTAGTCGTGAAGGGTGATAACCCATCTGTAGGCTTCTTTGTTTTAAGTTGGTTGCATATCTTCATTTATTTTATAATAATTTTTTATACAGTTTTTGATTAATAAACTATTTAAACTTGGTAAAAACGTTGTATATTTTCTGGGACCTTGTTGTAATAGCGTATATATGGCCCCGAGAATTAATTACTGACTGTGTGGAGTCGAGAAACTGGTACATATTATTCCGTAGATGTCGTCAGAGGCGACAGGAGTAAAGAAAACAGGAGGCGACATCTTACTAATATATAACAACACAGGATAATAAAAAACTGCGATATCCAACCCGCCTTGAAAGCGTAGCAGTTATGGAAAACATCTTCCAGTCATGAGTCATTCATTGCAGCAGTTTGTTAGGCTGTCATTAATGAATGAAACTAACTCAATTTTATTGATTATTTTAATCAAATACATAATTAAGTTATTTAAGGCTACCTGACTTGTTTTCAATACGAAATACCGCTTAATTTGCGGAACCACAGCTTTTAGTCTTTATCCAACTGGAATTAATAGTCTCTAAAATCTCAAATGAATGTATTCAGCAAACAGGCAAAAATTTGCATGTCAAATAATTAAATATATCTATTTTAGTACGTATTTCATGAATAATTTATTTTTGTCTTGTCATTCGTTTATTTCATGAATATTTTTGAAATCTTCCTAGTCTACCCATGAAATGCTGCTGGATCGACAATCGAATTGAGTTACATACCCTAATTGCTTCTTTCTATTTTCATCACCGACTAACTAGGCGGTCAACTGGTTTTTATCCCAGTTTTGTCGATATTACACACATTTAAACCAAACGGTTTGTTTGGTCTTTCTTTAATACCAGTGTGAATAAGCTTGTGTTACGCTAAGAAGTGGGATTTACCATCTAGAGCATTATCACCATTTACCAGACGGGATTTTAGTTAAGCACATGCTTGTAATAAATGAAAAAAGACTGTGGTTTGCGTTTTTGGTTTGTTTGGACTCCATATTTTCATATTGCCATGCTTAGCAAATGGTAAATTAGCAGATCGTAAATAATCGCAATAAAGAGGGTATGTCAATGAGCCACGCTGTAGCAGTAATATGACTGCAGTATGAATGGCTAGAACCTTGTATTGCAAGGAATACCAGCTAAAATACCAGCTAAAATGTCAGCATAATACTGCTGTGGTTATGTATGGTACTCGTAAGTGAAGAGAACAGGATACCCTTTGTACTGGTAACGAGACGTTGATAGCTGTTAGAGAATAACAACACGTTTGACAGGCGACTACGTTTCATCTCTGTATTGTTAAATTTAAATCTTTTCCCTATACGTGTAAAATTGATGATATCGTCTACAAACACGAGGTCACTTGTTACTAATACAACAGCTTCTACGCTGAATACAATGAAAATAGTTAAAGAAAGACTTGATAACCTGAATAAGTATTACATCTATACAGATAATAAATTTGTAGAGAAGTCGTGCCTGTAATTCTAATATTTTATGGAAATAACAAATCCATGGGGCTAAATTAAGGATACTAAAGCCAAATTACTGGTTTTTAGAATTTTTGTCTACTGAACAGATCTCTATGAAATTTTGTATGTAGGCAATTAATGCCCGGGGCTATTTATAGGCTAATTTTTTTCCGATTACGGAACTTAGAAAAGGAGGGTTAAACATTTTCCTTTCTTTAGAAGTTAATTTTCTAATATGACTGATTCTGTTAGTTATAAGATTGATAACGTACTGTTTTTTAATTGAATACAATATTTATAGTTAAAATTTAAATTTTTTTTAACTGTAATAAATAATGATTTGAAACTACACCAACGATCCAAAGTGTACGTTTCCAAAACAGCGCCATCTGTCATAAAAAGTAAAAAGTAGTATAATTAGCCTTCAGTTATCAGTTACTTATTAAAAAATTAAATGACATAAGTAACATTTATATGTTTAAATAATTATATTTATTAAATGATCTGACACTTCTAAGATTTATTTTAAATTTTTCATTCTTTCATTTTAATAGTAATAATTAAAATAGATAATAGTGAAATCTACCAAAATTCAGATGGTTTTTAGTTTAATTACTAATATACGAACTGATTAACATTGGTTTGCCTGCTATTATTGCAAAACTCTCATTACACTTATACTTTATTTAAAGACATTTTTGTATACGTCGTGGCCAGATCGTAAAGTTGATCTTACCATGAATATTCGATCATTACATGAAACTGTGGCAATTTGTGAAAGTTAACACTGTCTGTTGACCATATCGCGGCGAGGCTTGAAACAAATCGAATCGATGGATAATCATTGTTTGAAGAAATTAACAACTAAACAAAACATTGCTTTTTCATAATATTCTAATTATATCGTAAAATATAGCGAAACTATTTTACGATATAATTACACCACTAGCGGTGCCGATAGCGCATTTATTTTAACAGAAACAGAATTTTTAACAGAATCTCTATGTCTAATCGCGAACATTTAAATAATATACTTATATAAATGTTCGCGGCTTTGAGGTAGCCCAAGGATCACCCCAGCCGCATATCTATCCACTGTCGCTGATATTACTAGATGATATTATGGCGAAACGAGAATTGACTTCGTAGATTCAATTGTAGATTGAGGATAAATTTGACAAACGTTGACATTTATACGATACTAGTGATTCACCCCGGCTTCGCACGGATGATTCCTGGATATCGTTAACAGCATCAACTACCGAATATAAAATCTAAACCAACTTATAGGTCTAAACCATTCAGGGACCCACTTAAATACACACAAAATATTTCATCAAAATCGGTGAGTTTTAGCGAGACTATCGGACATCAATTTATTTTTATATTTATAGATTACTATAATATGCGTGTATTATATATCAAAACATTCCTCTTGAATCATTTTGCCTATTGATGAAAACCTCTTCAAAATTCGTTGCGTAGTTTAAAAGATCTAAGTGTATAGACGGTGGGAAGCAACTTTATTTAATACTATGAAGAGATGGTCAGTAATAACAGGCTATCATGAAATGATTGCGATATTTAAAGTGGTCCAGCACGTCATGATAATACGATCAATTCTACGATCTGGAAACATTTACATTACTTGAGAGTTTTGGCTTTATATAGTTCATCATAGTTTTAATCTAAAATTTGTGCCATCTATTTACTGCTAAATAATAACTAGCTGATAGGATTAAATATAATGCTACCAAATACTTATTTCTGCTGGATCAAAAACTTAAAATATCCAGTCATGATATCGGGATGATTTACCGTAATTGCCACGTTTAACAAAATAACTAACTAAACTATTGTACTGGATACTGTGTATGCAAAACTGTGATTAAAAGAGAAACTTTTTATATCGGTATAGAAATAATTTCACTAACTTCCTTTGGTATTAAGTTATCCAATGTGTTTTTATCTCTACTTGATGGATTAGTAAAAAATAAGCAACTATTTTATAGTGCCAATCAATATTCATAAGGTCAATAATATAAAACAAATATCGCAAATTAGCACTCTGCCGTACACTAATAGAAGACAACGAAATGCGACATTATGTGGTCAAAATTAAATTACCTTAGTTTATGAATAAATGTAAAGAGTAAAAAGTAAATAATGTAACTTTGAATCATAGATAATTTACCCTTACTAAAGATAACTCGGAAGTTATGATCGATATAAAAAGCGACAGAGGTTGCTAGACGTATGATATTAATGTAATTCTAAGAAAATCTACGTCTAATAATCTCTAAGAATTCAAAAGATATCACTTGACTAACAAACGTGACAACGAGGCGACTCTGCAAGTGATACAACTTTGTTGATTTTGGTATGGAGCAGTACTCAACGAAATCCCATGCGAGCGAAGCCGCGGGTAAAAAGCTAGTATGACATAAATTATAATATTTTAAATCTTTTTAATCAACTTTTAATGTTGCCTTTGAAATTTTAATTTCGTGTTTTATAAAATTTCGTTATGTAAATCAGGTTTAAACTAAAATATAACGTTAGATTATAAAATAATCTGAGAAAATAACTCTCTCCCCCGCCTACACAGTCTACGAAATCACAACTTATTTAAATAATTCTACGCTTCTGTTTACTCCACGCATCTTTCGTAACGTTTACATAAACAGAGATATAGTTTTCTTAATTTTGATCCACTTATAAAAGTTAACACACTATTTTTAAAACCTTTGTTTACAGAATGAACGGCAGAAAGATGAAAACATGTTAAAGTTATATTCCCTAATATTGAAACTTCTTCTTCCGATCGATCTTTTGAAAAATTACATTCAATACAAACAGACACACTCATTATAAAATAATAGTTTTAATCTAAGTTCTTTATTTCGAATCAGTTCTTCCCAATTGTTCGATCCCAATACAAAAGGGTCCCTTTGAGCTAACTTAGACACGCCCTCTCGTAAGATTGCTACGTTAGTAATAGTATTACGTGCTAAAGTGGTAAGATTAGAAGTATGAAAACAAAAGACATAATTAAGCATTAAAAGTTTGAAAACAGATTTTAAGAACTTCAAATATTAAAACAATTCACTAATTTCACATGATTAATGGCAAATGTAAATTTGGGGAACTAGCATAAATAAAATAAAAAAAAAACATTTTTATATCTTTAAGGTTTTTACTATTTTTAATTCAATTATTTGACCCTTTTGAGTGGATTAAGCAATATCACTATCTCAAAGTCTGGAATGTCGTTTAAATGTTAGAAAATTTCAGCCTCTATTTTTCCAAGAAAAGAATTCCAACACTAATAGCAGAATTATTTTTTTTGAAATTCATGTGCATCCTAATAAAAATAATACACATGCGTTACAATTGAGCGCTAACTCCCGTTAAGTCAAAATTTTATGTCAAAAGGTAAGCCCTTTATCACAAGAAATGACGTCCCTATAGAATGGATCATCCGACCTCGCCAGGAAGTAATGACGGAGGCTGCACACTTCGCGATTACGCATGGTAAGCGCGCTCAGAAAGCCACACCCGCCACGCTTTCGCGGCAAGTACAGCCTCATTACCGACTATCTCGGATGATGCATCCTATGGGACGTCATGGTAGTGCGGACTTTTCTATCCAGGGTGTTAAGTTCAGTCTGATTCCACCTGAGTATCCCAAAGGTATACATGAGGACAGGCATGATCCAATCGTTATATGCGTGTGTCTTATTCACAGCGGACAAAAGGCTGTTAAGCACTTTGGTCAAGCGTGCATAAAACACGTCGCAAACTGACTGTTTCACACCAGCCTCATCGATACCGATGTTCTGTGACATACCCAGGTATCGGTATGTTTTAGCCCCGGAAAGGGTCCTTAAGTGGACGGGCATAGATAAGTCTACACCCTCAGAGTTAGCAACCCTTCCCTTTTCAACTTGGATGACCGCAAACTTATCCGTCCCCAGCTCCATTCCAATAGAATTGCTAAATTTACTAGTGATGGGCCACATTAGGAGTACCCTTAACGGACGAGTGGGTATGCCTAGATGCGTGTATATGGATGTAAAGGAGTTGAGAGAGGTATGTCAGGATCGTGTAAAATGGAAGAACGTAGTCCGTAGTCTCGCCTACATTGAAATTTACGGTGGGTGCTTAGTTCTTGATCTACCACGACTCTTAGTGGTAGTACCATTATGCAGTGATTGGTGGCAGCAGCACAGATAAGTCGGCTTGTCCACGTAGGAACCTTTCTTAAAAGGAGTACCATAGTAATAGCAGCTTGATGCTGATGTGTTTCGCATGATAAGTGATGAAATACGAAAACCCTTTTCACTTGTAAAAAAGACCAAATAACTTTAAGATCATATCAAATCTGAAACTGTATGAGTAAGATCAGGCCATTGTGTAACGAGCATTCCCTTTAAGTCTTCTGCGAGAAACGTTATCTCGTTATATCCCTTACATTGGGAAACAGAGACCGTAACAGATTTAAGCACAGCAGTCATGTCTTTTGGAATTTATGTACTTTATATTCGAATTGGTTATGTCGTTTGTTTAAAACCAAGTTCTAACTGAATGATTACATAAACATAACTGTGGCAGGTAAGTTGATAAACACTAGTCTTAAACTTCAGTGTGCATAAGCTGAGTTCGATTTTTGTTAGAACGAATAAAGTAAAAAAAAAACAAACGGATTTAATCGCGTTTAAAAAAACTTATTTTTACTTGCTACTACTACCATTAATCTGAAGGTACACCGGGACAACTACAACATTCGGATGTCAAGCACCTTAGCTTGCCCCTGACCAGTAATGTAAATCAACCGAAACGTCTAGAATTCAAATAAGCATAAATAAGTAAAATGAAACTAGATAAAATCCATGAAAATAGTTTTGTTAAATGTGTAGTATTCGAGTAAAAATAGGAGTCATAATTAACATCAAAAACATTTTAGCTAGCATTTTTAAGTGCTAATTTGTAAATAGGTATATGGTAATAAAGTAGTAAGGAAACCTGCAAGTCCAATATATAAATAAATATTTCAAAGACATATTGGTGCTGCTTTTTGCCATACAAACGTATAATAAAATAGAATCGTTTATATACGACGCAATTTATATGTTATTCTTATTACAAATAATTTTTTACTACGGAAAAAACCCATCCTGAAAAATACCAGCAAGAAACCCAGCGGGACTTAGACATATAGATAGCAGGACGTAGATGACTGAACAATGAACGAAGGATAAATCACGCTATATAAGAATAACTCTGCACATATATATATATATATATATATATATATATATATATATATATATATATATATATATATATATATATATAATTCAATACATATAATAAAAATAAAAAATTACAGATGTCTGTACATTTTATATTTTTGTAACAAAATTGTTTGAGAGGGACTAAAAACGAGTAATTGATAACATTTTTATAACTATCTGGCTGTCTATCTAATTGTTTGTTAACCTATCATGTATAAAGTACTGATTTAAAAAGGAAAATTGTGAAGCGTATCTTCATTTTACATTTAGTCTTTGTTTTTATTAAAATTATGATTAATATGGGTACTAAGTACAGGTACTTAAGGGCATTTTTGTAATTAAATAAAGTAAAATAATGTTCTATAATGATATAACTGTATATTAAAGCAGTAAACAAAAATAAAGAAGAATAACGTAATATATATATGTAACTAGCTATACTGTTAGCTATTAGAACATAGCACATAGCTAACCAATGTCATCGATAGATGGTGTTGTGCAAATGATTTAATAAATGCTAATAAGTAAGTTTGCTTATCATTTTTTCTTAAACGCCGAGTATTTTAACAGTTTTTGTGGTTTCGGCAAGGATCACTTGGAAGCTTGGCGGTAGGCACATTATACTTCCCTTTTGCAGTTCCAAAAAGTTTTAAAATTTATATTGTCGTGAAAATGAAAAATTACGTTACCCGATTTTGAGTTGTTTTATATTCTACCCGTTTCTAATAAATTAACTACTATTATTTTATATAGATGGCGCTGTAAGTATTTTCAAGCATCATAAGGTTTAATTATAAACGAGATATGAAAGACACACAATATGTAAATAATTACTTTGCTTTCTGCTTCCAACGCAATGTTTGTATTGCACCAGCAAATATAAGTAAAATATATATTATAGTAAAATATATACATTTCTTACTTTCATCCGAACCGTTACACCATTTTAAAGTCCACTCCTTAACATAGGTCTGCCCATTGATTGCCTCATATTTAGCATAGTTTTCACGATCTATCACGCACGCTTTACCCGATTACGGAACCAAAGACTAGGCATCCTCATATTTCTTGGAGCGGAGAAGAGTCCGTAGTGCCGTCCTGACGCATTTGCTCTCATTACTTTAAAATTTGGAATTGGTAATGAAGTGCATATTATTATGATTTTATTTGTCGAGTAAATAGGTACTTACAATTAGACAAATGTTTTTTACAAATTATTTATATTGGATAGAATAGATAAAACAAACAGAATGAAATTTAATTTGCCATAAAGTTAATTTTGCCATTTACCGACAGATATCACTGTTCACTATGTATCTACTTTATCCTATACTATTAAAGGAGCGGGATCTCGGAAACGGCTCAATACAATCAAATACAATATCGTTAGAATAAGAAGGTAAATTTTGTCGGTCACAGAATCGTAAAACCCCGGTTCGAGCCCAAGACCGACCGACTTTTTTAATTTTTTTTCAAGTTCTTTTCTTTTTTGAGAAAATTTATGTTTTCGAGCTCTTTTTTTAGTATTTTTTAAAAACACGAAAATTTAAATTAAAATAATTGCACTCATGATTTTTTATTCAAATAACCAGTTCCGTTTTTTCTGTTATGTCGCTAAGATCAAAAAATATTATTTATATTTCATCAGTATGTAATTTGTATCTAAATATAATTTCCAAAACACACGAATTAAAAAAAAATCGAGCGAAAAATACCGAGCAAAGCTCCTACTCTTTATACACTAAGTCATAGATAATATACTACTCAATGACTAACTCATCTACCAGCGCACAAGCTCAACCTAAACCGCTTGAAGTGGAAATCTAAAATTTTGTTGGACTACTTTAATGCCTTTAGGTTTGTCTTTTTTTAATAGTCTAAAGGTGACAAACGAGCACATGGTTCACCCGATGTGAGAAGTGAATGCGGTGGCCCATAGACATCTATATTTTATCCTCAATTACGAACCAAAACACAGACGCGTTGTCACTACTGAAGACTAAGTTATTGTATAGTAGATACAGATTAGTAATAACTAAAAAGGGTCTTTGGTTTTCTACGTTTGCCATACAAAACACAGCAGCATAAAGCTGCTGCTTTACGCTGGTATTCTGTAAGAGCGTGATCCTACCCCGGCCGAGCCAACCCTAACATACGCTTATGCGTGTATGTCTGGATTGGTACCACACTATTACTTTTTATTGCTAACTTCAAACAACTGTACAACTACTGCGGTGTTGCGATTTGAAAGGTATGGCTTCTGAAGCCGTAGCATTGAATCGAGCTTTTAATTAAAAGCTTAATTTTTCTCGGAAAATAATAATTAATCTCCCGGTAAAACTAAGTATAAAATAATATATAACGAGATTTATTTCGTGGCCTGCACAAAGTGAGGTTGACGTTTCATTGTATAAGAGCTATGTCCGTGACAGTAATTTAATTACTCCCAATTAATTACACCAGCACAACGGCGTGGAGAATAATTAAAATTCTAGTTTATTATGACTTTAAATCGAGCCATTAGTCTTTTGATAATACATAATAGATAGTTCAAGACAGCGTTTGCATTGAAAGGTGTGACATTTCTGTTACGGTATACCTCCTTCCAGCTTTATCGCTTAAGTTATTTGCAAACAACCCTAATAATTTGGATATTTTCTTTAATGTACTCGTATCTTTATACAAATTGATTATGCCATTGTTTTATAATATTTACATATTTAACTGCCATTGCCATTTTAACAGTGGTAGAGCCATGCGGCAGCTTTGCTGTTGCACGTATGGGCCGGCTCAAACCGGGGTGGTACCACGACCTCACAGAATACCGGCGTGAAGTGGAAGTTCTGCTTCCGCGTTTCGTCTGGTGAGTGCAGGTGACCGGAGGCCCAAATCCCCCCCCCCCCATCAACATGGTAGCGGAATTAAATAAAGATAGACTACCCCAGGAGGGTACCAGCACCCCTGGAGAATCCCTCGCTGAGCATCCACGACCATGTTTCTCCACTTCTGAGCGTGGGTGCTCAGGCTGCCCCGCGTATTCTGGGGGGGGCGAAATTCCGCTCAAGACTACAACTGTTCGGGGCAAACGGAGCAACAAGACCAAGGCGACCCCTGCCACGCTGTCCGTGAATTTCTGCAATATCAGGGGACTTCACTCCAACCTAAACGCCGTCCACTACCATCTCGAGACGGCGAGGCCGGCTCTGCTCTTTCTGACCGAGACGCAGGTGTCCTCTCCGGCTGATGTTTCGTATCTCTCCTACCCGGGGTACAAACTGGAACACTCCTTTGTGCCTCGGGCTGGAGTTTGCGTTTACGTCAGAGAGGACATCTGTTCTCGACGCCTCGGCAGACTTGAGGGTTCGGACCTGTCCATCCTTTGGCTACGCGTAGACAGCGACGACCATCCGCGCGTCTACGGGTGCCTCTATAGGTCCCACAGCGGTAATGCCGAAACAGACCGACTCTTCGACCACGTCCAAATGGCTGCAGATTCGTTGCTACAGCAGATCCCCTCCGCAGAGATCGTGATCCTCGGCGACTTTAACGCCCATCACGCCGAATGGCTCGGTTCACGTTTAACCGATCATGCGGGGAGATCTGTTCATGATTTTGCCTTGGCATATGGTCTGACACAACTGGTTACTTCGCCTACGCGGATTCCAGATGTGGAAGATCATGCACCTTCCCTGTTGGACCTTCTGCTGACCTCTCACCCGGACGGATATCAGATTTCCGTCGACGCCCCTTTAGGCTCCTCGGACCATTGTCTGATCCGGAGTGTTGTGCCACTCACGCTGAAATCGCGGTTGCATTCTGCAGGCTGCCGCCGTGTTTGGCACTATAGGTCAGCCGATTGGGATGGGATGCGGTCTTTCTTTGCATCCTACCCTTGGGGGCAGGTTTGCTTCTCGCCGGATGATCCCAACGTTGTTGCGGATTCTGTTACTGATGTGGTACTTCAGGGTATGGAACTTTTTATTCCTTCCTCTGTGGTGCCCATTGGAGGCAAATCTCAGCCATGGTTTGGTCGCTCCTGTAAAATAGCATCATGCTATAAGCAGGAGTGCTACCAAGCCTGGGTTGATGCATCAGCGTCCCGGGATGTAAACACCAGCGCTCTAAAAAAGAAGTATAATTCCGCCTCTAGGTCCTTCAAAAGAGTCATTGCCAAGGCAAAGTCAGAGCACATAGGCAGAATTGGCGAGAAACTAGTTCGCCTTCCTTCTGGAACCCGTGCATTCTGGTCTCTCGCCAAGGCTGTCCAGGGGAATTTCTGTCAGCCATCTCTTCCATCTCTGCACAGGGAGGACGACTCACTGGCCCATACTGCAAAGGAGAAAGCCGATCTTCTAGGCTCCTTCTTTGCGTCTAACTCGACTCTCGATGACGGGGGTGTACGCCGCCGACCAACCCGCGGTGTGAGTGCTCCATGCCGGAAGTGCAGTTCACACAGCGCTCGGTTCGCAAAGCACTCCTCTCCCTGGACATCCACAAGTCGAGTGGGCCTGACGGAATCCCCCCAATTGTGCTGAGGACGTGTGCTCCAGAGTTGGCACCGGTTTTAACGCGTCTTTTCCGGTACTCCTACTCCCTAGGCGTAGTCCCAAAATCGTGGAAGACGGCTTTCGTCCACCCGATCCCTAAAAAAGGCGACCGCTCAGACCCGTCCAACTACCGGCCAATCGCCATCACCTCCTTGTTCTCCAAAACAATGGAGTCCATTGTAAACTGCCAGCTCATGAGGTACCTTGAGGATCACCAGCTGATTAGTGACCGCCAATACGGTTTTCGCCGTGGTCGGTCAGCTGGTGATCTTCTGGTCTACCTCACTCACAGATGGGCGGAGGCAGTAGAGTTCAAGGGGGAGGCATTGGCCGTTAGTTTGGACATTGCGAAGGCCTTCGATCGGGTTTGGCACAAAGCGCTTCTTTCGAAGCTCCCTTCCTATGGGCTTCCCGAGAAATTGTGCAATTGGATCACCAGCTTTCTTGCAGATCGGAGCATCAAGGTCGTTGTAGACGGTGCAAGCTCCGATTGCAAGCCTATTAATGCTGGTGTTCCACAGGGCTGCGTGCTATCGCCAACGCTGTTTCTTCTGCATATCAATGATATGTTGCATACCCGTAACATTCATTGCTATGCAGATGACAGCACTGGTGATGCTCTTTACACCGGCCGAGCCAATATTTCTCGGGAAAACGTCTCCGAGTGCCGGGACAAACTTGTGTCTGAAGTCGAGTCTTTGCTGAACAGAGTCTCGGATTGGGGACGACTAAATCTAGTCCAGTTTAACCCCCAGAAGACACAAGTTTGCGCGTTAACCGGTAAAAAGAACCCCTTTGTCGTATCCCCTCAGTTTCAAGGCACTCCCCTTGTTGCCTCAGCCAGTATCGGAATCCTCGGCGTCGACATATCGAGTGACGTGCAGTTTCGTGGTCACTTGGAAGGGAAGGCCAAATTGGCCTCTAAAAAGCTTGGCGTGCTCAGCAGAGTGTGACAGTATTTCATGCCGGCACACCGCCTGCAACTTTACAAGGCGCAGGTTCGGCCGCACATGGAATACTGTTCCCATCTCTGGGCTGGGGCTCCCCAGTACCAGCTCCTTCCACTTGACCGCATCCAGCGCAGAGCGGCTCGAATCGTCGACGACCGAGTGCTTTCCGATCGGCTCGATTCACTGGCGTTGCGAAGAGATGTTGCATCTCTTTGCGTATTTTATCGCATCTATCACGGGGAGTGCTCTGAGGAATTGTTCGGATTAATCCCAGCCGCCAAATTTCGTGAACGCACGACACGGCAAACGTCCCGATACCATCCACACCATCTGGATGCTTGGCGGTCCACCACTGTACGTTTCACAAGGAGTTTTCTTCCACGTACAACCTCTCTGTGGAATAGTTTATCATCGGCGATTTTTCCGGACCGATACGACCTGGGGACCTTCAAGAAAAGAGCTTACTCCTTTCTAAAGGGCCGGCAACGCACCCGCAATTCTCCTGGTGTTGCGGTTGATCATGGGCGGCGGTAGTCACTTAACATCAGGTGAGCCGCATGCTCGTTTGCCCCCTCTTCTATAAAAAAAAAATGTGGTGGTAGTGTTAGAGAGTTAGGAAGCCCATCATCCAATTTCATCCCACGTGTGTCATAAGAGATGACTATCTGGGATATGCCAAAAAGATGTTTTGATTTAAATAAAAAGCCTCACGTAGAAAACCAAAACTGGCGGTGGAAAGCAGTGTTCATTTGTCCAGTTCTGTGTTTGCTATTCGGTCTGTCAAAGTGTTTATAGACAGATTAGATTTATTTTTTACATTACTTTAGTATTAGATATTGCACCTCTACGTAAAAACAACAAAAATGTTGTTTCTGAAAAGGTTCTTCAAGACAGAATTCGCTTTAAGCAATATTACTGCCTACAAAAGCTAATTGCTGAACATAGATCTCCTCCTTAGATTGTCTCATGAGGAGGATTTTGCTATTCTTTTCACAATTGGCACGCGGGTTGGTTAGCGCATTCGTCTCATTCATTGACATCATTTTGAGTTGTTCCTGTGTGACCTTTTACACTCACCGTGCAATATAGTTTATTGATTATTCGTATGACGCCGCACCAAAATATGGCAAGTACAACTCTGCATGTAGTGGGGCCCACCATACAGCTAGCTCTACATGCTCTTTGTTTGCACAAAATTAAGTCGTGTGACGACGTCCTATGTTTCGTGGAAGAACGAAGCTGATGTCCCATAGAAGATCCAATCTCTGTACATTTCCAGCGTGCGGAGTTTAATAGGTTAACAAAATTAAAATCGTACGTCATCCAGGTTTCTGCAAAATACAAATAAACATTCCTTGCTCCCGATTTATGGCCCTCTGAGGTGGTTAGTGTATTACAGGTCGCGCCAAAGAAAAATGGTCCCTAAATGTTAAATTAAGTTTAGGTTTTTTAGATATTTTTGGGTTAAGTTATTATATATTGATATGGGTCAATGTTTTTAATTTTCAATTTATTTATTCCTGGAATAAAAATGTTGTATTGCACGTATTATCTGACTTTATTACGCGGTGGACGCCACGCTGTTGCTATATTATGATAGTAGCACGAATGGGTCGGCTTAACCGGTGCCGGACCACGCTCTCAGAGAATACCAGCGTAAAATAGCAGGTTAATGCTGCTGTGTGAATGCAAAGAACCGGAGACCCCTTTTACTGCAAACAAGGTATTACATCTCAGACCTCAGAGGTGTCAACGCATTTGCATTTTGATTCTTAATCGAGTAGAAAAGTAGATGTCTTAGGGCCACAGACCTTTCCACCTACTTACCATCAGGTGGACTGTGTGCTCGTTTGTCACCCTCATACTATTAAAAAAAACTTCTAAGCAAGCTAAAATAGCCATGGTTTTGTATTAAATTTTCATCCGTTTAATATGTGTTTTGATATTTCTTATCTATGTTAAATGTTACTGAACTGGTTACTTCGCCTACGCGGATTCCAGATGTGGAGTATCATGCACTTTCCCTGTTGGATCTTCTGCTGACCCCTTCCCTGTTGGACCTTCTGCTGACCTCTCACCCGGACGGATATCAGATTTTCGTCGACGCCCGTTTAGGCTCCTCGGACCATTGTCTTGTCCAGAGTGTGGTGCCACTCACGCTGAAATCGCAGTTGCATTATGCAGGCTGCCACCGTATTTGGCACTATAGGTCAGCCGATTGGGATGGGATGCGGTTTTTCTTTGCATCTTACCCTTGGTGGCGGGTTTGCTTCTCGCCGGATGATCCCAACGTTGTTGCGGATTCTGTCGCTGATGTGGTACTTCAGGGTATGGAACTTTTTATTCCTTCCTCTGTGGTTCCCATTGGAGACAAATCTCAGACATGGTTTGGTCGCTCCTGTAAAATAGCATCATGCTATAAGCAGGAGTGCTACCAAGCCTGGGCTGACGCATCAGGGGCTCGGGATGTAAACACCAGCGCTCTAAAAAAGAAGTATAATTCCGCCTCTAGGTCCTTCAAAAGAGTCATTGCCACGGCAAAGTCAGAGCACATAGGCAGAATTGGCGAGAAACTAGGAAGGCGATTCCTTCTGGAACCCGTGCATTCTGGTCTCTCGCCAAGGCTGTCCAGGGGAATTTCTGTCAGCCATCTCTTCCATCTCTGCACAGGGAGGATGACTCACTGGCCCATCTGCAAAGGAGAAAACCGATCTTCTAGGCTCTTTCTTTGCGTCCAACTCGACTCTCGATGACGGGAGGAGTACGCCGCCGACCGTCCCGCGGTGTGAGTGCTCCATGCCGGAACTGCAGTTCATACAGCGCTCGGTTTGCAAAGCAGTCCTCTCCCAGGACATCCACAAGTCGAGTGGGCCTGACGGAATCCACCCAACTGTGCTGAGGACGTGTGCTCCAGAATTGGCACCGGTTTTAACGCATCTTTTCCGGTACTGCTACTCCCTAGGCGTAGTTCCAAAATCGTGGAAGACGGCTTTCGTCCACCAGAATCTAAAAAGGCGACCGCTCAAACCTGTCCAACTACCGGCCTAACGCCATCACCTCCTTGTTCTCCAAAACAATGGAGTCCATTGTAAACTGCCAGCTCATGAGTTACCTTGAGGATCACCAGCTGATTATTAATCGCCAATACGGTTTTCGCCGTGGTCAGTCAGCTGGTAATCTTCTGGTATACCTAACTCACGGATGGACGGAGGCAGTAGAGTCCAAGGGGGAGGCATTGGCCGTTAGTTTGGACATTGCGAAGGCCTTCGATCGGGTTTAGCAGAAAGCGCTTCTTTCGAAGCTCCCTTTCTATGGGCTTCCCGAGAAATCGTGCGATTGGATCACCAGCTTTCTTGCAGATCGGAGCATCAAAGTCGTTGTAGACGGTGCAAGCTCCGATTGCAAGCCTATTAGTGCTGGTGTTCCACAAGGCTGCGTGCTATCGCCAACGCTGTTTCTTCTGCATATCAATGATATGTTGCAAACCCGTAACATTCATTGCTATGCAGATGACAGCACTAGCCGAGCCAATATTTCTCGGGAAAACGTCTCCGAGTGCCAGGACAAACTTGTGTCTGAAGTCGAGTCTTTGCTGAACAGAGTTTCAGATTGGGGGTGACTAAATCTAGTCCAGTTTAACCCCCAGAAGACACAAGTTTGCGCGTTAACCGCTAAAAAGAACCCCTTTGTCGTATCTCCTCTGTTTCAAGGCACTCCCTTTGTTGCCTCAGCCAGTATTGGAATCCTCGGCGTCGACATATATAGTGACAAGCAGTTTCGTGGTCACTTGGAAGAGAAGGCCAAATTGGCCTCTAAAAAGCTTGGTGTGCTCAGCTGAGCGGGACGGTATTTCATGCCGGCACACCGCCTGCAATTTTACAAGGCGCAGGTTCGGCCGCACATGGAATACTGTTCCCATCTCTGGGTTGGGGCTCCCCAGTACCTGCTCCTTCCACTTGACCGCATCCAGCGCAGAGCGGCTCGAATCGTCGACGACCGAGTGCTTTCCGATCGGCTCGATTCACTGGCACTGCGAAGAGATATTGCATCTCTTTGCATTTTCTTTCGCATATACCATGGAGAGTATTCTGAGAAATTGTTCGGATTAATCCCAGCCGCCAAATATCGTGAACGCACTACGCAAAAAAACGTCCTGATACCATCCACACCATCTGGATGCTTGGCGGTCCACCCCTGTACGTTTCAAAAAGAGTTTTCTTCCGCGTACAACCTCTCTGTGGAATAGTTTACGATCGGCGATTTTTCCGGACCGATACGACCTGGGGACCTTCAAGAAAAGAGCTTACTCCTTTCTAAAGGGCCGGCAACGCACCTGCAATTCCCCTAGTGTTGCGGTTGATCATGGGCGGTGGTAGTCACTTAACATGAGGTGAGCCGCATGCTCGTTTGCCCACCCTTCTATAAATAGTATTTCTTCTATAAAATATGTAAATGAAATGTAAGCTCGATGACAAAATAAAAGGAGCTTAATTCCCTTTAGTAGAAGCGACGCCTGAACTTTATCAGTGAAACCGTTATCTAAATTTCAATATTATAACGAGATCGACGTTATTAAGAATGTGAATAGAAGCGCCAGGATTAATAAAGATAGAGAATATTGTTCGTTAATTGTTAAATTATAAAGGACAGAAAGCTTGATGAATAAATTAACTTTAATTATATCAATAGGCCTACTTTTACTTATCTTAATTAGAAAGCTAATACTAATATGTAGCTCTAAATTAAAAAAAATGTTGAGTATAATCTGCATCATAAGGGCCTCATTTACCATAGTTGTAGGTGTTGTTAGGCTTAACAGGATAAATGGCAACCGTCGTTTTTATTTTCTTGTTATTAAAAACGTTGCTACCCATCTCCTGTATTTTTGCTACTATGGAAAGTTATAAGCTACCGCCGGAAAATGAACAAAAACACGTTTCTGTTTACACTCGGCCTAAGCTGCGGGTGGAGGCATGTACTAGGTAAAAATTAAAAGGTTTTTGCATGATTAACAACTTAAAATAAATGAAATGTTTCACTACCAGTTTCGGGTCATAGTTACAGCCCACCAAAAGTCCTCTACCATAGATTGCCTTATTGGGAGATTGTTTGCCAAAGTTACTACGATTGGGAAACCGTTTGGTTTTATACAAAATAGTTATTAGGAAGACGCTGCGTCCTATCTCCTGGTCTGTTTTCCTGTGTCCCAGAGGACGATATGGGGAGTGCATATATATATATATATATATATATATATATATATATATATATATATATATATATATATATATATATATATATACCTATATATATATATGTTTTGAATAAGTGTTATTTACTTACGCAATATAAGAAGAATAGTCGAAAACAAGTAGTGAAATAGTCCATTAATTAACCACCTGTTTTGGATACAAACATACAACGCCCGTGTGACGTGCAACAGCAATGTGACCTCTTGAAACACTTTATGTATACCTATACTCTCACTACAATTACTACCTAAACGCACACGTGATACAAGTATCACATGCAAGCATTTTGTACGTATAGCGTGTTCAGGCCTTTAGAGCTAAATTTCAATAAACAGTTTGACGTCACTGTACCTTAATTCAGTAATGAACGAATACACGCCTGAAGTCGATGCTTTTCTTTCTTTGCTAGTTGTTTTCTGGTGTTTTAAAATAAGCCTTACTTAAATATATTTTAATAAAATTTAAATACAATTTAATTTTTTTTTATTTGAATTGGCTTTGCTATAAAAATTGGGTTTAAAATATCTAATTGATTTTTTTAATGATCGTAACGAACCTTTATTAAAATTATTTCAGTATAAATGTATCCACCCCCACGATAACAGTAACCAGTTTATAATAACAATCACCATGTAAACAGTCTTTTCTTGACATGTACATCTCTGGAGAGGTTGGTAGTAGTCACCTGGCTGTGCAGGCAAAGCGGTGATTTTAGAATCAATTGCTACGCGTTCCATCCCTATGCTCGTTTGGCACTGCTCTCAGTCGCTGTTTAAGGTATTTTACATGTTGTGTAAAACGATTGTACCACCATATAAAGGAGAAACTTTCGCTGACGTTCTGCCCGTCAGCACTGTCCGTTACCGAAATTACTTCTCAATTGAAGAAGTCCATATTATACAATAGACTATTTGCGGACTGGAAGAAAAATCAAAGAGAATGTTCTTGATATCTATATCTATACAAATAAATAAAATTGAAGTGTCTGTTTGTAATGTCAAAATAACATATTTTTGCTAAATCCATGTGAAAGTATATACGGTACTTATAACAAAAATAATTTATAGTGTTTGTCTGACTGTCTGTTTGTTTGTTCTCGCTAATCTCCGAAATAACCGAATCGATTTTGACGGGACTTTCGCTGGCAGATAGCTGATTTTATAGAGAATAACTTAGCTACATTTATTTTAGACAAATAATTAGGCTTCTGCGAAAAAAAATTAAAACCAATGTAATCTAATTGTAATAAATTCGGCGCGGACGGAGTCGCGGGGACAGCTAGTTTTATAATAAACATGTTAAAGTTATATAAAATGAAAAGTAATCAAAACGTCGGATTTCAGTGTTTTTTATTAGCTGCCATTGGATAATTGCAACATTAATTGTCTTGTGTGTTGTAATTGTTCTTAGAAATTTCAGAAAATATGCTATATTCGATGGTAGTTCTCCACTGCTGACTATATGTGCTATATAGTCTTTGCGCGATAAAACTCCAGACATAGACCTACGGATCAGTAGGCTGAAATGGCAATAGGCCCGCCATATAGCTTGAAAAACCGACAACTGATGGGCAAGAAAGGTTTTCAAATGCCAGTCTCCTACTAGAAAACTAAGTGTAAGGTAGTCCACCACTAGATAAATTGAGGACCTAAGTTGATGGTCTCACGTGGCTCGAGACCGTGTTCTGTGAAATTCCTTGGGCTTATGGCTTATGTTATTATGTTATATTAGGATTATGTTGCATTGGACTTGTAAAGGGCTGCAAAGTTGATGATTTTTTTATAGTATAGGGAGACAAACGAGCACAGAGTCCACCTGATGGTAAGTGGTCACTGTGGCCCATAGACATCTACATTTATCCTCGATTAAGAATCAAAACGCAGATGCGTTATTACTCTTGAGGACTAAGATGGAATGCCTTGTATCTAGTAGAAAGGGTCTCCAGTTGTCTACATTTTGTACGTGGTAGTACGTCTCGGACTAATCTTCTGCTACTAGTTTTAATTAATTATAATAATATAAATTTTTCATAACAGCAAAGCAAAAATTCATGATTAAATAGACACAAAATAAAAATATTCGTTTCTTAGCTATATTTATTAGATTAGATATATGGATCCAACAGAAGCAAAATAGGTATGTCAGGGTCATGCCAAACGGAAGTCCGTAGTCTCTGCCAACGGTTGGGTTGGATGAGATGAGATTCAATCACAGTTAGACGTCTAGTTCATTTACTTTACAGAAATAGTCCTTGCTCAGTCGTCACATACCTTCGGAATGTTTTGAACTTCACGTGGTTCATTTGGTTCGTGGTTTAATTTGGTTGCTCAAACAGAACATATAAGATTGCCTCATATAGAGTGAATACATATAGAGTGTACTAACTATGATGAAGTGTTAGTGATCGGAGATTTAAACATGCCTTCTTCGACTTTAGAAATACAAAATTATTTTGGGTATGTAGCCGCATATTGTGGATTTCGTCAAGTAAATAAAAGTGTTTAATGTAAACAATCGCATTCTAGATTTAGTATTAACAATTTTGCCGGTAAGTGACGTTGAAATATCACTGTCTGGTGAGTCTTTAGTTAATATTGAAAAGCAGCACCACCTCTGACCAAAAAATAACGGTAGAGGACGCGAGGAGGGGTCGATCCCCCCTTATTATAACTAAAAATAATACTAATTATAATAATATAATATTTGAAAGCTCTATTTTTAATTTTAGGAAATGTAACTCCTTCAAATTATATAATTTTTAGGTTCAATTCACTTGCGTTCGTTATATCTATTAGAAGATGTCAAATCCTCCTTGTAATATTTTTACGACATTATACAAAATGAGATTAGTAAACGTGTGCCTCGGAAGCAAGGTAAATTAAGTAATCGTAATGCGAAGTATACTTACCCTGATTCGTATATGGCTGATTTAATATTAAATATAAGACTCAAACGGAAATATCATGAATTATTTAAAATAACGGGACCTCGGACGGATTATGAATCATTCTCACGCTATCGTGCAGTAGTTAAAAATAAAATAAGATGTGCTTACGAAGCATATCAGTGTAGAGTACAAAATAATATAAAAGAGGATCCAAAAGCTTTTTGGGATTTCGTTAGGAGTAAACAGTCAAAACTTAACAGAACTCAAATTACTAAAGACGGTCAAGTGATTAGGGATGCGGACTGTGTAGAGTATTTTGCTTCATTTTTTCATTCAGTATATAGTAATGAGAGGCCCACGTTAGATCCGAGGGAAGCGGAGCGAATTGCCGTGCAAGCGTTGAGCTACGCGACGAGTTCAACTAGCTTTCATATCGGGCGAATAATCATGTGGGTTGTTCGAGGCGCCTTCACACGTCTTAAACCCAAAAAATCCGTGGGTCCAGATGGTATACCACCGTTCATTTTGAAAGACTGCCGTGTGGTATTTGAATTGCCTCTTTTACGTAGTTTTAACCTGTGTCTAAAAGAAGGTACTCGTTTGGAAATATGGAACTCGTAAGGACGTATGGAAAGTGTCCCGAGTGATACCCGTTTTGAAAGGAGGATCGGGTTCCAAGGTGGATGAATATCGACCGGTAGCCGTATTGTGTGCAATCGCTAAGGTATTTGAGTTAATTATTTATAAATATGTTTATAATCAAGTGATCTCGCAGTAGTAGAGTACTGGGAGTAATTTATTGTCTTTTAAAAATTATGCGGTGAAAGTAGAGGATGCTAGGAGCCAGGTGGACATCGCATACTTCCATTTTTGCAAAGCCTTCGATACCGTTAATAAGGATATCTTATTCGTAAAGCCTGCGGAGTTAGATTTTACACGTAGCATACTAGATTTCTTTGCAAATTATCTGAGTGGACGTAAGCAATACGTAGATTTTTCGGGTTTTGAATCGTAACCGTATTGTACTTATTCTAGAGTGAGTTAAGGGAGTAATCTTGGCCCTTTATTATTTATGTTAATGGCTAATGATCTTCCTACGGTCGTTGAAGGGGCGCAGTGTTTGTTATTTGCCGATAATTTTAAAAAAATTTTGAAAGTAAACAATGCTTCTGACTGCCAAAGTCTGCAAAGGGGCATTGAATGATTGACACAGTGGTGAATGGAAAATAAACTGAATTTCAATGTGAATAAATATTGTATTACGAGTTATGGTCGTACAAAAGCCCCACATAAGTATGCTTATGAAATGAACGCCCTCGTAATCCCGTGCGTTACGCATATTAGAGACTTAAGCGTTGATATGGTCCCGGAACATAATTTTCGTAAGCAAGTTTTAAATTTTTGTAAAAAAGCTTTTAGGAATCTCGGCAGTGCAGGGATTTTCAGAATTCATTTACTATTAGAATTTTATATAATTGTCTTCATTTAATTCTTCGTCTATATTATTGCTCTTAACACCATGAATAAGGAAGGTTAAAAGCTAATGGTACAAATAACTTTATTTTTATGATTATAATTTAATTACTGTAGGTACTTAGACCTTAGTGTATTGTTTACATTTGAAGCATTAACAATGGTCTACAGGCACTGAGTAAGGAGTAAGGATTTCTGTACTCATGTGATGCAGGGGACTTTTATTGTTTGCACATTCATTTAAAATGTTGCAAAGGTCGTCTTCGTTACAACTTTGAGTTACTGCGGTGCGGTGCCCAAATTATAGGGGGTTTGTATTTTAAGTAAGAGAGGTTGTAGACTCCAAGTTGAAGGGAACACAATATTTTATGAATTTATAGAGGTTATTACTTTATCGACGTTTAAGTTATCAAGGTTCTACTGTATTAGTATATAGTGAGACAAAATTCATAATTGCAGTATACAAATACGTTGAAAATTGTAATGTTTTTAATTAGTATTTTATTTTACAATCCTGTTGATAGATTTCATATTAGATATCATTATTTATTATTCAGTAGTTTTGTTATATTTAGGTGTTATAGTATCACTATAACACCTAAATATAACAAAACTACTGCAGCACTGGTTTTATTACTGTAATGATGTTATAATTATTTATAAATAAATAAATAAAATTAATAAACAGTTTGATGTCGTCGTTAATTAACCTTAATTTATGTTTAAATGCACGCCTGAGGTCGATGTTGTGTGTTTGTGGGTGTTTTTACAGTAAGTGTTATTAAAATATATTTGATAAAATTTAAACACAATTTAAAAGCGTTTTTATTTTGAATTGGCTTTGAAAAACGTTGGGCTTAAAATATCTAACCGATTTTTTTTATTATTGTAACGAACCTTTATTAAATTATTTTAGTATATATTTATCCACGCTCACAATAAAAGCAACACAATATATAATATATGGAGTATTTCACCAAATATTTTGAATACAAAAATATACAGCGACCGTGTGACGCGCAACGATGCATACAATGTGACCTCTTCAAACAAATTAATATATTGTACTTTGACTTCAATTATGTACTACCGCAACGCACACGCGATGCATGTGTCACGCGCACACATATTATGTGCTCGGACTTTCAGAATTAAATTTCAATGAGCAGTTTGACGTCACCGCAGCTCAGCGTTTATTGATGAACGCTTGAAATCGATGCATTTGTTTCTCCGCTAGTTTTTCTCTGTTATTTTTACAGTTTGTATTGTTTCAGGTATAAATGTAATGTAACAAATTTTGATAAAATACAAGTTCTCAATTAAGAATCAAAATGCAGACACATTGTCACCCCTGTGGACTAACGTAGATTCCAGTAAATGGGACTCCGGGTCTCTACATTTACCATACGAGGGCGGCACTGAAAATTTCGGGAATCAAGGAAGTGACACAACATTACTATTTAAAAATGTATTTATTACTTTTCGAAGTATTCTCCGTGAAATTTGACACATTTTTCCATACGATGGAACCAATCATTGAAGCAACCATTCTATTCGGAAGTTGGGGTCTCCAAAATGGCCGTTTTGTAGGCGTCCACAGCTTCTTCAGGTTATGAAAATCTCTGTCCACGCAATTTATTCTTTATTTTAAAGAAAGTATAGAAATCATTAGGACTTAGGTCGGGGTTGTACGGCGGATGGTCTAATAATTCTATGTTTTCTTGCTCTAAAAACTCTTTCGTTCTGTGTGCGATGTGAGAACTCGCATTGTCGTGATGGTGGATGATGCGGCGGTTGCAGTTCTCTTAACGGAGTTTAGAAACGACCTGTGGCAAACAAATACTAGCATACCATTCTGCATTAACCGTTCTTTGTCCCTTAAGAGGAATAGTCGTAACTTGGCCGGTTTTGGAGACAAACGTGGTCACCATTTTTTTTGCAACACTCCGTGAACGAACAATTTTTGTTCGCTTTAACTCATTTTCGAACACAAAAACTCGTGACTGGTTTTTTGTTTCGAGTTCATACGCATATATTCAAGATTCGTCACTTGATACGATGTTGTATACAGCATTTGAGGATCCTGCGTGGAATTTTTCGAGAGTTCTGATGCACCAAGTAACGCGAGCCGCTTTTTGCTCTTCACAGAGCGAATGCGGTATCGATCGGGAAAACAACTTTTTTACACCTAATTGTTCATGCAAGATTATTTGTATTTGACTCATGCAAATGTCTAAAGTTGCTTGAATTTCGCGGTATGTCACATGTTAATCTTCCTCAATCACTTACGCACAGCATCAACGTTTTTTTGGGTGACTGCAGTTTTTGGACGATACCTTGACGGGGATCATCACTGAGCTTGACACGTTCACGTTGAAATTCAGCAAACCAGCGATAAATTGTGTTTTTGGATGAGGTTTCATCATCAAATGCAGAAATCATCCGGTCAACACACTGTTTTTGTGTTAAACCACTTCGAAGGTCGTAATAGATCATCGCTCTTGAATTTTCTCGAGTCAATTCCATTTTCTCAACGACTAAACAAGTTTGACAAAACCTTGTGACAAGACCGAGAATCTTTTTTTAAATAAATAAATCGTATTCGATTTTTAAAACCAAGGAGTTTTCAATTAAAAAGATTTTAATATGACAGGAACAGTGGAAATATTCGATTCCTGATACTTTTAGTGCAGCCTCTGTACTAAGTACAGCAGAATTAAGTTGCTGTTTTCAACCAAATTCACTCGTGCTACAACTATAACATAGCTGTAACGTGGCTCTAGCACTAAATTATAACGTTTAATTAAATATGTGTTTGCAAAAAATTATTATTATAATCATAAGAGCGTTGTTGTGTCTTTATTAAATTACTATTACTTAATTGGTGCCTTTATTAAAATTATTATTGTATATATTTTGTTCAAAATCACGGCAAGGGCGACGGATCCTTTTTCATTGTTACCACGTATACAGTTACTTACTTGTCGTGGATATCTCTTGAAAGGTTTGTATTACAAACAAAATGCTACACTTTTAAAGTTAATTAAATTTTTCAAACAGGTAAAGCTTTAAATCTAGCTTTAAAAAAAGTAAAAAGTGTAAAGAAGAATTAAAATCTTGACTTCACAAGCTATAATGTTTTTTACTGTACCAAGCTAGTGATTACAGTGCTACAATCCCGCCTGATGATAAGTGATCACCATTTACCATCAGGTGGTATTAGTAGCCTAAGATGGTGAAGTGCACTGACTTAACAAAGGTCTATTCACTCTTGCCCTGAAGACATCCAGATTATAATCGCATGGAAAGACAGATGCTGATAACTTATTGCACTCCTTTGCTATACGCATGACAAACGATGTAGCAAACCATGTCGTTCTAATGCGTGGTAAGTCAACAACGAAAGGGTGGAGATGAATTCCAGGAAAAATGGTGGTATCGACGAGACTCAGCCACTACCCATTTAAAATTACATTAATATTTACATGTTTTACATTTGGAGTTATGAATTTCACTTAGTTTTATTTTAATTTAAATGCAAATTATAAACATGAAACCACTTTAATAGTTTAGATATAGCATTATTTACTTCGTCATATTGTAGTAAACTGTAGTTTTAATTTGAAAATCATTGAAGTGTCATCAGCTAATGATAGTATATCATGATTATTCCCTACTATGTAAAGTAAGTCATTAATATATAAAAGGAATAGAAAGGGGCCGAGAATAGATTCCTGAGGCACGACCATTTATACTGTCGACCCTGAAGAGCTCATAATATTAATGAAAAATTTCTGCATTCTGTTACTTAAATATGAAATAATTAATTTAAAAGCATGACTTCTTACACCGTGTTAGCAGTGTTGAAGTTTCCTGATTAGTTTCATGGTGATTACAATCGATGACTTTGGATAGGTCACAGAATATACCCAAAGCATCCAACGAATACACCCAAAGCATTCAACGAATTCTCCCATGCATTGAAGATATATTTAATCAGCCCAAAACCAGCTACAGTTGTCGAGCGACCCATTTTGAAACCGAATTGATTATTATGAAGAAAATTATTTACATTAAAAAATATTTGTATGATGACATTAGTCAATTATAAATTATTTGGGTAAAACTATTTTTCATAAGTAAAATTGGAAATATGCTCGCAGTGCAAAATTAAATTAAAAGGAAGAGGCGAATAACGCGTGAAGAAATTTAACTCAGATTGTAGATAAGATTAGGACGCGTTCGCAAGATTTTGAGTTTTGATGATTAAGGTAAACTGGAAAAGTGTTTCGAAAATTGATTCAGACGCATGAAACTTTGTTTAGATGCTGCTGTTGGTGGAGATTTCTTTGATAAAATTTTACCACAAAAACCAGTTTTTTTCAGTTTCGCAAAACTATCAGAGAAGCTCACGTATTGGTCTGTGTTTTGGATTAATTGGAAACATAAAGGCCTAGAAGTGATAAATGTATGGTAAAGCCATGCTGCAGCAACGCGTATAATTTATTATTGGCTTGAATGGGTTGGCTTGGCCAAGGAAGTGCCACGTTCTCGTGGAATACTATCGTAAAAAAAGCAGCTTAATGCTGCTTTTTGCTAGTGTTACGTATGGCGTATGATGAGTGTAGAAAACTGGGGACCCTTTTTACAAAAAACGAGGCATTTAATCTTACTCCTAAGGGGTGTGTTAACGCGTCTAAATTTTGATTATTAGTCGAAGATAGATGTTGAAGTCTACAGCCTACAGTATTCACTTACCATTACTGCCATCAGGTGAACTGAGTGCTCGTTTGTCAACCTTATTCTATAACAATTACACTTCCTACTGCGTGTAGTGGTGGCGTAAAAGAATCCAGTACTAGTGTCGTAAGATACGATAAATAACTATATTATAAAAATACTGCGTTGCCCACCTCACTATATATATTGGATTGTGCGAGGACTATTTCTGTAAAGGAAATGAATTAGAAGTCCAACTGTAGTTGAACCTCATCCAGTCTAAAACGCGACCGGATGTGAGACAGCGTAAATTAGGTTAGAGTGAAGGACATGTGTTTGCGGTCAAGGTGGCGAATTGAAAGCTATTGAAGGCCAACTCACAACGGAACTGAGTCCATTAAGCAAAGCTTCTGTATATCACTTAGTGTTTTGACGTCCGTAATGACACGCCATACTATACAATAAGAATTTGTTTGTTTGTGTGATTTATTGTTAATAATTTAGATACAATTTTTGTCATATGATCGTTTTTGTTTCATTACGTGGCTTTAAAAAATAAAATAAAAATTTATCCTCATGAATTGACCTCTTATTTTTGGGAGTGCTTTGGAGCAAGATAATCTCCCCTGCGTGGCCCAAATGCCTGTTGGCGAACACCAAAGGTCTTAGAATATTTTTAGACATGTAGGTATCCTCACGATATTTTCCTTTACCACCGAGCTCGTGGCCTATCAGCACTTAAAATTACAACTACCGGTTTTCTTAGCGCCGGTGGGGTTCGAACCCGGTTTCCTCGCGTACGATGAAATTACGAGCACTACATACACTGATGTCAGGACAGGAAAAGTATTTTTTGGCGTTGCAATCGCTAATTCGCTTGCCATAATTACCTATTATTGTTAATTTTTCTAATATGGGAAAGGTCCTTGCCTAGCAGCGAAGTTTTTTTTAATAGAAGAAGGGGCAAACGAGCATGCGGCTCACCTGATGTTAAGTGACTACCGCCACCCATGATCAACCGCAACACTAGGAGAATTGCGGGTGCGTTGCCGACCCTGTAGAAAGGAGTAAGCTCTTTTCTTGAAGGTACCCAGATCGTACCGGTCCGGAAAAATCGCCGATGGTAAACTATTCCACAGAGAGGTTGTACGTGGAAGAAAACTCCTTGTGAAACGTACAGTGGTGGACCGCCAAGCATCCAGATGGTGTGGATGGTATCGGGACGTTTGTCGTGTAGTGCGTTCACGAAATTTGGCGGCTGGGATTAATGCGAACAATTCCTCAGAGCACTCCCCGTGATAGATGCGATAAAATACGCAAAGAGATGCAACATCTCTTCGCAGCGCCAGTGAATCGAGCCGATCGGAAAGCACTCGGTCGTCGACGATTCGAGCCGCTCTGCGCTGGATGCGGTCAAGTGGAAGGAGCTGGTACTGGGGAGCCCCAGCCCAGAGATGGGAACAGTATTCCATGTGCGGCCAAACCTGTGCCTTGTAAAGTTGCAGGCGGTGTGCCGGCATGAAATACTGTCCCGCTCTGCTGAGCACGCCAAGCTTTTTAGAGGCCAATTTGGCCTTCCCTTCCAAGTGACCACGAAACTGCACGTCACTCGATATGTCGACGCCGAGGATTCCGATACTGGCTGAGGCAACAAGGGGAGTGCCTTGAAACTGAGGGGATACGACAAAGGGGTTCTTTTTAGCGGTTAACGCGCAAACTTGTGCCTTCTGGGGGTTAAACTGGACTAGATTTAGTCGTCCCCAATCCGAGACTCTGTTCAGCAAAGACTCGACTTCAGACACAAGTTTGTCCCGGCACTCGGAGACGTTTTCCCGAGAAATATTGTCTCGGCCGGTGTAAAGAGCACCACCAGTGCTGTCATCTACATAGCAATGAATGTTACGGGTATGCAACATATCATTGATATGCAGAAGAAACATCGTTGGCGATAGCACGCAGCCCTGTGGAACACCAGCATTAATAGGCTTGCAATCGGAGCTTGCACCGTCTACAACGACCTTGATGCTCCGATCTGCAAGAAAGCTGGTGATCCAATCGCACAATTTCTCGGGAAGCCCATAGGAAGGGAGCTTCGAAAGAAGCGCTTTGTGCCAAACCCGATCGAAGGCCTTCGCAATGTCCAAACTAACGACCAATGCCTCCCCCTTGAACTCTACTGCCTCCGCCCATCTGTGAGTTAGGTAGACCAGAAGATCACCAGCTGACCGACCACGGCGAAAACCGTATTGGCGGTCACTAATCAGCTGGTGATCTTCAAGGTACCTCACGAGATGGCAGTTTACAATAGACTCCATTGTTTTGGAGAACAAGGAGGTGATGGCGATTGGCCGGTAGTTGGATGGGTCAGAGCGGTCGCCTTTTTTAGGGATCGGGTGGACGTAAGTCGTCTTTCATGATTTTGGGACTACGCCTAGGGAGTAGGAGTACCAGAAAAGACGCGTTAAAACCGGTGCCAACTCTGGAGCACACGTCCTCAGCACAATTGGGGGGATTCCGTCAGGCCCACTCGACTTGTGGATGTCCAGGGAGAGGAGTGCTTTGCGAACCGAGCGCTGTGTGAAGTGCACTTCCGGCATGGAGCACTCACACCGCGGGATGGTCGGCGGCATAGTCCCCCCGTCATCGAGAGTCGAGTTAGACGCAAAGAAAGAGCCTAGAAGATCGGCTTTTTCCTTTGCGGTATGGGCCAGTGAGTCGTCCTCTCTGTGCAGAGATGGAAGAGATGGCTGACAGAAATTCCCCAGGACAGCCTTGGCGAGAGACCAGAATGCACGGGTTCCAGAAGGAAGCCGAACTAGTTTCTCGCCAATTCTGCCTATGTTCTCTGACTTTGCCCTGGCAATGTCTCTTTTGAAGGACCTAGAGGCGGAATTATACTTCTTTTTTAGAGCGCTGGTGTTTACATCCCGGAACGCTGATGCATCAGCCCAGGCCTGGTAGCACTCCTGCTTATAGCATGATGCTATTTTACAGGAGCGACCAAATCATGGCTGAGATTTGCCTCCGATGGGCACCACAGAGGAAGGAATAAAAAGTTCCATACCCTGAAGTACCAGATCAGCAACAGAATTCGCAACAACGTTGGGATCTTTCGGCGAGAAGCAAACCCAACCCCAAGGGTAGGATGCAAAGAAAGGCCGCATCCCATCCCAATCGGCTGACCTATAGTGCCAAACACGGCGGCAGCCTGCAGAATGCTACCGCGATTTCAGAGTGAGTGGCACAATACTCCGGACCAGATAATGGTCCGAGGAGCCTAAAGGGGCGTGACGGAAATCTGATATCCGTCCGGGTGAGAGGTCAGCAGAAGATCCAACAGGGAAGGTGCATGATTGAAATAATACTAGTTTTTACGGAATTTATCGCGTATATTTAACTTTTTAAATACCCGACATTTCGAACGCTTTACAGCACTTATGGTCACGGGCGGGACTGAGATGTTCAACGTCCATATGTCATATTTAACCGCGGTTACTATAGATTAAAATTTAACTTTTGTTCCGATCTATGCAGTATGAACTTATGGTATCTTGAAGTCTTGCAGTTGTATGCTTGGGTTGGGATTTAATTTATTTTATTATAGGATCCCAAGCAGATGGTAGCACCCAGCCATCTTCTCTATTGGAATTAGGATGTTTTTTGATTTCAATAGCCTTGCGAATCATCCTTGGAAGGAATCGGTGTTCTTTAGCGAGGATTTGCGGTCTATCAAATCTGATGTAGTGACGGGGGCGATCCTGTACGTGGACACAGACTGCAGACTTCCCGGAGCGTCGAT
Organism: Parnassius smintheus behrii; assembly: GCA_036936625.1. Lineage (NCBI taxonomy): Eukaryota > Metazoa > Arthropoda > Insecta > Lepidoptera > Papilionidae > Parnassius > Parnassius smintheus. The sequence continues at coordinate 52,601,751 of JAUPFT010000001.1, forward strand.
TCTTCACATCAGCTATATGTTCTTTAACGCGGGTTTTTATTGATCTTTTAATTTGTCCTATGTAGGAGAGACCACATTCACAATCAAGCTTGTACACTCCTGCATCTTGCAGAGGGAGATTACACTTGACTGATGGTAAAAACTGACCAATCTTCTTCAGCGGCTTGAAGTATGTTTTGATGGAAGCGCGCTTCAAGATGTAGCCAATCTTGTCAGTGACTCCTCTAACATATGGTAGTACAGCAGGTACACGCTCGACTGTGGCCGGCTTCACTCGTTCACTGTGACGTGGGCGCAGGACTTGAAGCTTGTTGTTATGCAAAACTTGCTTGATATGGTGGAGCTCTGCAGCCTGGTGTTTACTGTCACAGATCCGTGCTCTCTGAAACAAAGATTTACCCACGGTAGCTTACTGTGAAGGATGGTGGTGGGAATCACCGTTTAAATATCTATCTGTATGGGTCTTTTTTCTATACACAGTATGGTTCAAGGTGTTATCAGGATTCCGAATTACTAACACATCTAGAAAAGCTAAGGAATTGTTTGCCTCTAACTCCATTGTGAACTGAATTTTAGAATTTAAAGAGTTAAGATGGTCTAAAAATGCAGTTACTTTATCTAAAGGAAGAATTGTGAAAGTGTCGTCTACGTACCGCTTGTAGAATCTTGGATTTATGGGAGAACTAAGCAGGGCTTTCTCCTCAAAGTCTTCCATGAATATGTCGGCGACAATGGGAGATACAGGTGAGCCCATCGCTACATCATCTACTTGCTTGTAGAACTCCTCCTTCCACAATAGGTAGCCAGATGTAAGGCAGTGTCTGAATAATACTGCATATTCTACGGGCATGTTGTTTTCTTCCAGCCTTCTAGTTACAATTGAGATGCAGTCTTCAACAGGTAAGCATGTAAACAATGACTGCACATCAAACCTAACCATAGTTTCATTGTCTGCCAGATGTAGGTCTTTAATCTCGCTGACAAAATGTGTGATGAAAACATGAATCCTTTATGTGTGCTTTTGAATGTCCCCTGAGCGGTGAGAGTATTTTCGCTAAGTGTTGAACCAATCTGTAAGTTGGTGAATCAATTTGGCTCACTATGGGACGTAATGGAGCGTTGGGCTTGTGTATTTTTGGTAACCCATACAATTTTAGTGATTTGGCGCACGTAGGTATTATCCATATTACGTCGAGATTTAATTTTTCGGAGTGTTTCTTTATGAGGTCACTAGTTGTTTTTAGTGTGCTATTTGTTGGGTCGTTTTAACCTTTTTATGAGTACTTACATCCGACAAAAGTTCTTGTATTTTAGAATTATAATCTGACGTATCCATGACTACCGTGGCGTTTCCCTTATCTGCGCGGAGAATCGTAAGTTCTGATTTATTGCGTAGGTTCTTTAACGCTATAAATTCGTCTTTGGGAAGATTCGGTTTAGGCATTGAACATCGACGTAACATAGACGAAATGCCTTGACGTATCGCCTCCAAATCTTCTTTCCGCATATTGTTTTTAAATAAACAGTCCTCGACACTACAGATAATTTCTTCGTACGGTAATTTGCGGGGTGTAATTACAAAGTTGAGGCCTGTGGATAAAACGCTAATTGTTGCATCATCCAGTGTTTGTTTTGACAGATTATAGAGCGCGATTAATCTATGATTGCACTCATGGTCACGGGCGGGACTGATAAGACTGACTGGTGCTGTAAAGCGTTCGAAACGTCGGGTATTTAAAAAGTTAAATATACGCGATAAATTCCGTAAAAACTAGTATTATTTCAATGTGTAGTGTTCGCGTAAATATAAGAAATCATTAAGGTGCATGATCCGCCACATCTGGAATACGCGTACGCGAAGTAACCAGTTGTGTCAGACCATATGCCAAGGCAAAATCATGAACAGATCTCCCCGCATGATCGGTTAAACGTGAACCAAGCCATTCGGCGTGATGGGCGTTAAAGTCGCCGAGGATCACGATCTCTGCGGAGGGGATCTGCTGTAGCAACGAATCTGCAGCCATTTGGACGTGGTCGAAGAGTCGGTCTGTTTCGGCATTACCGCTATGGGATCTATAGAGGCACCCGTAGACGCGCGGATGGTCGTCGCTGTCTACGCGTAGCCAAAGGATGGATAGGTCCAAACCTTCAAGTCTCAAGAGGCGTCGAGAACAGATGTCCTCTCTGACGTAAACGCAAACTCCAGCCCGAGGCACAAAGGAGTGTTGGCACATGGCCCATACGTGCAACAGCAAAGCTGCCGCGTGGCTCTACCACTGTTAAAACATACAGTAGTATTATACAGAAGTATTACAGGATGACAGAAAAGAAAACAAGTTTCGTGTTACAGTTAATCAATAAAATGATCACTAATTAATACGAACCATAAAGCTACATAAGAGTATGTCCGTACGTCAGCGGCTCGTTTCGTTTCATGATACGAACACACGTACGTGAGAACAAATGTCAACACGGGCTCGACTAAGGTTATGATAATTGGCTTTAACGGAAAATATATCAAAAACACCTAACCTTCATCTTAAGTTTGGTTGTGGGGGTCAGCATGACCAGTTAAAACAGTATTGGCGTTGACTTTACCAATCCACCCGACCAGCGTGGTGAGTGGACAAGTCTAATGGTGCATGCTTGAAACAGTTAACACCCAGTAGTATACCTTAATAAAAATGCGATGAGATTCAGACACATTCCGTTGAAACATATCTTTGATACTCAAAACGTTCAAGTCACAGAATAATTTGACAGCTGAAGAGCGTACCTGTCATATAATAAACTGAATAATTTGATACAGCTAAATTTACGCTCTAACGGAAATATTCAGTTCGATAAAAGTAAGTAGGCGTATTTTTATGATATTACCATGTGGGATGAAAATAAAATAAAAAGGCTTCTTTTGGAGTTTAGATAAAGTACAATAATAATATTAAAGTGGGAAAACAAGCTAAAACTCAACCTTATTGTGACTGAAGATTCAGCTTATGGGCATCTTCAACTAAGTTCAAAAATTACTTCCATATATTATATGTTGTTTGATATTACGTATTGTAAAATAGAACACCTTAGAACCTGTAACTATAATAATGAAGTCCTTCAGACCGACTTTCGGTCTTGTCGCCAAGTCTCAGAGGAGACTAAACATCCAGGTCAGAGTTATAGTGTACGTGTGTGCGCGCAAGCACAGTTGCACTTTCTTTTCCTACACTCACACAGTCCGATGGGACGGTAATCTTACACGACCGGAGAGAGGTCAGCTGCAGCACCATGGTTTTATAACAATTAAGTACTGCTTTTTACGATTTAAAGTTGCTCCCCTTTGGTTGCATAGTGACATGACACATAGTGATCTCTTAAAAAAATAACAACAATACAAAAATTTTATTTTAGCGGTATCAAAAGTAAATAAAATTTATACCTTGATTACATACATAAACACTCACGCCTGTCACCCAGAGGGGTAGGCAGAGACTACAGACTTCCATTTAGCACGATCCTGACATACCTTTCTCGCCTCTTCCACATTCATATACCTACGCATACATGCTCGTCGGTTAAGGGTACTCTTAATTTGGCCCATTTTTAGTATATCGCCAATTTGGTCGACAAACTTCCGCCTAGGACGTCCCTTTCCGACTCTTCCATTCACTTCTGCAACATATATTTGCTTTGTCAGTCTTTCCGCATTCATTCTTTCTACATGACCAAACCACCGAAGCATTCCTTTCTTAATCCTGGTCACCGCATCATCTTGCAAACCACACTCTTCTTTTATCACACAGTTTCTCACCCTGTCACTCAGATTCAGCCCTAACATACTCCTTAGCGACCGCATTTCTACCGCATTTATTCTACTCTCGTGCTTCTTCTGCCACACCCAACTTTCACTACCATACGTTAAAGTAGGGACTAATACAGCACTGTGAATTGCCATACGTGCCTTTTTTGACACATCCTGACTTTTCACAATAGAGTGTAGAGCCCCATTTACTTTATTTCCTGCATTCACTCGTCGTTCAATGTCCTTATCATATCTCCCATCCCTGCTGAATACACATCCCAAATATACGAACTCATCCACTTGCTCAATTAACTCTCCTTCTATTCTTATTTCACATACCGTTTTGCTTTCATCTCTTTTAAAAACCATCACTTTCGTCTTACTTGCGTTCACTTTCATTCCCCTTTCTTTTAATGACCTGTTCATTAATGTAACCATCATTTGCAACTCGGCCGCCGACGACGCAAGTATGACTTGATCATCGGCGTACAAAAGGCATTTGATGGTTAACTCACCCATTCTTACCCCGCATTCTTCAACTTTCAAATTTTCCAAACAGCTGTCCATAAATAGGTTGAACAGCCACGGGGAAGCTACACAGCCCTGTCTGACACCTTTATGGATGCCAAACCAGTCCGAGTAGACCCCGTTGATTCTAACACAAGCACTCGAGTCCCTATACAGAGACTTTAATGCCTGTATCAAACCAGCGCTCAACCTAAATGCGTTCAGCGTTTGCCATAACACATCCCTGTCCACTCTGTCATAAGCCTTTTCCAAGTCCATGAACGCACAAAAAATTCTTTGGTTTTTCGCCAAAAACTTCTCCGCGATCATGCGCATGGAAAAGACTTGATCTGTACACCCCATTCCCTTTCTAAATCCCGCTTGCACATCCCAAATTTTTTCATCAGTTTCTTTCATAACTCTTTCAATTAGTACCTTAGCATACAGTTTTCCCACAATGCTAAGAAGGCTGATACCACGGTAGTTTTTACAGTCCTGCTGTGACCCTTTTCCCTTATATATTGGGACTATCACGGCTTTGCACCAGTCTCCCGGTACCCGCTTTAGTTCCCAACATAAATTAAACAAGGTGTACAGCAGGCCTGCCACCACGTCCTCTCCAGCCCTTAGCATTTCGAGTGAAACTCTATCATATCCGGCTGCCTTACCTACTTTCATGCTTTTCATTGCTTTCATTATTTCATCCATACTTATCTCCCTATCTCTTTCATCTTCTTTCGGAATTTCTATTTCATTTAGTTCACACTTCTCCTCACTCATAAATTCGCTTTCAAAATATTCCTTCCATCTCTTTAGACTCAACACTTCATCATTCAGGATACAGCCATTCTCGTCTCGTATCGCATTCAATCTAGGCTGTTTTGAAAGTCCCCTGGTATTTCTTACGAGTTTCCAGAACATTTTAATATTTGCCTGGAAGTTATCCAATATTCTTCTATCATTCCTATCCGTTCTTTCTTGCTTTTTCCTTTCAACTAATTCTTTTACTCTCTTATTTAAACGTTTAAACTCTGCCTTTTTTCTTTCACTCTCATCATTCTTACCACCAGAGTTACCAGCTTTGGTCGCTAGTAAATTTAGCCATGCTCTCTTCTTTGCTTCAACTTCCATACGTACCTCGTCATCCCACCATATTGTATTGTCTTTCCTTTCATTCATTCTCTTACTAACACCACATACTTCGGTAGCTGCATCCACTAAACCAGTGGTGGGCAAACTTTTTTAATGGCGGGCCACAAAGTTTCAGAAATTCTAGAGGAGGGCCCGAATTATAAAAACAATGCATTTTGTGTTACAAGCTTTTACAAAACCGTCAAAACGTAATTATAACGGTCATATACTCTCCATGACAATGGACCCTCGGCGGGCCGGATTAAATACTTTCGCGGGCCGGAGTTGGCCCGGGGGCCGTACTTTGCCCATCACTGCACTAAACCTTTCTTAACATTATGCTACACATTCTCCAAGTCTAACTCATTCACACACAACTCATCCAAATTACTTATATTTTCTCTCAGTCTGCATTTGTACTTGTCTTTCACATCTTCATCTTGTAACCTCTCAATTCTTATACGCTGTAACGCAGTGGTAGACACAGATGTCCTATGCCGCCAACGTCTGAATAAACCCCTAATTCGGCATAAGACCAGGTAGTGGTCCGTCCCTACGTTGGACCCCCGGTAAACCCTTGTATCCACCACTGCGCTCCTCATTCTTTCATCCACAGTTATGAAATCTATCATGCTTCTATCATCACCTCTTTCCCAAGTATACATGTGAATCTTCTTATGACGAAAGAAAGTGTTCGTCACAAAAAGATTCCTTTCCACACATACGGTGAGGAGGCTTTCACCATTCTCATTTATACTTTCATCACCAAACGTTCCCAATATCCTTTCATAACCAAGCCTCCTCACCCCAACCCTTCCATTAAAATCTCCTACTTTACTACCTTGATTATTTAAATACAATTATATTATTAAACTGAATACAATAAATTTAAAAGAAGTTTTTTTTAAAACTTTTGCGTTGTGACCTGTGGAGTTGCGATCACATTGTAATTCTATGCCTAAATCAGTTTTATTCTACTCGATTAAACTATCTTTGTTAAAATATTATCATAAAATAACCGCTTGACAGACTTTTGTTAAGCTAAATATTTTTATAACATTGAATGACAAACGACCACATAGTCCACCTGATGGTAAGTGGATGCTGTGGCCCATTGACATCCACATTTATCTTCAATCAAAAATCAAAATGCAAATGCGTTGTCACCCATGAGGACTAAGATAGAATGCCTCGATTTCAGTAAAAAGGGTCTCCGTTTGTCTACACTCACTGTACGAAACTCAGCAGTATTACGCTATTATTATTAATATATATAGAAACAGAAACAGAAACTTTTTTATTCGATGTAGATAATAACAATACTTATTGAAAGTCACTTTTTTAATTTAATTTACCATTGGTTCGCAAAAAAAAAACCTCTGTCCTGGGAAGAACCAGCAAGAAACCCAGCGGGACTATTTTTTTCCAATAATAGCTTACAATCATGTTTACAATCAACAACACAAGACAAATTAGAAATAGCTTGGTAGCGATCACCCTTCCCAGGGGTTATTATCATCCATAAATTCCTTAATATTATAATAACCCTTTTTATACAAATTTAGTTTAATAACATTTTTGAACTTTGTGTATGACAAATTTTGTATATTTTCTGGGATTTTGTTGTAAAAGCGTATACATCGCCCCAAGAATGACTCGGTGGAGTCGAGTAGCTGGTACTACTAGCTTGTTATATATATATATATATATATATATATATATATATATATATATATATATGTATATATATATATATGTATATATATATATATATATATATATATATATATATATATATATATATATATATATACATGTATATATATATATATATATATATATATATATATATATATATATATATATATATATATATATATAAACAAAAAGGGAAACATACAAGTGACTTAAGAACATTCCCCTTTTTAAAGTCGGCTAAAATTTACTACTGTAGTGATCAAGAAAAAATTACGTAATCAAAGAATTTCGATTTTCATATCATTTTATTAAAATCTGTCTGAATATAATTTATTTTAAAAGCTAAAAATCTCTCCGTCTAGTGTTCAATATAACCCAATATTATTAAAAAAAAACATGCTTTTGTTTAACTGTGGATATTGATAGGATGTACTACTACGTTCGGAAAATCTCACATAATTCATGTATAATGAAAACGTCCGCTTAAATAAGAAAAAAAAATTAATGAGTCTTAGTGAATTAAAAGGCGTGTGATGAAGGCACGAGAGAATTCAGCATCACGTTTCTGGTGTGTTAAATGAAGTGATTATGATAAATGCCAGAAGCGTCTCATGGCGTTTCAAAGGTGATAGTATAACCATCTTGTAACGTCAAATGTACAATACCCAGGCTGACGATGTGAAGCTGAGACAAATGTGGGAAATCTTTGCTTCCAAATTACGTCTGCTACAACGGTCACTATCCACCTGCCAAGATTGATGATTTAGTCAAATTTTCAGTATATTGGAAAAGGCCCATATCAAACAGTGTCCCTTCATGTGCATTTAAAGATGGAGAAATAATTCTTTGTAATCATGGGTTCCTTTCTTATTTTAATCTGTTTAAGTAATTTTAATTAACTTTTAATATATGATTATTGGATTTTTACATTACTTAAAACGTGGTATATGTATATAGTTGTATATGTGTATAGTTGTAGCACGAATGGGTCGGCTCGACCGGGGTAGTATCACGTTCTCGCAGAATACCGGCGTAAAATAGCAGCTTAACATTGCTGTGTTCGTATGGTGTATTCTTTTTAAGGTTCCGTAGTCAACTAGGAACCCTTATAGTTTCGCCATGTCTGTCTGTCCGTCCTCGCTTAATCTCTGAAATTTGGTACCAATATGTGTATCAATCACGCCGACTAAGTGGTAAAATAAAAATTGGAAAAAAGTGTTTTATTAGGGAAGCCCCCCTATATGTAAAGTGGGAAGTGATTTTTTTTTAATTTTAACGCTAACGTATGATATATTGTTGGAAAGGTATTTAAATATGAATAGGTGTTTACTAAAATCATTTTTTGATAATGTCAATAATTTCGGAAATAATCGCTCCAAAAGTGAAAAACAATGTCCCCTCTAACTTTTGAACCATAAGCTTAGAAAATATGAAAAAATCTGAAAAGTAGAACTTTATAAGGACTTTCTAGGAAAATCATGTTGAACTTGGATGGAAACAACAGTACCCACTACCGGGAGCAGTTGGAGGAGCGCGGAGCGCTGCTGGAGCGCTGCTGGAGCGCGAACATAATGGATACCCACCTTTAAACTCATAAGTGGGAACACTTATTGTGATGGACGGGAAACTACGGAACCCTACACTGAGCGTGGCCCGACACGCTCTTGGCCGGTTTTTTTGTATAAAAATATGTCCGATAATTCCTAGTTAATATGAGGTACCGATAGAATAACAGCGCTGCGTCCGCGGTATCACTGCTAGCATAATGCTGAGTCGGATGCCTTTTCGTTGTTAAAGTTATGTAAGTATCTTAACAAAATAGCATTACTCATGTATAAGTTATTGTTCGTAATGCATACTATAAAGGAGTTTCTCTTCAAAAGAGTCTTTAACCCAAGGGTGAATAGCTTTTGTTAAGCAAAATTAGTGTGCTTTGCCACCTTTGGCTGCATCTCCACCTACCGTCAAGCGGCTTAATAGTCAAACATTGACTTATTTTATCAAAATAAAACAATAACTAAAATGATCGGCACAGTACAGAAATGAATAACAAGTATACGTACCTACAGTACAGGAATAACAAAACCTAACGTGAGCTAAAATAACAGGTCTATAAAATTGTTTGCCTCATATGAATTCTAATGAATTGAAATGATAATTCATCGAAATCTCTTTATGTTTCAATTAACTTTGAAAAATCACACACATCAATCAAAAGTACGTAGCAGAGTAATAAATCAAATGCCAACGGAATAAATCCCCGATGTTCATGGGTAGACAATCAAAATAAACAACAGTGAAACAACAAAGCAAAAATTAAATGGATTTATTTCCCATTCTCGCTTTGAAAATATACGAGTTCTTGTAAAAAGAGTTAGAAATTGATTAAAACTACTTTTACGGATTTTATCGCGATAAATTTTAAATGATTTTTAATTCCCGACGTTTCGGGTGCTTTCCAGTACCCACGGTCACGTGGAACTGATGTGACTGACGTCCCGATGTCAATGTTAACCCGGAGAAGTTAAGAGTTAGAAATTATTCTCAAAATCATAAAATAAGACTGTGATCACCCGCATAAGGATATATTGTTACCGTCAAGAATGATTGAGTTCGAACTAGTTCAGCGTCTTTCTTAACCCTTTCAGTACCTTATTTGAGGAATGTAGGAGGGAATTTCGCTTTGAAGAGGAGGAACAAAAATGACCCATTTTTTCAAGGATGATCTTAAGTTATTCGCGTCTTGTCGCACCCTTATTGTGGAATTGCTAAACATCGACTGTGATTTTAACGATTCTGTCAGAATGGCGCTAGGGAGAGATATGTCTGCGATCTTGTTGTTGTCATGTTCTGAGGATATAGGTAGACATATATATGCCTATGGGACCCTTTCCGAGACTGAAACTAACTGATACCTGGGTATGTCTCACAACATGGGCGGGCATGAAACAGTCAGCTTACGACGTGCTTTACGCACGTGTGATAAAAGTGCTTAACAACTTTTTGCCTGACGTAGATAAGATACACGCCATTTACGGTTGTATCATGTATAACTTTGGGATATTTCTGTGACCTATAACTGAACTTAACGCTCTTTATAGAAAATTCCGCACTAATATTACATCCAACCGAGTGTATCATTTGAGATTGTCAGTAGCAAAGCTGTGTTTGCTATACGGAGGTATGTTGGGTGTAATTTTCCTTCCCTCACCATGCATAACTACGAGGTGTGTAACATCCATAATTAATTCCTGACGAGGTCAAATGATCTATTCTACATGAATGTAATTTTTTGTGATAAAGAGATTACCCGTCTTTCCTTAGCCAACGAGTTATAGTAAGACTCAGCAGTACCAGGCCACTGTCACTCTTGCTACCTGCGTGAAATAATTACCTAAAATCGTTGAAGTTTTTTGTAAACATTTGTTGTAATTTTTGTTTAGTGTTTAGTATATTTAATTGTAGGACAAAATAGCTCCATTTTTTTAATGTGATTTAAAAATAATATATGTGATATAGGTAATATACTATCTATTTGATAAATTATAATGGCAAAACTTCGGACCTACTATAATTGTTACGTGAATGGATGCTTAATGCAAACAAAAGGATTCAGATAATATAATTTTCTATGTTTCTGAAATGACTTTTTATGTTATGATAAAGAAAGACACATTTATTCAATTTTTTTGTTAAATAAATACTTATATCAAAAAGTATTAAGTAATAACTTAAATACAATACTAATAATAATACCTAAGTACTTCATTTTAAAACTTAGTTGAAATTTACTTCACTACCTTAGTAGGTAGCTTACATGTCTTTTATGTTTAAAATATTTTAAGTTTTAATAATACAAAGCACTGAAATTAAAACTTTGTTTACAAGATTATTAACTAATTAGAATATAATCACATTTCATTTAGCAATCGTATTTCGGGTTTATTTGTTGTTTACACTACCTACTTATTTCTTCCGAGCGTTTCACCTTTTTTAGGGTTCCGTAGTCAACTAGGAACCCTTATAGTTTCGCCATGTCTGTCTGTCCGTCTGTCCGTCCTCGCTTAATCTCTGTGACCGTTAGCACTAGAAAGCTGAAATTTGGTACCAATATGTGTATCAATCATGCCGACAAAGTGGTAAAATAAAAATTGGAAAAAATATTTTATTAGGGTAGCCCACCTATATGTAAAGTAGGAAGTGATTTTTTTTAATTTCAACCCTAACGTGTGATATATTGTTGGAAAGGTATTTAAAATGAATAGGGGTTTACTAAAATAATTTTTTGAAAATGTCAATAATTTCGGAAATAATCGCTCCAAAAGTGAAAAACAATGTGTTCCCCCCCCCCCTCTAACTTTTGAACCATAAGTTTAGAAAATATGAAAAAAATCTGAAAAATAGAACTTTGTAAGGACTTTCTAGGAAAATAACTTTGAACTTGGATGTAAACAACAGTTTTTGTACAAAAAAGACAAAAAGTTGTACAAAATAATTTCTGGACTAAGTTTGTAGTATAATCGTATATGCAAGCATTTTTAACTTCGTCTACATATTTTATTATCCTGAACGTATCTTTTTTCAAACAAAAAAAAAATTGTTAAAATCGGTTCTCGCAATCCAAAATTACAACCGAAAACTTCTGGCACGTCTATGTATTCATTAGTAACCCAATTTCCCAAGAGATGGCGCTGTAGGTACTTATTACATTGGGTCGGATGTTATCGAATTGTTCGGTTGGTCTCTACTTAGCATTGGCGGTATCTTATAACTACATAAAACTTCTATCAGGAACATGCTAAGGCAATTTAGAACAAAACTAAAATTCATTTTTTAACGCCATCAAAATGTTAAGTTAAAAACCAGTTCATAAATGATTCGATAGATGGCGTTGCGTAATGACGTCATTTTTTTAAAAGTGTTCGCGCTAAAAACCATCACGAGTCAGAGCGGCTGCCGCGGAGCGCGCAATGTTGCACGCTCCATGTTCGCGCACGTACCCACTACCGGGAGCAGTTGCAGGAGCGCGGAGCGCTGCTGGAGCGCGAACATAATGGATACCCACCTTTAAACTCATAAGTGGGAACACGTATTGTGACGGACGGGAAACTACGGAACCCTACACTGAGCGTGGCCCGACACGCTCTTGGCCAGTTTTTGTATTTTATATTTTAGTTTTACATTAACATATTATAAATTTGATCTATAAATAAATATACCATTGTATACAAATGTACCATTTGCTAATAGATTTAGGATGAGGGATAATATTTCCTAATTCCTCTCGTATAAAATTAAACGCGCGTAGTGACAAAAAATGAAATATAACGGCAAATTTCTTAATTTCGTAACTTTGTATAATTTTACTATTTTTTACTGCGTCCAACTTAAGTATTTTCTCGTTTCCTAAATTTTTGTTGTTTAAGATCTCTTGCAATGTGTCATTTAAGTTTATGTTTTTCTTTTTAAGCCCCTACGTTCTTTGCTGGAGAGATTTTCAGTAGACGTTTTCTCGAAAGCTTCTGAGTTTTCGCTAATTTTTGTTAAACTTATGTATACTTTAATTATCTTAAGCGCAATTTGAACTTGTAGATGGAGCTACATTTTCACTATTGTTCATTGATTCTGGTTGTAGATTGTTAATATCGGCATGAAGTTTAGAAAATATCTGTGAAAACTTATTTTTTCATTTTGTATAAAATATTATTATTCAAAAGTTCTCAGCCAGTTATTTTTAAAAGTGCTTACATTATTCTCACATTTAAACATTTTTTCACTTCCTGTGGGTGGCAAAGTATCCATAATCTCCTCAGGTTCATAATTTTGTCCGTGTTTTCAGGCAATAAAAAACCGCTACAATAATAAGAAGGTAAATTTTGATAGCTTTTCAACGATCGTAATAGCTCCGACGGGATGTTGTCCGGCGTGATGTCGGAGTTCCGTGGTTCGCGTCCCGTCTTGCTTTCATTTTTTAACTTTTTTCCTTTGTTTCAAGTTCCCTTCTTTAATGAGAAAATCTATTATTTCGAGCCCTTTTTTTAGTATTTTTTAAAATACGAAAATTTTAATTAAACTAATTGCACTCATGATTTTTTATTCAAAGAACCGGTTCAGTTTTTTCTATTATGTGAATAAGATCAAAAACTATTATTCATGTAATTTGTATATAAATGTAACTTAAAAAACCAAGCAAAGCTCGGTCATCCGGGTACTTTTATTTAAAGAAATAATTTTGTAATAATATTTTAAGTAAAAATAAAGACAACAGACGTGAAACATTGCAATAAGTAAAACGATTAAATTAAAATTACATTTATCAAATAAATAAGCCAGTACGATGTTGGACAAAATAAATACGATCTTATTAACTTTTTTAATTAGTAGTGTTAAAAGAGACCGAAGATTGAACCACCACCACCAAGAACCAATTGACATTTCTTTTTCCACAACATATTTGAATATATTTGTCTATTTTTTTACTTATTTGAGAATTATATTAGAAAAAGCCAGACAAATATTGACATAATTTAAGTAAAAATGTAGGTTTTCTCTATGCATATGTAAGTATGTATTTACTCTAAGAAAGAAATATAACACCACATTAAAATTAGTGAGACAGTCCACCAAGAGATGGCGCCACAAGTCATTTATATCACAAAAGTGTTTTATACGTTTAAAATATTGACATTCAAGCACTTACGAAGTCTCAGCGTAAAACAATTAGCTTTCTGTAATTCAATTTTTGAAGCTCGCGTCGCGTCCTTTCGTGCCGCGAGTGCTTTATTAAACGTCCCGTCATGGAAAAATGACAACTCAAGTTACTCAAGTTAGCTCGAGTCGAGATGAAATACACGCAACTCGAGTTGAAACTCGAGCAACGCAACCCTAGTTACCAGAAGAATAATAATAATTATTATTATTTTTATTCTGCTGACTAGGGTTCTGCTTCTGCTATTTATGAACTGCGGGATACAGCAACAGCTTGCGGATCCGTATGGCTTCGCAAGCATAAAATTGCGCAACATCATTCAGACTTTCGCCTTGAATTCCCTACGTAGCGCTTTGCGCTTTGTAAGGTGACGTGATATAGTCGCTCAGTCATTTGTGTCCGCCAAAATGACAAATCAAAAAATATTAAAAACTATATTCTTTTGCAGGATGACGAAAACAAAAAATATTAAAAACCTTTGCAGGATGATGGATCCCACGAGACCCGCTGGCGTTGGCTTGAAGTCAAAAATCCCGCTGTATTGCAATCCCTGATAGCGAGGCAGTGGCGGACCGAATGATTAATGTCAAGGCCGGTAGCTAGACTACAGCTTCGTGTGATCGGTTTGAGGTGGTGATGGGTCAACTCGAGTCAACTCAAGTTAACTCGAGTTGGATCTACCTGAATCGAGTTTGAGCTGACTGCGCATAAACGAATCAGGCGAGCAAGTGAAAGAGTAAGAGCGCGATTCATTCGTTGTGTGCGCACTTTTTGTTCCCGCCATAGTGAATCGACCAAACGACACCGACGATTATACGGAGTTTGCCGATTATATCAACAACACCACAACCGGCAACATCAGTTTCTTCAGGGCACTTATTTTAAAAAGCCGGAATTTTGTGCAATGATCGAAGAAACCGTCTAGCACCTAAAACAGTGGAACGGAATGTATTTCTCAATAGCATTCAATAATTGTTTTTCTTCTTTTTTCAACAAGTAACGATTACAATTTTTATTTATCTTTAGTTTATTTATTAAACATATTTCTGTTGAATTTCAAGAATTAAGTTTTAGCTTTTTTAGAATACAATTTTTTTGGTGAAAATACAAACTCATTTATATGGTAACTTAGAAGATGTTATGATTAGTTATTTGAGAATATTAATGTTGAAAATGCTTATAAGTGTGTTAACTTACAAGAAATCATATTTCGTTATTTGAGTATTATTTTTCTTTTATTTATTCAGATAATACTTGATCGAAATACGTTTTAAATAAGTGATAATATTATTGTAATTTAAGTAGTAATAATTAACTGAGTGTTCCTATTGCAACGAATTGACTTAAGGCAATAAATGAAGAAAGTTAACAAGGAGCTACAAGCAAAATAACTTGCTATTTAGAAACTTATAATAGCTAAGTTATTTAACAATATTTGACTGTGTTAATTAGACTGTTAGATTTTGCTTTTATTAGACTCATGTACCTATGTAACTATGGTAGCTCAGATGGTTAGCTGTCCCCGTAATTTTTTTTACGTGGTAGAACCGCGCTGATGCTATATTGTGGTTGTAGTACGAATTGGTCGGCTCGACCGGGGAAGGACCACGCTCTCACAGGATACCAGCATAAAATAGCAGTTCAGTGCTGATGTGTTTTATTTGGTAAGTGTAGAGAAGCAGAGACCATTTTTACTGGAAACGAGGCATTTCAACTTAGTCCTCAAGGCTGGCAACGAATCTCCATTTTAATTCTTAATCGAGGATAAATGTAGATGTCTATGAGCCACAGGAACCACTTACCATCAGGTGGACTGTGTGCTCGTTTCTCACCCTATGCTATAAAAAAAATTTCACAGTAAGTGGGCAAACCGGATTTATTCCCCGCCGGCAACAATAAAATTGTTAATTGCAATTTTAAGTGCTGATTTACCACGTGCTCAGCGGTCAAGGAAAATATCGGGAGGAAACCTGCATGTCTGAGAAATAAGACAAAAAATATTTTGAAGACATGTGAAGTTGTGAAGTTCGCCAAGACGTATTGGGGCAGCGCGGCGGTATTTCGTTGATCTAAAATTCTCTTAGAAATGAAAGGAGGCCTGTGCCCAGCTGTGGGACGTATATAGGCTGTAAATTTAACTTTAACTTCAACGACGAGTAAAACAATGTAAATAATGCATCGGCATCGGGTGCCGAATTCTAGTAACGTCTTTTGTGCACCCGAATAAGGGCTAACGATCAAGTGTAATAAAATAAATACAATATAACATAATAATAAACAAATATCTGTTTCGTTCTGTCGTACCCTAATATGAATAATTGTGATTAAATGTATAATTGTGATTAAATATATAAGCAGGGATGAGCGCGTGCTGTATTCACCTGTTATTACCTACGTGGCCCCCATTTTCGCACATCCTAAACCCAACCCAATAAATGAACTTCAAATAGTTCAAAATCTCTTCTGTCGTCGGGCTACGAACTCATCCTACTATGTCCGTAACGCTGACCTCCACCAAGACTTAGAGCTCCCGACAAACCCGACAAATTTAAAAATCCATGTAATTCATGTAAATATGAACGTGAGGCGACAAAATTAGTACCGTTATCGCTGTATATAAATCGACACGGACCTCTACGAGAAATAAATCTCTTAAAAGCGTCTAAAAAACTTGCCGAACTTAGATCAGACGCTAATTCTAAATGCACTGCTTTAGTAACGAGGCATATAAATAAACATAAATAAGCCTTCTGGCTTCGTATACCACGTTTACGCGTCAATGTGATATAAAGTGGGCCCGAAAAATCTACACCTGTGTGTGTAAACGCATTACACTGCTCTAGGCGGCAAGCAGGTAAGGCAGACATCATGGGGTAAATAGGTTTGGGTTTTTGTCGAAAACAAATGTTACACCTATGAATGCGGTATCTCACTACACGGCGAGCTGATAATATCCAATATTTCTCCCGTAATGCAGCAAGTAAATACTGAGGACCAGCGTGGAAATGTTTATAGTGATAATAATCAATTATAAGATCAACAATATGCCCCTTTTTTGGTAGCAATATTGGATGCTTTTGGGAATCCGATAAAGTCCGTGATAAATGGCGATAACCTTCGTAATGTTGATGAACATAGTTGTTCTTTTTTAATATTTTATATATCTTCGGCGAAAGCGATGCCTTGCACAATTTTAATAACTGTGATTTCAGAAATCTCTATGTCGGATGCGGTTATAATTTTATTTATGCGCGGTAATTTGTTTAAAAACCTTAAAACGTAAACAACGGATCGTAAATACTTATTCCAATTAGAAAATTTTAAGCTTAACGAGATAAATAGGTTTTCTTCCATGTCACTGACCCCAAGCGACACAGTCTTTTCTTCTGGTAAACTGATATGAGTTGATGCGAACCTTTGTACAGGCCATTCTTTACACGGCAAGGAAACCCACGAAGGCCCATGTAACCAAAGGTCACAATTTAAAATTTGTGAGGGTAACAGTCCACGCGAAATATGATCTGCAGGATTTTCCGAGCCGGCGATGTGGTAAAAGTTATCCGGTAATAAATAGGACTGTATTTGCGAAATACGGTTAGCAACAAAGGTGTTAAACTTATGCGGTGAAGAACACGCCCAACAGAGCGCGACTTCCGAATCTGAAAACGCATAAATGTTGTCGATCGGATGCCTCAATGACAACGAATCGTAAACGGTGCGTGCTAACTTAGCGAGCAAACCCAAGGCACACAACTCAAGCCTGGCTAAAGTTATAACCGTCAATGGGGACACCCGAGATTTAGAACATAGGAGCGTTATAATTGGAGGATTATTTCCGTTATCAATATGCGAATAGATGACACACCCGTAAGCTTTTTCACTAGCGTCGGCGAAGGCTAGTAGCGACACATGGGATTTTTCATTTACGCCGATATGACGTGGAATCTGTAAATGTGAGATTAAAGGTAACTCTGATATATATCGCTGCCATGTATTGACAATATTAGTGGGTGGAGTCTCATCCCAGTTAAGTTTAAGAACCCACAAGGCTTTAATTAATAATTTGGCGTAAAGTATTACTGGACCGACAAGTCCTAAAACATCGTACAAGCGAGCGGTTGCGGAGAGGATAGCGCGTTTGGTACAAGTGACTGGTGGCGGCGAAACAAGAAAGGAAAACTTATCGGTAGCGGGATACCAACGAAGGCCTAAAATTTTTAAAATGTCATTATCATCAAATGATACCGAGTCTTGTTGACGATGTGATGCTGGTATATGTTGTAAAAGCTCCTTGCAGTTACTTGTCCACTTAACCAAATCGAGTCCACCTCGGCGAAACATTTGGATAAGTTGAGTGGCGGTGTTGACTGCGTTGTTGACGCAAGGCGCGGAGGAAACGAGGTCATCCATATAAATGTCCCTTTCCACTACAGAAGCAGCAAGAGTATAGGACTCCCTTTCGTCAGCGGCTAACTGGCGTAGAGTGCGAAGTGCGAGGAAAGGGGAAGAGCATAATCCGAATGTGACGCGATTAAATTCATATGTTCGTATAGTTTCTTCTGTAGAAAACCGATATAAAATGCGTTGAAAAGCGCGATGGGATTTTTGAACTTCGATACACAAGTACATTTGCCTAACATCTGCAAAGAAAGCGATGCGATAAACTCTAACGTTTAATAAAATATTAAAAATGTCTGTTTGTAAATTTTGCCCGGTGTGCAAAATGTCATTCAAAGAAATATCGTCATCCGACCTAGCACTAGCGTCTAAAACGATGCGCAACTTCGTTGTACTTTTATCATTCCGTACGACAGGGTGATGCGGCAAATAAAAAAAAGGCTGTATACAATCATTATCAGAAACAGCGGATAAAATACCCTTATTAATGTATTCCCGTATAACAACATTGTATTGATCGCGAAGATCGGGATATTTGTTAAAGCGTTTTTCCAAAAGTAAGAGGCGTTTTTTTGCATTCATTAAAGAGTCACCCAATATGTCGGGCCTTTTCTTAAATGGCAGGGCGACCACATACCGTCCGTCGTTTTGGCGGTAAGTAGTAGAAGTATAAATGTCTTCACATTCTTGCTCATCACGGCTCGAATATAATTTTTGCGGAAGTTCTTCAATTTTCCAAAATTTTTCCATTATATCATTAAGACAATTTTGATTTAAATTTGTATCGTAAGAACAGGAAACAAATGAACGCGGGGAATGATGTGATATAGCGACTTCAGCATCACCCATAATAATATATCCGAGTGATATTTCTATGGCACTAGGCCATTGCGAGTGAATTAAGTTTTCAGGCGACAAAAGTTTTATGTAGGTATTAACCCCCAATAAAATATCTATAGACCCAGGTTGATAAAACTGATCATCTGCTAAGCGTATTTTATCTAAATAGCGAATTTTTGAAACATCTACTATCGAATCTGGCAACTGACCCGTGATGATCGGAACAACTAATGGTTCAATATGATAAAATTTGTTATCATTAAAACGAGACGTGAACTGCAGTGAAGTGACTCCTAAAATCTTTTGGGACACACCACCAATCCCGTGTACTTCAGTAAAACGATTTTTATTCGAAACGGAAAGAAATAAGCGTTTACAACAATCCTTCGTAATATAGTCGCTTTGGGATCCGGGGTCAACTAAACAGCGAATAAAATGTTCATTGTCGTACTTATCTACGACCTTTATTTTTGCAGTCCCCAATGAAGTAGTATAGCGCGGGAGAGTACTATAATCGCGAAAATATTACATGAAGAGGTAAGTGTTTTTTCATTTTCCTCCGTATTCGAATTGTGAGCGACAGAAGAATTTACCTTATTATCGTTAACTGCGCGGTAATTAATCGAATGCGCGCTGCATGAATAAAAAGAAGTCGAGTGTTTATTACTTAAACAATTAATACGACAATTGTTTTGTTTAATAATATCGTAACGTTGTTGTGTATTTAATTTTAAAAAGCGTGGACAAACATACAAGTGTTCATGATCATTTGATTTACAAAAGATACATGAATGCGAAGGATCTGTATTAATAAATGTTTTACTAAATTTATTTGAAAGTGATTTGTTTCGATTATTATTGGATGTAGATAAAGTATGCGAATTATTAAATGGCATATAGCCCTATTCTGTTCATATAAAAATTGTACTAAAGAGGCGTAGTTTGGTATGCTAATTGTGCGACAAGACATTTCAAATGACTTAACAGTGTCATGATCTAATTTTCTAAGTGCAATATTTAAAAACAAAAAATCAGCTAAGTCCTCAATTTTTAATTGCTTTAGAGCATTAATTGAAGCATCAAATTTGTCCATAAATTTATGATAACCTCCTGTTGTGTTTGCGTTCACCTGTGTTAAATCCAATAGTTGGTTAATAAACGTAGATGCGAGTGTGCGTTCGTCATTATATCTTCCTAAAAGCGCATTCCGAATAATGGAATAATTTTATGCGGTAGGGGCTAACCCGGCACAAACTGATAACGCCCTGTCACTCAATTTGTTAACCAAATAATAAACACGTTCGGCATCAGTTAATTGTAAATTGTCGTGAATTAATGTCTTAAATTGTTGATAAAACATGAACCACCGGCGTATGTCTCCGTTAAATGACATTAATTCAATTGGCGGAAGTGAAGTTTTTAATTTAGTAGGAAATCTATTTTCAAACGTAACAGTGGAAGGCGATGTGGATATTTTCGTAATTTGGCACTTAATACGACTATATAAATCTTCAAATGAGTTCTAAGCCTCGTAACCAACGTCTGCAGTAGGGTTTAATTTTAAATGTTTAGTATTATAGTTATCTAGAACTTCTTGAAACTCACTACGTAATTGTTCTATATTCGAAGCGATGCTAAGAAATAAATTCTGCTCGTTCAAGGAATTAAATGCGCCCCTTGAGGTCTCGTAAATTTTTTGTAATCGTTCGTAAATATAATTACGTTTAGCGATAATAATTTTTAAAATAACTTCTTCATCCGAAACCAGTTTAGATTCTTTGCTTCTCGTCGTCATTTTCAACAAACAAATGCGGCCTAAAATTATTGCGATAAGTGACGGTAGAATTAGTGGGGAACGCAACAATCTCGCGTTACTAGAAAGATGGCGGTTAATCAACAAGAAAGATATCATTAATGGAATAATGAAGCGGTGTGGTATGCGTTACAAAGGTATTATAATACGTGTAATAAGCGATGCGGGACAAATAAATATTGTAATTAGTATAATTAGAACTATAATTTATTATGATTTAATAATATATACGTATATAATTTTTTGTAATATATAAAAAAATGAATTTACTTCTCCGGGCCTAAAGGTTAATTTAATCCCGGCCGAAGTGACCAAAAAATATATGGTGGATTTGGCGTTTGGCCTTCAACCACCAAACTGCTGGTTCAAATGTATTAAATAATGTTATGCGGTGCGGCTATTAATTTAAATAGAATAGTGGACTGTATATGAGCGCGGTGCGAGCGGTGAATGGAATTTAATTTATTCGTGATACTGCAAATCCCCTAAATTCGGGATATAGGAAGGACGTGAAGGAATGCATGTGCACCCACCTGGACTTCCACTGATCTGCCTCGTGTCTCGATGGCTGCCGGCTGTCTTCACACTTATCAACTTCACAGATAATCACGAAATATAGCGTTATTGCAAATGTCTATACTTTTTACTATATGCTTGTATAATTCAATATCCAAATTACACAAGGGCGGGAGCGATGATGCGAGATATAAGCGGTGCGGTTGATTGCGTGTCTTCTCAACTTGTGTGAGCCCGTTAACACACGAATGCACATGCTGGGCATAAAGCGGTAGATAGGAAACCGGAAATGGGCTTTGCAGTAATCTTATTGGATAATAATTAACGAATCCCTTATAAGCGTTAAGTGATAGTGCAAAGTGGCGCGAACAATATATATATATATATATATATATATATATATATATATATATATATATATATATATAAATACCTACTGACATGTGTTTTTAAATACGGTGCAATATCACTATATAATTTTTCTGTGTGGATATTGTTGCCTGTTCCTATATTCCACTTAATTAAATGTGGAATCAAATCACCATTGAAGATTAACGTGAAATTATTAGATATAGATTCCTATTCATACCTATATTGTATACAAATTGTTCTTGAATATTGAGTTGTTCTTAAAATTTATGGTATTCACTGCGATTGCGCCTGGCGAATGGTGATGAAGCAGTCACAGATGAAAGCGGGCTAACATTGCAGTTTTTATTTTTTATTATTAAACCGTATAATTAAAAATAAACAAAAATAGTTTTAAAGAAATTATAAACTTCCAAATTGTCGCCGTCAGAAATCGAACCCGTGAGTTACCGGATTCCACCACAGCGCTTCAATGCGACAAATCCTTTTCAATTTGACGACAGAATTTAAAAGAAAGGGACCGTTAACCAGTATTTCAGAGACGGAAAAAATATAAAAAAATTATATTAAAGTAAAACAATTGTAAATTAAATAAATTATTAATAACATACTGTATTTTTTACCCTTTCTTGACAGCTTTGAGTAACCACGGAAAAACAGCCGTGATGTAGGAAGGGGAAAGATGCAAAGTAATACGGGCACTCGCGCAGCGATCTGGGGGCACGGCAGTGCCCCCGCCAAGTCGAGCAAAAAAGCGGCACGGCCGTACCATCTTTTCTTGAAGCAATTCAGGTAATTTTCGACCCCCTATAACTTCGTTATCAATAAAACTAGAAGTCTGATGTATTTTCAGTGACCGAGTAAGCTTTGTATAAACATAGTATATTTCAAATTTCATTCAATTTGAACCAGTAGTTTAAGAATTGAAACCAGTCAGTTTCTTAATTTTGTCACTCACTGACTGACCGATCATCAAAACTCTAAGGCACTTCTAGCGGACATAGAAGCTTCAAATTTAGAATACATTTAGTGTTTAGTGTATAAATCAAGGAAAAACTAAAACATTTGTTAATTTCTGTCCAGTTTTCTAGATACACTAACTGCATAAATAACTTTGTAATCCCATATAAATATATAGAATTACAAAGTTACATTTGCAGTGAGTGAATCAGTGTACTTGTATATGTATTACAGGTGTACATAGGTACGTTGTTGGTACTCAAGAAGTAGAAGGTACCGGAAAGTAAAAATTAGGACTATCTTATATACATAAAGAAATGAGATGCGATTAAAAACATAACTTGTAAAAAAAACCAAGTCTCGCAACACAGTTCTTCTACCGTAAAAAGTTGTGAGATCCATGTAATACCAAGTCGGTTAATTTATTCAGTTCCTACTTAAGGGTCCTTCTGTTTTAAGTTATTACGTAATTAGCTAACCTAACAACATTTTATAGTGACCATATTAATTTTAAAAGTCTTTTACGTTTTAAATATATAGATTGACTTAGCAGTTGCATTAAGCAATCTAATATAATATAATACGTATTACTTGTGAGATACAGTATAGTTTCATGCGATGGCCAAGTCAATCTATATATTTAAAACATAAAAGAATTTTAACATTAATATGGTTACTATAAAATGTTGTTAGGTTAGCTAATTACGTAATAACTTAAAACAGAAGGACCCTTAAGTAGGAACTGAATAAATTAACCGAGTTGGTATTAGATGGATCTCACAACTTTTTACGGTAGAAGAACTGTGTTGCGAGACTTGGTTTTTAGGGTTCCGTAGTCAACTAGGAACCCTTATAGTTTCGCCATGTCTGTCTGTCCGTCTGTCCGTCCTCGCTTAATCTCTGTGATCGTTAGCACTAGAAAGCTGAAATTTGGTACCAATATGTGTATCAATCACGCCGACAAAGTGGTAAATTAAAAATTGAAAAAAAAAATGTTTAATTAGGGTAGCCCCCCTATATGTAAAGTGGGAAGTGATTTTTTTTAATTTCAACCCTAACGTGTGATATATTGTTGGAAAGGTATTTAAAAATGAATAGGGGTTTACTAAGATCGTTTTTGATAATGTCAATAATTTCGGAAATAATCACTCCAAAAGTAAAAAACAATGTGTCCCCCCCCCTCTAAATTTTGAAGCATAAGTTTAGAAAATATGAAAAAAATCTGAAAAGTAGAACTTTATAAGGACTTTCTAGGAAAATCATTTTGAACTTGGATGGAAAGTCGGAGCGCCCGCCGCGGAGCGTGCAATGTTGTACGCTCCATGTTCGCGCACGTACCCACTACCGGGAGCAGTTGCAGGGGCGCGGAGGCTGCTGGAGCGCGAACATAATGGATACCCACCTTTAAACTCATAAGTGGGAACACTTATTGTGACGGACGGGAAACTACGGAACCCTACACTGAGCGTGGCCCGACACACTCTTGGGCGATTTTTTTTACAAGTTAGGTTTATTTCGCTTGCGTGCGCAAATTATCTTACTAATAATAATTATGTAGGCTATTAAACGTCGGTAAGCAGTCAACATCGAAAGAGTGAAACTTCTGTACGTAGTACTAATATTTATTCTGTGGCTGTACACAGCATTTACGATTGTGATATCGCCTTAAAAGAGAAGAAGCTCCATGAGGCTCGACACAGGGGATCATAAGGGATGGCATCGTTGACTCCGGTGAGTCATTCAGGCTTGCTCTTTAGCAATTCGGCGTTTTCTGACTTTATTGTACTGAATATTTGCACAAACGCACCCAGGAACCCAGGATTCTTCAACAGGATCTCGCTGTATTTTTATAAGTACTTACCGGAAGTCGTGCTTGAAAATAACTGCGTTTGGCTCTACTAGGTCTTGGCAATTATCACAAATAGGACTATTCTTGTGAATAAGCGTGATAAGATGTTGATGAATCCACACAATTATGGATATTTTGTCTGTATAAACAACCTTAAGAAAACCGAAACTAACTAAAAAATAACTGGACCGGGCGCACGGATTGCCCGATATGTGGGGTGGTCTGCTGGTCGAAATTATTCCTTTCGTCGCTTCTGCAAACGGATTTATCCCAGGCAGCTTCTCTGATGTGACTAAGGACTAGCTGACACGGGCTGCTCCGAGCTTAAATGCAGGAGGCTGTGCTCGTTGATAGCACTTGAATCTTACATCAGTTTTTTTCCCTTTCCTCTTAAGCCTCTGCCGTTTAGTCTCCCCTGCAGAGGGCTTTCGTCTAGTTTGGGTTTTTTATTTATTTATTATACTTACCTTATTTTATAGGGATTAGTATACCTACCGAATATATAGTTTATCTTTTCATAAAATAATTATATACATATCATTTTAATATACAGTATTTATTATCGTAATAAAAAACTCAAACTGAAAACTTAAGTTAAGTTAACATACAGTTCTACTTCCCGCGGTATGGTGTTAAGAACACTGGCAGCGTTTCCTCGTTGAATGGCTATACTTAGCCTTTGTGCGAGAACAGAACCAGCCCTCTAATTTATCTTATTTATCTTTTTTACGAGTATTTATTCATCTCCTGTATAAATTCCAACTAGACAAGAATAGTATTAAAGGTTTCAAAAATGGTAATAATAATTGTTTATTATGATTACAATCCGGAATTACATATTAACTTACTAGCTAAAGTTTTACTATCTCAAATTATTAAAAAAAATACCTGTTTGGTCGTCTGAGGCCAAACTAAGAAATTTATCCTGTATTAGAACAGAATAGGATCATTTTTATTCAATATAGTTTACACGTAATACTAATTGATAGTCATTTTTTACTTTTACCACTGGTTCTGACAAAAACTCCGTCCTGGGAAGAACCAGCAAGAAACCTAGTTTTATTAAAGTACAATTTACAATATCATATTTTATAAAATTGTTATGAAAATATTTAGAAACAATATAGTAGCAATGACCTATTCCTAGTGGTTATTATCAATCCTGTACTATTTAGTAGTGTAATAACCCTTACTAAACAATTTTTGCTTAGTAAATATTTTGGCAACAGCGAACTATCCAACCCCATCGAATAACCCTATCGAAATTTACTATATGTAGCCAAAAACAACAACAAAGTGGAGGAAAAAGAAAACGATAAAATATTACAAAATTTTTATTGATGTTCATTTTGCCCGTCTTGTCATAATATGGTATTTTATACGTAGGTAATTTAAAGGGCAAAAGTATTTCAGTAATGTCATGGGAGAACGCGGCTGCTAATACCTATTCGTTATCCTTTTTGTGAATAATAATATGAAGGGACCTAATCTACTTGCGCTCTGCAAGTAACAAAGTAATTTATCATGAGTGGGTTCTTTCGTAATATGTATTCAGCGGGGTTGTGATGACTGGTTATTATAATTTTAACTTTTTAAAACTCATTTAATATAATAAAATTGAGATAAAATAAAATTATTCGTTCCTTTTAAATATATTTATAAGATTTAGCATGTATGTGTAGAGAGAGACCCTTTTTACTGGAAACGAGGCATTCCATCTCAGTCCTCACGGGTGACAACGGATCTGCATTTTGATCTTTAATGGAGGATGGATGTAGATGTCTATGGGCCGCAGCAACCACTTACCATCAGGTGGACTGTGTGCTCGTTTGTCACCCTATTCTATATAAAAAAAAAGATATACGGATGTGAAAGAAGCGATAGAGGTCTGTAAGGATCGCACCAAATGGAAGTCCGTAGTGTGAATAATGTGTGTATGTAGATGTATGAAAACATTTTATCACTGAAATATATATAGCACTTTATAAGTTTACTGCTAAGAATATGTTTCGTCATAGAAACAGAAGTTTTGGATGCAGTTGGACGGTACATTAAGACAATGTACGGTCCAATTGCATCCAAAACTTCGCTGCCAGTAGAGGGAAATCTCACTAGATTCTGTGATGTTGTTGCTGTTGGCCTTTTGGCTTTTAGAGCTCTGTAAGACTCAGGGCTTGGGGGTCTTTCAGGGCTTTCTTTTCTATGAAAGTAAATGATTGAAGGAGGGTGTAATGATTTTAAACAATTTTCAACGTTATTTTCATAATTGCGCCCCATCCGATGTTCTATCTGTGTTTGTGACACTAGGTAAAGTGTTTAATTCTGGCTTGGGAAGGGCCGGCAACATTAGGGTCATTATAGTCTAGCGAAACCGGTAGTTCAATTAAAATGTTACGGGGTCGCCGCAGAGGAGCCGTGACCTTTGGAGTCGAAACGTACGTGGCCCCTTTTACAACAGCGGGTTGGCATGTTTCTCGGGGCTCTCAAAATAGCATTGAGAAATTCCCTTAAAATATTTGAAAGAAAAAGCTGGCAATCTCTGTGTAGATCTGAGTTTCACTGATAAAACCGGGCTCCAGTTGCTTTACGAATGAAGGTATTTTGGATAACCGTAAAAGTAGCTTTGGACGCGTTAGCGGAGGCTACGATAACGTGTAACATGATAGATCTTTCGCAAGTTTTATAAAGATGAAGCTTGTGTCTTAGGGACAGTTTGCTCTTGTTGTTGACTAGAGGATGGAGGCGACTAGCTACGAATTTGGCTCGGTCGCGAACATTGCGAATGTGTTTCGCGAGGTTCATACCGTTGTCGAAGGTTACCTCTAAGTATTTGAATGTTGATTGCCATTGGATCTTGCGGCCGAATATGGGTGATCGTACCTGACGACTTTTTCGGATTTAAGTTCCAGCGAGTGAGACAATAGTTTCTTAGCAACTATATTACTACACTTTTCTCGGAATTCACTTCAATTCTCCATAAGCGAAATAATTTGACCAGCGATCGGCGGCTATTTGGAGCATCGTGGTGAGAAATTTCTTATTGTGGTGGGTGACGGAGAGTGCCGTATCATTGGCGAAGAAAGCAATTTCAGCTACTGGGTCCTTCGCGATGTCACTCGTGAAGAGTGTGAAGAGAATTGGGGAGAGGCTGAAGCTCTATGGGATTCCAGTCCCAAGAAGGCGCTTTGAGGAGCAATTTCCCTCTACTCGATAACGAAAATAGCGTTTAAGAATTAAGGCTCTATGTAATGTATGTGTAAACTTAATATCTAAGTATTAAGTTTACATTATTAATTTTTTATTATTTACCCCTTCCCGCTTGGAAAAGGCTCACAATATATTTATACATAAAATACCCGATCAAAGAGTTTTGCTCTCCTACATTTAAAAAAATGTGGGGGAGGCACACGGATCCACACACGCCGTGTGCACTGAGCACCAACTAACTAGCGCGCTCTCCCCGAAGGGGACGTTAAGTTGGGAAGTGAACCGTAGTCCATAGCAAAATACCACTGGCGAACCAGTAAAAAAGCGATTGGCCCCTCGGTAGTGCGTAAGCACAAACATCGACCGAGGTCGCGCATGTCAGTGCGTATAAAGGCTATACAGAATACGATAAAATCCGGCCACAGTGAATGTACGACACACGGTTTAGGCAAATAGGCACACTGCCCGTAAAAAGCAATCCATGAGCGCCACCACCTGCCACACCACCGTTCCTGCAGACGTAATGTAAGTGTATGGCATCATCACCGATTGCATGATCAGAACGGCTACTAGCCGCAGAGCGTGTCATGAGTCTACCTCTCACCTCAACGGAATGAGGTCTCACGTTGTGCGGCTTTCGGCCGCAGCCTTGAGGGTCTCCTCATTCATCTACCACCCGCATGAGGTCGACACATGTGCTCCACCAATCAATACAATGGCAGATATAGCCAAAAAGAAGTTATAAGATAGTAGTAATAATTTGCCATCAGAAAGGGTTTGTGTCACTAACTTTGAGTATGTGCATTTTCGATCATATTTGTCTCACAAACCAACAAGTTGCCTTCAATCATTCAAAGGTGGGAAAGTTACAGAGATATATTATTATGTTGTTATATAAAATATAATGGAGGTCGGACAGTCTGCAGCCCCGTAATGAAGGGACTCAACTTGGGCAAAGCTACTTAGGTGTGAGTCAAACCAAGACGCAGAGAGCGCCATTGAGAATAGCTACCCACCAAACAACCATCGCAGAAACGCAATTCTGCAGAACGCAACAAGCATCAATACAACTATCGTCGGGCTTACACCATCCCATACAATCCCAGCACATATCACCACCCGCATACCTCTATCGAGTAGAACCACAAAATGCGTCGAATCAGGCGCAGTACACAGATGCATCCAACACGCAGTACCGCAAGTAGCACAAGACGCAATACAGAAGTAAGCATCAATGCAATTATCATACGGATGGTGCCCCCTCACAACACACCCACATGATCCCTATCGACTTTGGTAACAAAATTTGTATTGTTATTAACTAAAAAAAAACACCGACGTATTATAATACCAAGACGGTGGAGGTTCAGTTGCCACCTAAGACGACTCGTCCTGGCAACATATAACGCACGCACACTGAGGAATGACGAGAAGATACTGGAGCTGGAAGAAGAGGTAGAAAAATAGCGCTGGCATATTATTGGATTATCCGAGGTCCGAAGAGAGGGGGAGGACACGGTAATCCTCGAGTCCGACAAATTGTTCATCACCGGGAGGGCGACCATCTGTCCCAAGGAGGTGTCGGATTTATCGTCCACAGGTATCTCGTCAACAACGTTGTAAAGATTGGGAGTGTGTCGACTAGGGTCGCGTACCTGATACTCAGAATCACCAAACGGTATTCGCTGAGGGTCATACAGGTTTACGCACCAACCTTGACACATCCCAATGAGGAGTTGGAGGAAATGTATAAGGATATTTCCAGAGCCATGCATTCCTCCAAAACCCACTACACGGTGTTGATGGGAGACTTCAACGCAAAACTAGGCACAAGAGAAAGCGGTGAGCTGAAGTTAGGGAAATTTGGAGTAGGGCAACGGAACCGTAGGGGCCAGCAGCTGGCTGACTTTATGGAGAAAGGGGGACTCTTTATGATGAACTCTTTCTTCCAAAAGCGGCACCATAGAAAGTAGACCTGGTCGAGCCCCGACGGTTCGACAAAAATGAGATTGATTGATGAGATGATTCATTATGTCGACCAGACGCTAAATGTTCAGTGATGTCTCAGTGATCGCAAGCGTGAAAACTGGCAGCGATCACCGAACGGTTAGAGGTCTCGTCTAATGAAGTCAACGCTCCGTCCCCCTCGTGCTCTAATCCAGAATCCCGAAACCTTTCAGCTCGAGTTACGTAACCGCTTTCAGTGCCTAGAAGATTGCAATGCGGTGGACGATATGAATGACAAGCTCGTGGAAACCGTCCATGCGGTCGGAGCTAAGTTCTGCAAGATCCGCCGCAGAAGAACACAAAAACTCTCCGATCACACTCTTAATCTCATGGCTGTTAGACGGGAGGCTGCAATCGTCAACAGATTTGACAGCATACAGGCAACTGAACAGACAGATCTCCAAATGCATGCGGCGAGACTTACGCATCTTTAATACTGCACGTATTAAAGAAGCTACAGAGTGTCTTTGCCTGAGATCTGTCTGCCAGAAAGAGCCAACTTTCATAGCTGAAGAATGAGTGTGGCAGCATCTTTTCCGGGGTACCTGAGATTTTGATTGACTGTGAGATTGAGCGGTTCTATGGGCAGTACACATCATCATTGGAGCCACACGCAAGTGTGAGTAACGATCCAAGAGCAAGTCTTATCCGACACTCTTCCGATGATATCCCGGACGTCAGTTTGAGTGAGATTAGAATAGCTCTCCAGCGCCTTAAAAACGGCAGGGCCCCAGGCGAGGATGGAATTATAGCGGAGCTTCTGAAAGCGAGTGGAACACCGGTACTTGAAGTCCTTCAGAAGCTCTTCAATTCCGTACTCCATGGTGGCACAACTCCGGAGGCGTGGAGCAGAAGTACGGTGATCTTGTTCTTCAAGAAATGTGACAACGCCCTCTTGAAGAATTACAGACCGATATCCCTTCTGAGCCGCGTCTACGTGCTGTTTTCGAGAGTCATTACGAATCGCCTCGCACGCAGACTCGATGACTTCCAGCCTTCCGAACAATCCAGTTTTCGAAAAGGCTTCAGTACCATAGACCACATACATACCCTGCGGCAGATTGTACAGAAGACCGAAGAGTACATTCTGCCACTTTGCCTGGCGTATGTGGACAATGGGAAAGCCTTTGATTCTGTCGAAATTTGGGCGGTGCTACAGTCTCTTCAGCGGTGCCAAGTTGACTGTCGGTATATCGAAGTACTGAAGTATTTGTACAGTAGGGCTACGATGGCTATCCGAGTACAGAACCAGAGTACGAAACCTATCCAACTGCAGAGAGGTGTAAGGCAGACTGACGTTATTTCCCCGAAACTTTTCACCGCTGCATTGGAAGACGTTTTAAAGCTACTGGACTGAAAAGGATACGGTATTAACATCAATGGCGAGTACATTACTCACCTTCGATTTGCCGACGATATAAACCTTATCTCAGAATCGCTGGAGGAATTAAACACTATGCTCAATGACCTCAATAGTGCCTCCCAACGGATAGGTCTTAAGATGAACATGGACAAAACAAAGATCATGTTTAATGTCCATGTCACACCCATGCCGGTAGTTGTTGGGAGCACTAAGCTCAAAGTAGTTGACGAGTACGTTTACCTGTGACAAATAGTCCGACTAGGTAAATCCAACTTCGAACGAGAGGTCAATCGACGGATTCAACTTGGCTAGGCAGCGTTCGGGAAATTACGATGCGTCTTCTCGTCAGGTATACCTCAAAACTTGAAAACTAAGTTGTACAACCAGTGCGTGTTGCCAGTGATGACCTACGGAACCGAGACCTGGCGCTTCACTGCTAGCCGTATGAGGACGCTCAAAGTCGCTCAGCGAGCTATGGAGAGGGCTATGTTCGGAGTTTCTCTGCGTGATAAACTTAGAAAAGAGGATATCTGCAGTAGAACCAGAGTGACCGACAAAGCCCAACGGATTAGTAAGCTGAAGTGGCAATGGGCCGGCCAAATAGCTCGAAGAACCGACAACTATTGGGGAAGAAGGGTTCTCGACTGGCAGCCTCGTACCAGTAGGCGAAGTGTAGGGCGACCCCCCACTAGATGGAGTAACGACCTGGTAAGACATGCAGGAAGTCGACGGATGCAGGTGGCTCAGGGCTGTGCTTTGTGGCATACCTGGGGGATACCTATGTTCATCAATGGACTTGTGAAAGGCTGTAATGATGATGATGAAGACGTCAGTGGTTGAAACTCCACGTATAACGCTAATGCACTAAGACATAGAGTTTAGTACGCTTGTTACACTTAAAAGTGCTACCAAATACACTCATCCAAATCCGAAAGATCATAACCGACGTATCATAACGCTATGCGCTAAGACGCCGCCCACAAATGATATGGGTGTGCGATGTCCACGGGCAAGCCGTATTGCTACAACAAACCTGTATATACCACTGGCAGTAAGATGACATATCTAGGACACATCGGCTGGCCAGTCCAAGTTTACCTTGCTCTCGGACGCTTGTGATACAGTCTACACGCCACTATAATAATCCTTTTCAAGCCCCATTTCTAATAATATACGACTTTGATATGCCGTACAGCGATGCCAGTGCATGTGTGCAATTAAGGTTTATAGAGTGCCTTGACGATACAGAAGAAAATCCTAGTAAGTGGTAACAATTAAAAAAGTCGATAAACTCGTTTAGTTAATGATTCTATCAACCATTAATAAGAATTAACACAAAGGTTGAACTAATGATAGAAAATATAATGTATATTTCGACATATTGTTAGACATTACTACATAAATTTTGTTTTCCATTCAATATTAAACAGTTACGATACCTGCGGGACCAGACGGATATGTTTACATTACGCCGGCACTACATAGTTAAAATAAAATATTTATGATCCTCATAAATAAAGATGATACACTTAAATTAATTGGCATCTGGTTTAATCTTGGTTACTCTCGTCATCTCAAGTGCGAAGGATAATACGTAAACTACAAAGAATAATGAATTTTGTTTTAGCACGTGCTGGAACTTTATAGTAGTGGTTTAAGAATATGTACTACCCGATATTGTCCCGTGGTATCGTTTGAAGTGGCAAAGGGAAAACTGAAACAGGAGATGGGCAGCAGCATTTTCCTGATAACGTAAATATGTCAAAATATTCCCATGCAATCCCCCTGGCAAGCGATGGGAGAGGCCTATGGTTAGCAGTGAACTTTATAGTCTGTAATGGATAAATGACGTGGCCAAATGGGTCAGTAAGCAGTGGAAATAGACCGGCCATATACATTGATGTATAATAGCTCGAAGAAGTGACATCCTACGGGAAATAAAGGTTCACGAGTAGCATCCCCGAACCAGTTTGCGACGTGTAGCGTGTCCTCCCTTTAGAAGTAGTGACGGCCTGGTAAATGATGCAGGAAGTCGATAGATGTAGAAGGCTCAGGACCGGCAGCAGTGGACTTGTAATGAGTTTATAAAGATAATCATTAAGATGTGCTCTCGTTGTAACAGAATCAAATGTATGTAGTTGGGTAAAATGTTATTTTCTTACATCGCACGCACACGCATATATGTAGTAATAATGGTTTCGAATAAGGCAATTAAATATTTTTCGAGATTTTTTAATATTTTAGTCAGTTCATTATCATCACTTTCAGATTTGGGATGTTTTACTTAATGGGAGAGATAAAATATTGTAGAAAATCTTATAAGAAATGCATTGAAAACCTACTTGAAAACCTAAGTCCAGAAGGTACACTTATTGAAATGTGGTAATACTTGTTGTAAGTACTAGTACTTACTTACTTACTTACTAATCGTCACGCACAATCCCTAACGGGGTAGCCAGAGAGAACAGATCGCCAAGTGTCACGATCCTTACATACCTCTTTCGCTTCTTTCAGGTTCATTAACTTCTTCATACATGCACGTCTAGGTATCCGAGTACTCTTGACCCTCCCCTCTTCGAGCAATTTGCTCACATGGTCTTCGAAAGTTAGTCTCGGTCTACCTCGACACCTTTTAATATTTACTTTCGCTCTATATATTTTCTTCACCATTCGGTCTTCACTCATTCGTTCAACGTGCCCAAACCATTGGAGTACGCCCCTATCAATTTTTGTGATAAGGTCATCTTTCAATCCTGCCATATTGCGAATCTCTTCGTTTTTTTTTAAGTACTAGTAATTTAATAAAACTTTTATCGAATTTGATTAAAGGTTTATTTAATCACGTTTATATGATGTGGTAGTCCTTCAGAATAAATTACGATCATGGCGGCGAGACTCGACGGGGACTAGCCATCCGCGCAGGACGTATTTATGTGCTCGTGTGTGCAAATATGGGTGTACTCTCTATTTCCTCACTCTCATAGTATAATGGGACTGCAATTTGACACGGCCGGAGAGAGATCATGTACAGGACCAACGGCTTTATGAGCTTTCTGAGGTACGGAGATGAAACACCGCCAACTTCTTGACCCAGGGTTTTCTGGACAGAAAAACCCAATTAATGAGTTTTGACCCGACCCAGGATTCTAGCCCGGGATCATACGATCAGCTGTCGTGGTAAAGACCACTAGACCAACGACGAGACAGTATAATATTTATATGGTTTATGTAATAGCTACTAAATAGCTTAATTAGTATCAAAAAGGGAAATTGAATATACATATAACAACTAAATATTGGTAAAAATATTTTATCTCCTTTCCTATATTTTAGTATTATCTTCAAAATTTCCGATTAATTTACATGAAATCTCAAATTTATAAAGATTAAAGTATACGTTAAAATTATTATAGAAATATTATTAAGCTTTACAATATCTCTAAGCTATGATTATGTATACTCTGGGGTAAACCTATTTTACATCTTACTACATTCAATAAACTAGAATTGTATGGTCAGTAAAATCAATACCGATACAGTGCTGCTAGCTTTTCATAAGGTAGTATTGAGATGAATATCTCTCTATTCATACTAATAGTTACACAGCTACAACACTATTCTGTGCACATAGCAATTTGTTATCCTATGCCAAGATTTATTACGATTGTGCAACTATATTTGACCAAGTGATTACATTGTGACCTATTGTGACCTTTGCTGCAACCGCCACCAGTATACACGGATTTTTGGAAGGGACTTCAAAGGCGCTGTCTATACTCGTTGACACTTTCCTGCAAAGGCACTCAGTGATATATTTATACAATTTAAAAATTATAAACAAGCACATTATACGTGTAAGAGCCATGCTGCAGTTAAATTTGTAGTATAGTTGCAGCACGAGAGGGTCAGCTCGACCGGGGCAGGACCATGCTCTCACAGAATACCAGCGTAAAGTAGCAGCTAAATGCTTCTGTGTTTGGTATGGTGAGTGTAGAGAACTGGAGACCCCTTTTTACTGAAAACGATGTATTTCATCTTAGTCCTCACGGGTGACGACGCATTTGCATTTTGATTCGTAATAGAGGATGATAGAGGACGTTATAAATACATTGTAAACCCTGTGGACTAAGATTGAATGCGTACTTGTTATTAAAAATATTTTCTTGGTTTTTGTTTTTCACCAAACCAAGAACATCAGCAATATACGGTTAATTTTGAAGATATTCTGTGCCAGCTAGATTTATTGCGGGTTAGCCGACTATACATACAACGTAACAAAGTATTAATGTAATGGAACGGCATTTTGTTTATTAGTTGGCGATTAATGCATATGAAAAATAGGTATATTTTATCGGGAAAGGACTAAGCGCGCACAAAGTATAGTTTTTTAAGTTAATATTTATTTATTTCCTTCTCAAAATAAAAACATTAATTCTGATGTGTTACGTATGTTTATGACGAGAACCGGATATCCATTTTTGTGGTAATCCGGCATCTTGGTCTTCGGAGGCAACAACGCATCTGCATTTTGAATTTCAATCGAGGATTAATACAGGTGTCTATGGGCCACAGCTTCCATTTACGAGTACCAATGCGTGGATTGTGTGGTTATATGCTACCCTTACTTATTTAAAAAAAGAGATAGTGTTTAAAATGGCAGCAATTAAACATAGTAAAGCAATTACTGACTCCTTTACACTGTACGAGTATATGAGATGATAGCTCACGGTCATCTGTAT
Organism: Parnassius smintheus behrii; assembly: GCA_036936625.1. Taxonomy (NCBI): domain Eukaryota; kingdom Metazoa; phylum Arthropoda; class Insecta; order Lepidoptera; family Papilionidae; genus Parnassius; species Parnassius smintheus. The sequence continues at coordinate 52,637,650 of JAUPFT010000001.1, forward strand.
ACCCGGCCTGCATATTAAGTAGTTTCTGTAGATTATTATTTAGGAATAATTATTATCTAAGCATTAATTGTATAGAAAACTAGTTGTTGCTATAGGTTATAGAAATTAAAAACTCTTATTTTTCTCTACTTCTTTGTTCGGAACATATTTTTCAATTTGTTATAAACGAAATATGAACTAGAGATAACTTTAAATAAAGCTCAGAACTGGATAACAATGCAAAATAAAGTTTTTATCTTTACTAAATAGAGATGTAACAATAATGTATCTTGCATGTCATTTGTGGTGAGAAATAAATAAATAATACATACATAAACACTCACGCCTGTCACCCAGAGGGGTAGGCAGAGACTACAGACTTCCATTTGGCACAATCCTGACTCTCTCTCTCTCGCCTCCTTCACATTCATATACCTACGCATACATGCTCTTCGGTTAAGGGTACTCCTTAACCAACCGGGTAAAGAAATAATAATAATAATAATAATTGTTATTAAACTAACTTTTCGATGAGTTAGAGACATGAAACTTTAAACAGAGGTCGGAATTCGTAATGTTGTAAAAAAACGTCATATTGAATCCACGGCCCCATATCAACGATATCTATTGGTATCGTAAGGGGCGACGGAGATAAATCAAACAGGAAGAGAGTAGCAGCATATTCCTGATAACAACTTAAAATAGCCTATAGAGCAGAATACAAAAGTACAATTTGACAGAAGAAATAGATAATATGGTGATACCTAGCAAGACGAGCTCTAAGGCAGAAAAGAAATTCTACCACCTAGACATTATATATATATATATATATATATATATATATATATATATATATATATACAGTATCATTTTTATTTTGTTATAATATAAAACAAATTTCTTTGACTCTGCCGCTCTATATAATATAACGGCAAACAATGTCGTTGTAAGTACAAGGGACGAGAGCCTCGTTAACTTTGAAATTGTAGATTTTGGCCTAAAGTATGCTCTTCACACTAACACTCACAGGCAAACATAATTCCCCTGCATACTTGTATATTATTATTTATTACTAGTGATCCGCTACGGCTATTATTTTCGTTTTCTAAAAAAATATACCCTACTGGGTCACTCCTGATATTGCTCTCTATCTGTTCGAAAAGATTGATTACAGTCCGCTTAGCCATTCTGAAGATTAGCTCGGACAGAAGACAGATATACAAACAAAAATATTAAAACTTGTTATTTACCAAATTACCGCCGTCATCTCAATATAAGGTAGGTATTTCAATATTACGGACAGATAATTCAATTTTATTAATATGTATAGATAAAGAGCACAATGTAATGCTAGTTGCACATGTGCAAAGAATTAACGTATTATTGTTAAATGTTGTGGTCGATTATGAACTGGTTTTTCAATAGATAAAAGTTATTCAAAGGATAAAAGACAACACGAATAAATTTAAAATGTTCCAACAGTTCTATGGATAAAATAGTTCAATATATCACATTTATATTTGTGCAGGTTATGATTTGATGGATAGCTTTTATCTGAAAATAAAAAACAATCGACTCTTAGTTTATTAATAAAACACGAAGTAATTTTTTTAAAACTTACCTTTACATCAGGATTATCTCCTGTATCGTGGAAGCTAATGGTGATTAATATAGCGCATAGCGCCATATTATAGCGCGCTATCGCTCTATAGCACATAACGAGTTTAACGAGGCTATGTAAGTAGTCGCCAGGGCGCTATGGCGCTATGACGCTTTGGCCTATTAACTATTAATATCTAGCGGCAACTGCTTCTAGCAGCAGTACTGTTAGGAGTTGACGTGTGACGAAAATTTGATCTAGTAGCACGCTATTCATCGCGCGCGGCCTAATTTAGTGTTAGACGTTGTTTAGTTAGTGTATACTGTACGTGTTTACTGACCTGAGATTCGAACCCTTAACCTCATGATCAGCAGTTGCATTTATGACCATTAAGCTAAGGAGACAGTTGTTTTAAAATCTTACACTAAATTAATTCACTCGTCTTAAATTCTATTAGCACTAAAATTATCCTTCTTCTTTATTAGCCGATGAAAGTAATGCTGACAAAAACCTCTTGAAGGATATTATTTGGTTTATGATAATTTTAATAACACCATCGGAATAATTATTTTAATCTTTAAAAGATAGCTCGCTGTGTTGTGGTGGCGTATAAGAATACATTACCATTGTCTTAAGAGGAGACTAGAAGACGCTGTGATATTCTTATGGCTTCCGATAGATGGCGGTATAACCAACTCGTTTACGAGCTTGATAGCCGAAGAGCACTAGGATTATCTCCTGTATTTTCATTCATTTCTATTTTGGGCGATATTTCTAATTTTAATGAAAATTTATTGTTTTTGAGAAATATAATCTAATAAAATTTTTTCGTCTATATTAAAATCTTCTCCTATCTGGTCCGCCCCGCTCCCCAACTGCCTTATCAGCACAAATCTACAATGATAAACGTAGAAAATAGCAAAATTTCGCTTTCCCAACCTCTGTCTTTTCATTAATAAGGTAGATTTGTATATCAACTTTTCTAAAAGTCTCTTATTTTACAAAATTAAAATGAGTTACATTTTACATTATTACAATATAACAAAATTAAAAATGAGTTACATGATTAAATTAAAATTAAATAAAAAGGTCCTTACTCGATGTCAGTAAAAATTTATAATAAATTGCCGGAATACATAAAAGCCGAAACAAATATTAATAAATTCATAAGATCTTTAAAAGAGATACTTATTAAAAAAAGTTATTATTCAATTAATGAATACATTGAGGAAAAGAATTTTTAAGTGTCTGCCCCTCTCCTGTTCATTGCTATGCCTTTCGAGGTGCACGTGATTGTTAGAACTTGCATGTTTTGTTTAGTCTCTAAGTCACATGTAACGCAATCTTGAATGAATAAATGAATTAAATTAAATTAGTAATGTCCTAACACTAGGATAAGTTTAAATTGTTCATTAACACCTATGGATGAAGAATCCGAATTTTTTTTTGATTTGATTTGATTAAATAGCTGGATGAGCGAAGAGCAGCGCGTCACGTCAAATGTGTCAGACGTGTGATGTTGCGATGGCGGATCCGCTACCAAGCGTGACGATGCACATGTTTCCTGCAACGGGAGAACAGAATGCCCAGCTGCGGATTTATTGTGGCTGATATAGAACAAAAAGGATAAATAACGGTTCGAAATGTAAGATTGCTTTTATTAAAAAGTGCATATTTCATCGGTAACGTACAAAATAAATCGGTCCGTAGTTAATGCGATAAATTCCGTAAAATTCATTTTATTACTCGCTCGTTCGCTATTGCATCGCTCGCGTAGTGTGAAATTTAGTCTCTGAACTATCACGGCGTTTCATGGCTAGCAAAATTTATTTCATATAGTACCTTTCTCTTGAGCGACAACATGAGAATGCTTAATCCAGACGTGTCCTAGAAACACGACAAGAGATCAGAGGTACTTTAGAGTAATATATCATATGGGTTTAAGTCTATCCGTCACACATCACTCAAGTCGCACGGCTCGTGAGTGAAAAATATTGCTGTACATTATAATTTCTCACGGTTCCGACAGTTATTCGTTATTAATTGTTCGAACCCTTCAACACATATTGGGACAACACAGTTGACTCCTCCTGCTTCAAAAAATGCCCCAGAAGTTAAAGGAGGCATAAGAATAGTTAATTTGTGAATGTTTGTATCTGGGGGCACGGCAGTGCCCCCGCCAAATCGAGCAAAAAAGCGGCACGGCCGTACTATACTTTTCTCGAAGCAATTCAGGCCATTTTCGACCCCCTATAACTTCGTAGTGGATAAATCTAGAATCCTGAATTTTTAGTTACTTAGTAAAAATTGTATAAACATAGTATATTTCAAATTTCATTCAATTTGAACCAGTTGTTTAAGAAATATAATTAGTCAAAGTTTCTTAATTTTGTCACTCACTGACTGACCGATCATCAAAACTATAAGGCACTTCTAACAGACATAGAAGTTTCAAATTTAGAACACAATTAGTGTTTAGTATATAAATCAAGAAAAATCTAAAATATTTTTTAATTTCGGTTTAGTTTTCTAGATACAGCAACTGCATAAATAACTTTGTAATCCCATATAAATATATAGAATTACAAAGTTACATGTGCAGTGAACGAATCAGTGTACTTGTATATGTATAATAGGTGTAGATAGGTACGTTGTTGGTATTCAAGTAGTAGAAGGTACCAGAAAGGAAAAAAAGTAGGACTATCTTATCTACAAAAATAAATGAGATGCTATCAAAAACATAACTTGTAAAAAAAAACAAGTCTGGCAACTCAGTTCTTCTACCGTAAAAAGTTGTGAGATCCATGTAATACCAAGTCGGTTAATTTATTCAGTCCCTACTTAAGAGTCCTTCTGTTTTAAGTTATTACGTAATTAGCTAACCTAGCAACATTTTATAGTGACCATATCAATGTTAAAAATCTTTTATGTTTTAAATATATAGATTGACTTGGCAATCGCACTAAGCAATCTAATTTAATATAATATGTATTACTTGTGAGATGCATTGTGTTTTCATGCGATGGGCTTGATGATCTCAGGGCTTCTAATAATTGGCGGTATGATAATCTCGCTTATGTCAAACGTGTTATAAGTAGTTAAACGATGGGGAGGAGCGTCAAAGGTACGAGACGTCAACGAGCAGGCCCATATTCAGCAGTGACGAAGAAGAGTTAAAGCGCCCTCTCGCATCCAACATTTGACAACTAGACGCTCGGCTGGTTTGGCTGCGTCATCTTATTACATAATTTCATGTTTTTTTTAATATACAACGTTTAAATGGACTAAAAAGCTTTTTTAAATTATTGTATTGTCATTCGATTCTGAGCTATGTTTAAAACTTCAAGTCTCTAACCAAACGAGAATTTAGTTTAAAATCAATTACCCCAAATTGATAAAAAGCGAATTACTGAACACGTGGCAAAATAGCAAGAAGTGATACGTTTTCCATCAGACTCTTACCTATAACTCATAGTTTATTATGTATTATATATTTACTTACAGTTTTATGAAGGTATATAGTTTGTTACTAAAATCTAGCTACATTTTGAAAATAAATTAATATCATGGTTAAAAGAATTTTCCAACCGACTTCCATCAGCGAATCTTCAAACACCACTTACCTCTGTAGCATACCTCTTGAGATGGAAAGAGCTCGGAAAAGGTAAATATTTCTCGTCAATATTTCTATTAAAATTTGCAGTTTTTTATTTGGATATTTTAGAATTATGTTACTACTTTTTTCATAAATTTATAATATACATATTTTGAAAAGATCCCGTTTACTAGTAAAGAGAGACATGGGTTTACGAGTTTCAAATGTAAGCCAGTCAACAAGCTTCGGACTGGTGTCTTCCAACTGAGCCGAATCCGTAAAAACCACGACAAATGTGATACCTTCACATTTGACGCGGTTTTCTCATGTTGTAATTTTTTTTTCGATGACTGCGGTGTTTTGGTGGTGCACTCGAAATTCTTACTAGTGAGTGAGAGTACAGGAAATAAAAAATATTATCTCAGTCTTTGAGAAAATTCGTCGAATAGAGCAGATTTGCGTGACGGAAACTCATAGATTTCGCACCACAATAACGCACCATTTCACAAGGCTATTGTTGTGAACAAATGTCTGGCCAACAACTCTACAAATTTTATTGAATAGCCACCGTGTTCTTCTGATATGACACCAGCCGACTCTTTCCTTTTTTCAAAACTCAAATAACCATTTGATGCATAAAAGAGAATTGGACAGATGACATAAAAGAGAATTAGCGGCTAATAATGAATTTGTTTTTTAAAAAAAATAATGATAAACGAGCATACAGTCCATGAGTGTGGCTCATAGAAGAATCAAATGCAGATGAATTGTCACCCCTGAGGACTATTCCATCTTAGTTCTCAGAGCTGGCAAGGCATCTGGATTATGATTCTTTATCGAGAATAATTTTTTAAGGGCCACATTAGCAATTTAAGTAATACTGTGTGCTCGTTTGCCACCCTTATACTATAAGTTAAAGTTACAGCCTATATACGTCCCACTCCTGAGCACAGGCCTCCCCTCATTTATGAGAGGGTTTTTAGGGCGTGGAAGTGTCCGCCGCGCTGCCCCAATGCGTGTTGGCGAACTTCACATGTCTTAGAAATATTTTTTTATCTTATTCCTCAGACATGCAGGTTTCCTCACGATGTTTTCCTTCACCGCCGAGCACGTGGTAAATCAGCACTTAAAATTGCAATTAACAATTTCATTGGTGCCGGCGGGGATCGAACCCGGGTTACTCGCGTTCTGTTATATTACAGCGAGCGTTAACCATCTGAGCTACCACGGCTCCTATACCCTTATACTATAAAAAAGTTTTTTTATTGCTAATTCTAGGAATATATAGATTTGACTGCAAAATAATTAGTAAGAACGAAGATTTTCAAGTTCTCATACGTTTTAGTTTAAATGTGTATTTTAATTAAAAAAATATTAGAAAACATGTTGAACACACTATGTAGTAATGTTAATAGAGGCAAAAATAACAACTTTCTTAGACAAAGCAGTGACATAGAGTTTGTGAACTAGCGCCGAATTAAGATAATGTCCCACTATACAAAAGTCACGCACCGAGATTGCAAATTACTCGTAGGAAGCCCCGCATACGTTCTTAATTAACTTTGTGTGCTTGTATTGATCTTTAAAATTGGCTGCTTTTTCTTTAGTAAAATAGAATGTTAGAGTAACGAAATAGCTAATATTTTTCACCTCAGAATAAGAGAAGATTCTATTGCAGGTAATAGAGACTTGCGATCAGCTTCTAATTTAAATATGAAGACTAATAAGTTATCAGCCCTGGGTAATAAGATGAATTTACGCACTTCGAACCAAACGGTTTGCTTCGTCGTTCATTATGCGTACAGCAAAGGAGTGGAATAAATGCCAGCATCTGTCTTTCCATTCGATTATATTGTGAGTGTCTCAAAGGCAAGAGTAAATAGGTTTTTGTTAAGTCATGTGTGCGCAGTGCACTTTACCACCTCAAGCAACATCACCACTTACCATCAGGTGCGATTGTAGCTAAGTGATGGCTTAGAAAAATTTAAAAAAACCTTATGACTCATCCTGTGACCTCATCATACCTTAAAAATATTTTTAATGTTGATCAGAATCGATTTCATAGTTGACAGTGTTTGCCTTTCAGGTTTTGCCCGCAAGGACGAAAAAAAAATTGGAATTGTCTCGTAATCATAATCGTTACGCTTGTGAGTCGGATTTATAATCACAATACCAAACCACTGCTGCTCGTGGCCTGTCTACCTATTTAACGTCTGGTTAGTTACTATTAGTTAATCTGTGATCCGGTGTTACGAGGTGGTTATACCACCATATATCGAAAATCATTACACTGCACTGAGCCATTATTAACTATTATTAAAAATTTTACTAGAACGTGTACATATAAATCGCTTATCTATCTTAAGGCACACGTGGCCGATGCACTGTTTAGTGTTTATATTATAAAATTAGTAATGATACACCCCTGTGCCTCGAAAGCTCATAATACCGTTGGTATTGCGCCTGGTCTCTCTTCGTTTGCGTCCGATGGCCGTCAGTAAGGGAATAACAAGTGCACCTGTGTTTACCCACAAACTCTTTCACTTTAACCCTGTCTTGTACAGATGGGTGTCTTCAAAGCCTAAATTCGATCGTGATCTTCAAATTAGATGTGCATTGACTTCAATACAAACTCAAGGAGGGAATACCATCGTAAAATAGGAAAATAATGTTTTGTTTCGTATGGTAAGTGAGTAGAACTACTGATAAATCCTTAGTTTCCAAGTGTGACAACGCATACTATGCATTTCGAATCTTATTCGAAAGATAAACAGCTAAGTAGGTTAAATAACCTCAAAGATATCGTGTTATATTAATTAAAAAATACAGTCGAACTCTCTTTTTTTAAAGTCGGTTTGAACTATTTCAATTAGTTGAGCGCAATGTAAGAAAACGCGTCTTGTTATTATTTTTATGAGTAGATTTTAATAAAACTTGGCGCTTGTGGCGCAAATGTGACTTCAACAAAGAGCTTATGACACTGGATTTTCGCTTAAGTTTAATTGAAAAACTTTATTAAATGTGAAATTATATGATATCTTAATGAATATGTAAAATGTATAAAAAGTGACAGGTGACAACTGTCGTATATTTTAACCAAATATTTTAATTAAAATATATTTATATTTCATTCCTGAAATTCCGAAAAATAACGTTTTATGTAAATAATATATTTCAATATTAATGAATATGTGATAATATATTTACAAGTTCGTTTGCCTGAAGTGATGACACGAAATGACGATGGCCGAATACACCAAGAATATATTTTATTTTGCAACATTAATGCCAAGGAGAACTTTAAAGAAATATTAAATGAGAAAATAGAACGGCGTCAAAATAACAAAATCAATGCTCACTACACTTCTACTGATCCCAAGAAAACAACGGCCTGGCGATTCATCGTACACAAAATTAATATTAGATTGCTTTAAGGCGATAAACAAAGCTCGAGAACTAGGTTTTTCTTTTAATTTCAAGATTTTGATTTTTACTAAATTATAGACTTTTGAGTGCTGTAGATATATTTTTACATTTTTAATTTTTTTTTACATTTTCTATGAATATTATCGCTCCAATACATTCACAGCCGGATTTCCTACGATGTCAAAATTGTACCGATGGTAGGCTGTTTAAGGGTAAGAAGAGATTAAATATACACATTAAACGATGCCATAGTAAAAATATTTCGGCTTCACAGCCTACCGTAGAAATTCATGACTCTTCTGATAATATACCTAATGACACAAATTCTTCACTTTTTTCGAAACAATTATACAATTTGTATAGTAACGTACCAGTGGTTAAAAGAATTCCAAGAGGCGCGAGGATGCAACTTGCTAAAGCGTTATCATTAACCATTCAAAATTGTCTAACGAATTGTGAAGAAAGTTGGCAAAAATTATTTACATTCGCGTATTCCCACTTTCATTTTAGTAAAACAATAAATAAATCAATTACGTCTCAACTAAAAGAAAATTCTTTTCAAAAATTGAATTACCCGATTAATACTCATTTCCCTCGACCTTATCCTAAATTTGATTTAAAAAAAGTAGTTGAATCAAAAGTAATGGACGGCGACTTAAAAAATGCATCCCGTATTTTATTCTCAGATGACATCCTCGCTCTTCGTAATGTTGAAACTCTTGAAGGCCTCCGTCAGAAACACCCTTCAGTCAATCCTTCCCAGAATTTACCGCTGCCTCCCAATACTTCTATGCAACCATTACAAGTTTCCGAAAAAGACACTTTAGACGCAATATTGTCATTTTCGAATGGCTCTGCCGGCGGCATTGACGGGATTACGCCTCAGCATCTCAAAGACCTTGTAAGCGTATCTGCCGGTGACGCCGGTAGGGTACTTCTTAATGACATAACAAAATTATGTAATTTTATGCTTTCTGGTAATGTCAATCCCAATTTCATTCCCTACTTATATGGGGCAAGATTGTGTGCCTTCAAAAAAAAGGATAACGGTATCCGTCCTATTGCTGTTGGTTCGACATTTCGACGCTTAACTTCAAAATTAGCTTGCAGGCACATAATCTCAAACCTTAAGACAAAATTTCAACCTACTCAACTAGGCTTTGGCACCAAAGGTGGCTGTGAGGCGGCGGTACATTCGGTGCGTACTTTCCTAACTAATTCCGATGCAGATGTTCTTCTGAAGGTTGATCTTAGAAATGCTTTCAACTCTATTGATAGGATAACCCTGCTGAAAGAAGTGGCTAACAATACCCCCGAAATATATCATTACGTTTGGCAATGTTACAGTCAAAATTCAAACTTGTTTTATCAAAACCATATTATTGAGTCTGCTGTCGGTGTTCAGCAGGGTGATCCATTAGGTCCAGCTCTTTTCAGTTTGGGAATTCAACCTATTATTTCAAATTTAAAATCCAAGCTGAATGTCTGGTATCTGGACGACGGTACACTGGGAGGTAAAGCAGATGACGTCCTCAATGATCTTACTCATATTTTTCAAAATTTTAAAAATATTGGTCTTGAATCAAATACAAATAAATGTGAAATATTTATTTCTAATAATTTATCTAATTCTAAAAGAGATACCTTAATTCAAAATTTCGATCAGATTTCTCCAGGAATAAAAACTGTCAATTCGGAATCGCTTTACCTGCTTGGTGCTCCGTTGTTTTTCGATAGTATTAAACCTGTTTTAAAAACAAAATTTGATCAATTTTTAAATCACGTTGATAAATTATATATTTTAAATCCCCATATTGCCCTTACCATTTTAAAATATTGTGTCCTTGTACCTAAATTTACATACTTGTTACGCTCAAGTCCAGTCTGGAAATGTTCGGATATTTTAAAAGATATTGATAATAATCTTAAAATTGCTTTAGAAAACATTCTAAATTTGAGATTAAATACAATAGCCTGGAATCAAGCCACTTTACCTATCAAATTTGGTGGAATTGGTATAAGAAATATTTCTAGCGTCGCATTGCCTGCTTTCCTTGCTTCCGTGCATAGTATCAATGACCTATGTAACACAATTTTAAATAATAAAGTAGACCTATGCTTTGCTGCGGAGGCAAAGCAAATATGGCTAACGCTCTGTCCCGGCGAAAATTTCCCACTGGAAGTTAACCAACAAAAACAGTGGGATATTCCGTTGGTACGGAGTGTCCACAAAAATTTATTTCAAAATTTCCATATTCAACAAGATCAGGCTCGCCTTCTAGCTGTTTCGACTAAGGAATCTAGCCACTGGTTACATGCTCTACCATCAAGTAATCTCGGCACATTGCTTGATGGGGAAAGCTTGCGCATCGCCGTAGGAATCCGGCTAGGAGTGGCTATTTGTCAACCTCACCAGTGTCCCTGTGGTAGCAGCGTCGATGAGTTTGGGCTCCACGGACTTTCATGCAAGAAAAGTGCAGGTAGGTTTTCCCGTCACGGTTCTTTGAACGAAATCATCCGAAGGGCTCTTGTCTCTATAAATATCCCCTCGGTTTTAGAGCCTTGCGGGATATTTAGAGACGATGGCAGGAGACCCGACGGTATGACTTTGGTCCCTTGGGAGAGAGGTAAAGCCCTAGTGTGGGATGCTACTTGCGTTGACACTTTGGCGGCCTCTCATCTCAAGGGTACCTGTTTTAGAGCCGGGGCGGCATCAGAGGCAGCCGAATCTAGTAAATGGCGCAAATATGAGTCTTTGAGAAATGACTATATATTTGTGCCATTTGCTGTAGAGACTATTGGTCCGTGGGGTCCACGTGCAATGAAGTTTCTAAAGGAACTGTATCCACGACTGGTCGTCGCTGCTGGTGATAAGAGGGCTGGTTCTTTCCTCGCTCAAAGGCTAAGTATAGCTATTCAGCGAGGAAACGCAGCCAGCGTTCTTGGCACTATACCACGGGGAGCAGGTCTTTTTGACGATTTAAATTTTTAGTTTTAGGTTTTCTATATTATAGTTTCTTCTTTTATATTGTATATATAATTAGTTTTAATCGTAAATTAAAAAAAAATTAATGAATTGAATTTTAGTAATATTATTTAAGTCGTTAAGATATCAAATAATTTCATCTATTTCAAAGTAAAAAAAAACTTATAATGTGGTACAATAATACCTACCTATATACCTTTAAAAATGTGATCATAATTCGCGAGCCATCAGAGTTCATTCAGCACAAAAGAAACCCCAAGAGCTGAACCACGTGCTTAGGGAATAAGGAAAATATTCGTGAGGATCCTACACGCCTGAAATACGAGCGTAATGAATATGGTAAACCCTCTCAACAACGGGTAAGGCGCATGGTCGTCCTCATCTTCTAAAAAAATTACCCGTAGTAAAGTTTTACAGGCCACGGTAATATTATAGGCGCTAAATATTAAATATACATTTTGTAAAATTTTAAATGGAAAATGGTGACATACGAGCACTTAATACAACTGATGGTAGGTGGGTACTGTGTCCATAGACGCCTGGATTAAAAATTAAGATAAAATGCCTCGTTACCAGTTAAAAGCGTTCCTGTTTCTCCAAATTCACCATATGAAACCATAAGTGACAGCAACATTAAGCAGTTTTATTCCGTGAGATCGTGGTTTTCCCCGGCCGTGTCAACCCATTCGTGATGAAACTATGATAAATCTGCAGCGTGGCTCTACCACATTCATGTTAAAACAACTCTTTGTTCAGTATCTATAAAGACAACTTATGTTCAGATTTTTATAGGTTGTAAATGCAGCGACTAAGAAACGGGGTACTTCTTTATATTTTTTATTCCCCATAACAGTCACAAGCAAGTAGTGATTCTCGTAGATGATTTCTTACGCTTCTTCTATTACTCACGGCACTGTACAGGATACTGCTTGTCAATTTTCAAATAACATATAATAAATATTACTTTCTTATTCTAACTTCAGCTTTTATAGATATGACATTTAAGATAGGAAGGAGCGCTAACGGTATATTTGATTGAATGTGAAAATGTGTTGATTATAATGTAATTGTGTTAAATTTCGAAGTTTATTTATTTATTTTATTTTACTTTTGTGTCCTTAACTCTAGATGGCAATAATCTCCAACAAAAACGACTAATTACAATGTTTCTGACTTATTTTAATGAGTATATAGATTATAAAATCCATATTTACAGATTACTAGTCGACCGCCCCGGCTTAACACGAGTGATTTCTTGATCTCAAAATTGGTGCCACCTCCCTATTCCGATTGTGAATCTAAACCACTCAAGAACCCATACCAAAAATTAATTTAAATCGGTCCAGCTGTTTTTGAGTTTTAGTGAGAGTAACGGATAGCAACTGATTTTTGTGTACATAATATAATATAATGAACATAGTTCATATATACCGGGAAATATAAACGTAAGGTAAGTAACGATTTTTTTCCGTGTCCTGCCGTGCCATATGGTAGATATAGTGTAAATGGGCGTTCCTCAGGGTTCAATTCTCGGGCCTTTTCGCTTATTTGCCTCCAATTATTGAAAGTCATTTCAGTAATACAATAGTAGTATAATTTTGCAATTGAAAGAAATGCAAGTTTGCAATCGCTTACAATATTTTTCATTAATTTATTAAACCTTGGCTATTGTCAAGTAACCTGATTCTAGGTCAACCGTATTTACCCTATAGACTTAGATGATATAAGTTAATGATGGCATAGGTTTGCGAGTGTCTAAATATGTGACGTAGCCGACCGTATTTATCATTGCGTGTACTTAGAGTCTTGAATTTATCACACATCCAAGGTACTGTAGACCTTAGTATTTTATATTTATCTCAACTTGACCTCTACCCGTTTTTGAGAAAGTTTCTTGACAGATTGGACACGTATGAAAAACAAAGTAACCCTTGTAAAGGTTCCGACAGGGACATGAAAATTAACTTTGACTGAATCAAAAGGCGACCTGTGCCCAGCAATAATGCAAATTAAGGTTTTTGAAGTGAAACTTCTTTATCGACGTAGTGGATAAATTTTGTACGGTATTAAAAATCAAAAACGTCACGTTTTCTTGTAAGGTTTTCACCGCCGGCGCTGCATGAGTTATATTATTGTCTAGCCTTCTTATGTAAAATATAAAAATAAAAGAATAATAATATGTCGTAAAAAAGTTAGAGTTTTGTACGTTCGTACACAATAAACACGCACAATTTTTATACCCATACTATCTCTTTTGGTAGCTACTAGGCGCTTACTACACCGGCCTTTTTCGCATAGGAATCCGACTAGGTTGTTGCAGATACTACAAGCCTATAACGTATTTCACCTTGAGTTCTCAGGGGTGACAAAATAGGGGTGATTTTTGTCAACTTCTTTGTTTAAAATTTTCTGCAGTCGTGAGACTGCTGGCTCGTTTTACACTTTAATGATTATAAAAAAAAAAACAGATAAATAATATTGTTTTTCAACTATAGAGAGCATACAAAGAGCCATAAAGTCTTCACTCAACTCGCAATCATTAAAACTCATCTATATATATTCTACGCATCACTACTGAGATACGAGTATGTGTGTTCGTTTGTCACCTTTATACTATAACAAAAAATCATGAACAATAATACATGCACATGCAGAAGCCAACAATTTATGTCGTTGATTTAGCATAAGGGTGGTAAACGAGCAATTAACCCACCCGAGGATAAGTGGATGCTGTGGCCCTACGACATCTACGTCTATCATCAATTAAGAACCACAATGTAGATGTGTTATCATCCCCTGAGGACTAAGATGGAATGCCTAGTTTCTAATAAAAAGGGTTTCTACAAATACTATACGAAACACATCAGCATTAAGATGCTATTTTACGCTGGCGTTATATGTGAGCATGGTCCTCTCCGGTCGAACATAATATAGCTGCCGCGTGACTTAACCACTTGATTTTCTTATTTTACTCACCACCTTCACCATTTTTGATCATCAAAGTAGCGCTGCCATCTTACACAATTATTTGGGAATTTGCTTTAGTTGCCTTCATACATCATTCATAACTAAATAAATACTCTATAAATACATGGCAACATTATATCGTAATTTTGCTATCTTCCCAAGAAAATTGATCGTACAGCTCTAAGGTGTTAAAATATCAGGAACTGATTGTGTAAAATTTTAAGATTCCAAAAACACCTAATGTTATAATTAAAATAATATACCTAGGAAGATAAAGTATGAGTTGAATATAAATTATCAAACTTTTGTGAGAATAAGATACCATTAGATCAAATTCTATTCAATAGAAACTTAATTTGCGAATTAACGGTCACGAATTGTTTCGTTCAAAAACATCGAAGACTTTTTAACTTTAACTTCAAGACACTTCCTTGCCTTATAAAACTCTCAGATATAAAAGGAAGCCAGTGCCAAGCAGTCCAGTGGGACAAATATACTTTATACAATAAAAGCAATAATTTTATGTTTTCAGTCGCTTATAACGTCTGGTTCCTGAAACACGACTTTGCACTCAGTTACGAGTATTCTCGTTGCATAAAACGAAAAGTATGTAAGATTTATAATACCTATTCACTTGGAGTCGGATATAAGAATAAATATAACATTTATTTATTTAACATATATATAGACCATACAGTGATAAAATATGAGAGTACTTGATCAAACTTATTTTGAAGTTGCTTTACGCAAATTTCATCATCATCATCATCATCATCATTACAGCCCTTCACAAGTCCACTTCACACACAACATAGGCCTCCCCAGAGTAATGCCACATAGCACGGTCCTGAACCACCTGCATCCATCGATTTCCTGCATGTCTTACCAGGTCGTCACTCCATCTAGTGGGGGTCGCCCTACACTACGTCTACCGGTATAAGGCTGCCACTCGAGAACCTTTCTTCCCCATCGGTTATCGGTTCTTTGAGCTATATGGCCGGCCCATTGCCGCTTCAGCTTACTAATCAGTTGGGCTATGTTGGTCACTCTGGTTTTACTGCGGATATCCTCATTTCTGAGTCTATCACGCAGAGAAACTCCGAGCATAGCCCTCTCCATAGCTCGCTGAGCGACCTTGAACGTCCTCATACGGCCAGGAGTGAAGGACCACGTCTCAGATCCGTAAGTCATCACGCAAATTTAATTTTGGTAAATTTAAAAGAAATAAAAGCGTTGGTGCTACTCATAAAAAAAGCCGTGAAAAATGTTAAGAGGTAAAAAACATCAAGAAACATCAGTAAATAGAACAATAATAGATATTGATATAAACCCACATTGTAATAATTATACCCATTTTATATATTATTAAGACACCGTGCTCTGGCGGTGAAAGAATATCCTCCACTACCCCATTTCATCCAGTGGGTGTGGATAGAACTATGGCAAATATCTCATATAGGAGCCTATGTTCAGTAGTGGACTCTGATAGGTTGTGTTGGGATTATAATAATTAATTAAATATTCACGCAAAATGTTGTATATCCCGAATTCTCTGCAAAGTTTTGCTCTATTGCAAGATTGTCTGCAAGGTTGTCAGGTATACGATTGAAATCGTACTCGTAGGATTTAAATTAGTCATAATATAAAAATTGTACGTTATAATTACGAATTTTTCTAATTTATAATACATATAAAACTGAAAGTACTGATTCCAAACATCACTAATATATTTTTAATTTTATTTACAACATATTCAAGTAAAGACCTCTCATAAATACATATATTTGCACTAACTAAAACAAACATTTACATAATGGTGGGTGCAACGGGATGCTAAAATATAAAGAAGTAAAGACCAGTGCAATTTAAAATACATAGAATTATATTCTTATATGCTATAATATAAAACTATATATACGGATTTTATCGCGTCTAATTAACTTATTTAAACTTATTTTTAATTCCCGACGTTTCGGGTGCTTCACAGCACCCATGGTCATGGGGGTGACTAAGATGTTTGAAGTCCCAATATTAACCCACAGTTAACCCGGCTAGCTTCAGTTTTTGAATATTCATTTTTGGACAGATCTGAGCAGAATATAAGCTCACAGTATCCTTAATTATTGTAGTGGTATGATTGGGTTTGGATTCACACCATTTTGTTAGTGAGATAAAAGACCTACATCTCACTGGCAATGAAACTATGCTTAGTTTTGATGTTCACTTACTATTTACATTATTAATGACGGCATTTCAATTGTAACCAGGTAGCTAGAAGCAAATAACATGCCTGAAGAATATGCAATATTACTTGAACACTGCCTCACATCTGGCTATCTATTATGGAAAAATGAGTTCTACAATGTGATTGATGGTGTGGCGACGGGCTCAACTGTATCTCCCATGGTTGCCGACATATTCACGTAGGATTTAAAGGAGAAAGCCCTTCTTACTGCTCCTGTTAATCCAAGATTCTATAAGCGATACATAAACGACACTTTCACAATTATACTATGTGACAAAGTAAACACGTTTTTAAACCACCTTAACTTCAAAAACTCTTAAATACAATTCACAGTTGGGTTAAGGGAAATAATTCTTTAGCTTTCCTAGATATATTAGTCATCTGAAATCCTGATAACACTATTGGTCACACTGTGTATAGAAAAAAGACCCTTACAGATAGATAACTAAACGGTGATTCTTACCACCATCCTTCACAGTTAGCTACTGTGGGTAAATCTACTCTCTGCTACTCGTCAAGAGATGGCGTAAATAAGTGTTTTTATTATAAACTATCGAAAGAATTCGGCACTCAATGCCATCTATTGTTGATTACCAATACTAAATCTACTACATACTAGATAGCGCTTCAATAACTTTCACATTTTATTTTATACCTCATCATATTTTGGAAACATACTAAAGTTATGGAAAACGTTACTTTACGTAAAAGACTATCAAAAAAATCTAATTCACACAACGATTTAACGAACATTTCACCAGAAAACTCATTCTTTCATTCAACCTTAGAAAATGTTACTAACAAAAGTATACCATTGGAAACAACTCTGGATACGTCAATGATTATCGAATTAAAAGATAAATTAGAAGATTTGGAAATACAGTTAAACAGTGCTCATCGAGAGATTGAAAGTCTGAATAGTGAAAATACAAAGTTAAGGCAAAGTATAAAAGAAAAAGACTTACAAATAGATTTTTTTAAAAAACTGACTAGGGTTGCATCAAAGGATACATCATCCATATCTCCGAAAAATGACATACCTTCTGTATTACTGCACACGGACGACTCAGCGAAATTAAGAAAAAATATTATAGAACAGCCCCTAATCCGATGGCAAAAAATATTCCCGTCTTAAATTTCTCAACGCCTCCTGCTTGCAAATCATATAAAAATTTCAAAAATCATTGTTCCTCAACACCCCGTAGAAAAGTCCAGTGCCCGCCTGTACTACAAATCGTAAAACAAGGCATAAAAATACCCACGGATGCTCGAAGTAAGCCGACTGTGAATTCAGTATGCAATAATTGTCAAAATCGGGCAAAAGATGGCGATACTAATAGCAACACAAAATCATCCAAAATTATTATATTAGGAGATGAACAAGTACAAAAACTAGCTCCAGAAATGATTAAGTCGAGAACAAACAGGTGGAACGATATTTATTCTGTTACGGGGATCGTCAAACCTAACGCAACAAGTTCACAAATTTTAAACAGCTGTGATAATATTATATCTACACTTAACGAGGATGATATTGTTATTATAGGTCTGGGTGCACATGATAAGAATCCTTACGTTCTATACTCGGAATTGTGCAACGCCCTTTACAAACTGAAAAACAGTCATGTATTTATTCTTAGTGTACAATTTAATCCGTATTTAAATTTAAAAACGCTTAATGAGGGCATCCAGCTTTTTACTCAAAACTATACTCATTGTACCTTTATAAACTTAAATAATTTTATCACTTATAATTATACCCAATATAGGCACAAAGGTAATACATTTTTACGAACTAAATATATATCATTTAAAATCAATATTGAAATTGACTACTTAAACTACAATTTAGAATATATAAAAAACCTAAAATATAATATATGTAGATGCCATACAAATGTTAAAAATACCAATACGTCATCTTATTTTAATAACTGTGATATACAGAATGGATCCAAAATGTCTTTACCCTGCAGTTACAAGCCTAAGAACACAAATAAAAACTTTTTTCATGAATAATTTACGTACACAATATACAATTAAACTACTTCATCAAAATATTGCAGGCTTAATAAAAAAACTGGACATATTGGAACTAGCCCTAAACGAAATGAATTCACAAAATTATGATATTGATATCATATGTATTACAGAGACATTTGTAAGGAATGGCTCCGAGTCAAATGTAAAATTAAATAATTACAATCTCTTATCACATTTTTCCAGAAGTAATGAACGCAGAGGAGGTTCGTGTATTTTAGTCAAAAAACATTTACAATGCGAGTCACTGAATAACCTTATACCACCGATGCCATATTTTTTTGAATACTGCGCCGTGAAAATACTGTCAGTGGATATAATCGTGATATGCATATACAGAACACCAACATCAAACGTAGATCAGTTTTTCGGTAATTTATCATTATTACTTCATAAACTTAAAAACAAGAAAATTTTGCTGTGCGGAGATTGGAACATAGACATCCTTAAAAACACTAAAAACGCAAAAAAATTATTATCTATATTGACGTGTCATAATTTATCAAATCACATTAATAAACCAACAAGAAATTCATCATGTATAGACTTAATTGTTAGCAACATAGAAAATGTTAAACCTCAGATACATTGTTTAGCTTTATCCGATCATGAAACAGCTCAAAGTGTTTCGTTTGATATCTGTTATAACCCACAGAAAATGGCTCCATTACACTGGTTTGAAAGACGACGTGACTTAAATACTAATAATATTGATAAGTTTCGAGAATGTATTTCATCGTTGTCGTTTAGTGAGGTTTTTTCTGAAACTGATACCAATGCTGCATTTGAAAAATTTCATGACATGTTAGTACTTTTTTATAAACTTTGCTTTCCCCTTATCACTATTAAAAAAGTAAACAAGGTAACAAAAAATAAGTGGATAACTAAAGGACTCAAAAGGTGCTGCATAGTAAAAAGATGTCTCTATCTTAAATATAGACTATCCACTCACAACAAGAAAAATAAAAGACGTGAATACATAAAATATAGTAAAATACTAAAGAGATGTATTTCGGAAGCGCAAGAAAATTTTAACACTAAATATATTTATCGGTCTAAAAACAGATGTAAGGCAACTTGGGACCTGATTAAAAACAAAGCCACTAACAAGATAGATGTTGGTCATATTGAAAAAATCAGAGATAATAACAACTTGCTAAGGAAACCAGAGGAAATTGCTGAAACATTCAATAAGTACTTTATTAACCTTACAAATAAACATAATACCAATCAATATTTAAACTATAAAAATATTTTGTTTAATAACAGTAGTATGTATCTCATGCCAACTCATCCTAGGGACGTCTATAAAACACTTAAATCTTTAAATAATACAAACTCAACAGGTTATGACGAATTAAATGTAAAAGTTTTAAAACAATGCGCTGAATACATCTCAGAACCATTATGTTATATTATAAATCTGTCTCTAAAACAAGGTGTATTCCCAACGCGTATGAAATTCTCCATTGTTAAACCTATGTATAAAAAGGGAGATAGGCAAGACGTTGGAAACTACCGACCAATAACTCTTATTCCTGTGCTCTCAAAAGTTTTCGAAAAAATAATGCATGAAAAACTATATTGTTTTCTTAGCGCATTTAACATTCTAAAACCAGAACAATTCGGTTTTCGAAGAAACTGTTCCACAACATTAGCATGTTATGAACTGATGAAAATTATAACTGAAAGCTTAAATTCACGAACTCCACTTTTAACTATATTTCTTGATATGAGCAAAGCTTTTGACTTCGTATCACACAGTCTTCTACTAGATAAATTAGAAAGGTATGGAATAAGAGGAACAGCCCAAAACTGGATTGAGAGTTATCTTAAAAATCGTAAGCAGTGTGTAGAAGTTACAAAAGTCATAAACAACACAAAGATATCAAAACGATCTCAATATCATACAAACAGTTTTGGTGTTCCACAAGGCAGTGTACTGGGACCTTTGCTGTATACATTAACGATCTTCCTGACTTTACTACAAGCAAATGCATTTTATTCGCTGATGATACTACTCTTATAGTTAAAGGTAATAACAGATCTGAACTTGAAATCGCAGCTAATGGTGCTCTAAATGAGGTCATACAGTGGATGAATATAAATAATTTAGATATAAATATAAATAAGACGAAATTTATTGAATATAAAACCCTCAAAAACATTTCAAATGACATTAAACTCACATATAACAACTCGATAATTGAAGAAGTCGTGTCCACGACATTTCTAGGAATAATATTTGATAAATTTTGTAGTTGGAAGACTCATATAGAAAGCCTTTGTACTAAAATAGATCGTTTCGTTTTTGCATTGCGTAGACTAAGAAATATTGTATCAGAAAGAGCTGCACTGATGGCATATCATGGATATATCTCATTCATACTACGATATGGTGTTATACTCTGGGGGTATTCGGTGGATTCGGATAAAGCATTTAAAGCACAAAAACGCTGCATAAGAGCTCTTTGTGGTGTTGGTCCTTTAGTGAGTTGCAAACCTTTGTTCAAAACTAAAAAGATCCTGCCTTTGCCTTCATTATACATATTTGAAATGTGCATTTCCGAGGACGAACATACTTACTTGTGTATATCTTTTTTCTAACGCGTTGTTATTTTGTTGTGATTAAGAGAGAAGATTTTAGTTGAATATGTTTTGTGTTTATCGGCATAGTAATATTTCACCAATTTATTTTTGTACCAAGTCCGATATAAGTAATTGAAAGTTAAGTGCACTGTGATATTTTTAAACATAATTGATGGACTATTTTACGTTGTCGCAGCCTTATTTATTATTAATGAGGTTTTTAAAATAATTTGTCATATATTAAGATAGATTTCGTAATATCAGACATAACTATTAAAATTTTTGTAACAATCCGGTTTCATAGCTCACATTAGTAAATTAATAGGCTTTTGCGAAAAAGTACCATAAATATTAAAAATAGGAAAATTTAATCACAAGTTTATTTTTATTTTAACTATGAGTAGAATTGCATTTATAGATCCTTGAAAGTTATTTGTCTAAAATGGTAATCAAACAAATCTAAACGTAAATTTTGAAGTAGGTACGCAAACAATCCGAATTCGATCCGCGCCGACGCCATTCATATTTTAATTACAATTTGAAGTTTCGATTTACCTTCTCGGTGGTGAAGAAAAACATCACAAGGAAAACTGCATATCTGAGAATTAACAAAATATTTCGGAAATCATCTTTAGGTATAGTGTTTTGGTGCATGTATTTTATGGTGCTAATCAATATTCAATGTGGCCAATATCAATGAAGACCATGCAACTCGTCATTATTTTGTCAAAATATATCAACTTTAATTATGAATAACTCATTTTTGATTCCATGGAAATTTTACCTTCATTAAGATACATCGGAAGACGTGCCCGCTATAAATGAAGTTGTTGCTAGAAGTATGATATTAATGCAAATCTGAAAAACTCACTTATATGTTTGTGTAGCATATGATATCGCAAAATATCAGTTATTTCCTACGTCCATAAGTAATCCATTTTTGTTAATTTTAGTACGAAATATTATTATTGAAATTCAAACTAACGCGAGCGTAGCCGCTGGTTAAAGATACTAAATATAAACCTTGTTGTACAACAGGATTAACAGCTAAGGCCAGTAAAATTTGAATAACAAGGGCTTTGCTTGGCTTCCTGAGTTATTACTGGGACTAAAGTTTAGAAACAATAAACAAAGATTAACATATTGAAGGATGAAGTAATATTTAATGAATTATGTTACGTGATATAAATTAAGGAACAGTAATTAATTGGAGACTAGAATAAATATTAATTATCTTCACGTCTAAAATAATAAACGAGGCTGAAAGTTAGACATAAATTAAAAACCAAAACTACGAGGACTGAAAGTTAGACATAAATTCCCGTATTTTGCATAAAGCTCCGCGCGCTTTTCCGCATCACTACCGAGCTGCAACAGGTAAGACCCATTGGCCCCAGTAAAGTAGCCTCACGCGAAACAACGTGTTGCTACTTTATAAATGCTTTTTTTGCTTGGGTTTTTCTTTCAATAATAGGTGTCGTTGGAAAGTTAGACAAACACATAACAACATAAAATCTATTGTTTATTCATACTTAAAATACAAAAAAAAACCTAGTACATTAAATCCTCGAGAAATCTCGTTCCCAACAAAACAAAAGCTAAACCAGGCAAAAATAAAAGTCGTACAAATCAAATTAACACAAATGACGCGGGATAGTTCTCGGGTGCCTGTCCGATATACTATACAGATGTGTCGATATTAAGAGAACCGCCGATCTATGGGGGATTCTGTTAAAGTTATTGCGTCTATAATAGATACAATCGCACCTCAAATATTATTTTTAATACTAGTATCGAATCTGGTGTGTTTCCTGATTTAATGAAGCATATTAAAGTAATACTTTTATTTAAATCTGGTAGTACATCGAACCCCGCTAATTTTAGACCTATTTCTGTTTTGCCTACACTTAACAAAATTTTTGAAAAAATTATTCTTGACCAAATGTTCATTTTTTTAATGTTAATAATTTACTTCATAAAAATCAATTTGGTTTCACAAGGGGGTGTTGAGCTGATTAAATATATATTTAATGCATGAGAGAATTCACAGGATACTTTGGGTGTGTTCTGTGACCTATCCAAAGCCTTCGATTGTGTTCACCATGAAACATTAATCAGGAAACTTCAACACTACGGTGTAAGAAGCGATGCTCTTAAATTAATTATTTCATACATAAGTGACAGAAGGCAAAAAGTTGTCATTAATGGTATGAGTTCTTCCGGGTTGATTGTACAAATGGACGTACCTCGGGGCTCAGTTCTCGGCCCTTTCTGTTTCTTGTATATATTAATGACTTACCTTACATAGTAGCGGATAACCATGATATAGTATTATTTGCTGATGATACTTCATTAATTTTCAAATTAAAACGACAGTTATTAAATTACGACGAAGTAAATAATGCTATAGCTAAGTTAGTTAATTGGTTTAATTTGCATTTGAATGGAACTAAAACTAAATGTATGAAATTCGTAACTCCTAAACATGTCAGTACTAATGTAATGTTAAATGGGGAGGAACTGAGTCTTGTTAATACCACCATTTTTCTTGGAATCACACTGGACGCAAAGCTTCATTGGCTCCCCCATATATCAAAACTAGCTAGCAGACTTAGTTCTGCAGTATATGCTGTAAAAAAGATTAGAACTCTTACCAGTGTTGAAACAGCTAGAATAGTTTACTTTAGTTATTTCCATAGCATTATGTCGTATGGTATTTTGCCATGGGGACATGCGACTGACACTGAAATTATATTTATTTTACAGAAGAGGGCCATTAGAGCAATATATAATTTAAAACCAAACGAGTTACTGAGACAAAAATTTTTGGAAATTAATATATTAACTCTGGCCTCTCAATACATTTATGAAAATGTAATGTACGTACACAAAAATAAAAGTAGTTTTGCGAAAATAAGTGATATTCATTCTGTAAATACTAGGAACAGACTCAAGCTAGTAGTACCAGTTACTCGACTCCACCGAGTCAGTAATTCATTCTTGGGGCGATGTATACGCTTTTACAACAAAATCCCAGAAACTATACAAAATTTGTCATACACAAAGTTCAAAAATGTTATTAAACTAAGTTTGTATAAAAAGGGTTATTATAATATTAAGGAATTTATGGATGATAATAACCCCTGGGAAGGGTGATCGCTACCAACCTATTTCTAATTTGTCTTGTGTTGCTAATTGTAAACATGATTGTAAGCTCCTATTGGAAAAAAATATTCCGGCTGGGTTTCTTGCTGGTTCTTCCCAGGACAGAGGTTTTTTTTTGCGAACCAGTGGTAAATGAAAAAAGTGACTTTCAATAAGTATTGTTATAATCTACATTGAATGAAAAAGTTTCTGTTTCTGTTTCTATAGCAACAACATAATGTAGTGATACAAATTTAATTAAAACAAGCCTATTTGTGGAAGTAACTTACTCTGCACTTGCGTCTACTAAATGTCAAATTTAACTAAATATTATCAATACCATTGGTTTGGCCCGTAGACGGAGAAACCTATAGACTAATGATTAGCGTGGCCTCGAGTGAGAAAGGACGATAACGTAGTTTTAGGTTATACAATAATCTTTATGACTTTTAAACATATTTAGATACAATTTTTAATTGTTCTAAGAACTGAACTGAACAAGATTCACCAATCCTAAGCTCACAAAATACTTTTTTCTCACTTAAACCAACTTGTAAACTCCTTAGATCACTACGAACTGTCAAAGTTCAACAAAAAACCGCCATGGAGAAAGAGACAAACAATCACACTGCTCTGTCACATTTCTATGCAAGACGTAGGCATTAATCTATCTTTTTCGTATGCGAATGCGAAAGAAGGCGTCAATTTGTCTATAGGTTTCTCTGTCTACGATTTGGCCATTGATATTATTTTGTTAAAACTCTTTTGAAATTAGTATATTATTTTATGTTGATTTACGTTAAAGCATATATTATTTATTAACATAACTTAAAAAGGTAACTAAAACTTAGATTATCATACAGTTCAACTTACCGCGGCATAGTACCAACAACGCTGACTAGTCTATGAGTGAAAAAAGACCTCCTATTACCAATGGCAACGATATTTCGCGTCGACCCCAGTGGAGAGCATTTTGAGTGGCGTGTGCATTTTGGGTGATTGCCAGTATTTACAATTATATATTTATAAACTAACACATTTGGTAAAAGGTAAACGCCACCCTCAGTGCTTCCAACATGTCTTTTACTCAGGTCAATATGATAAAATAAAATAGGCATGTAGAGTGTCACGAACATTTGTCAGTTATTTAGTAATTGGAAGTTAATGTTTGAATAAAAGCGTCTAGATTGTTTTATAGAGACAGATCGCTTTCCATCGACGCTCTATTCGCGGCCTTGACGGGAACTTGGCTTTTATATTGATAACAGCATGAATTGAATATTGATACATAAAAATAGTGCAATTTCTATTCTTTATAGTTTGCGCATGTGAACTATAAATGTAAACGACATAACAAGTGCTCCGATAGTGATATATACCCCAAGTTATTACGTCTCCGTAGGCGACTTGAGATAGTGGTTGCGCGGAAAACGAATACCTCGCATTTTTTGTTTAGTTAGCTAGTATTTAGCCGGTACATTTCCCATCACATCCGTTTTCCTTCCATTCGCACTGCGGGGGAGGGGGCTTAGAAATGTGGCGTGATGTTTGCGTCCTTTTATTGGACGCAAAAGTACGCGTTCCGCTTAGATGGAAGTAGAGACGGCCAAGAGGGTAAAAGTACACCCGCTGCCGACGCTCGGCCCCTTTAACTTAGTTGTAACACAGTGTCATCAACCTCGAGGCCTAATACCAAAGGCACTCCAGAAGACTCACCCAGTAAGTGCTTACCTATATACAACTAATGGGCTATATTTTTGTCCTTTATTGTTTCTTTTTTCCTAAAAGCTCTTGTTTTGTACCGGCTAAATAGGGAAAATGGAGTCAAAGTAAGTGCATTGTCTAAATCCAGCCGCGTGCTACGTTCGTTATTTTATTTTATTTATAACTAACTACGCATATACAGTCAACCGTTTGGTTCAACCTAGAACACCTATCTTCAATCTCGCATACAAATCCCGGTGTCATTATTCCCGGAATTGAACCCGGCACCCTATAGCCAACCATTTTGTGGTTCCTTCGCTCTGGACACGAAGGGCAACCTAATTACCCTAACCATTTGTGACCATCCGTTTCCGGATTCAAACACAGGTACCATTAGCGTCACCATTTAGTGGTCATTCGCCCCGGACTTAAAATTAGCAATTGGCCTTTAAAAAGCTTGGCGTGCTCAGCAGAGCGAGACAGTATTTTATGCCGTCACATCGCTTGCAACTTTCCAAAGCGTAAGTTCGGCCTCACATGGAATACTGTTCTCATCTCTGGGCCGGGGCAGCCCAGTGCAAGCTCCTTCCACTTGATCGCAT
The DNA here is from genome assembly GCA_036936625.1 of Parnassius smintheus behrii. Classification (NCBI taxonomy): domain Eukaryota; kingdom Metazoa; phylum Arthropoda; class Insecta; order Lepidoptera; family Papilionidae; genus Parnassius; species Parnassius smintheus. The sequence goes on from JAUPFT010000001.1 coordinate 52,664,527, forward strand.
CCAACGCAGATCGATTCGAATCGTCGACGACCGAGTTCTTTCTGATCGGCGCGATTCACTGGCGCTGCGTAGGGATGTTACATCCCTTTGCGTTTTCTATCGTATCTACCATGGGGAGTGTTTTGAGGAATTGTTCGGATTGGTTGCAGCCGTCAAATTTCACGAACGCACATCGCGTCAAAATTCCCGATATCATCCTCACGATCTGGATGCTTGGATGTCCACTACTGTACGTTTTACTAGGAGTTTTCCTCCTCGTACAACTTCTCTGTGGAATTGTTTGCCACCGGCGACTTTACGACTTAGGGACCTTCAAAAAAGAGCTTACTCCTTTCTAAAAGGCCGTTTTCCTAGTGTTGTAGTTGTTCATGGGCGACGGTAGTCACTTACTATTAGGTGAGTCGCATGCACGTTTGCCCCCTCTTCTATAAAAAACCCTACCCCTCCACCATTTTGTGGTCCATTCGCCCCGGATTTGGAACTGGCATCCTGTGGCCTGTGCACCGACCATCGAACGGACGCTTCACCGAGTCTGGCGAGGTCCCTTACGTACGTAAACACCGCGCCTTTATTTTCTAATAACGCTTGTTTTTTATGTAAAAATAACCAACACGGTAATTTGTACAACTTACTACCAACCTGCTAACAACTTATGTTTGAATTATTTAAGTAACAACCATCGAATTGCTAACTGTAACTCTCGTTCAGTATGTAATAAATGCCACAACAGAAATCATACTACTACACATTTAAATAATACTAGTTTTTACGGATTTTATCGCGTATATTTAACTTTTTAACCCGAAGTTTCGAGCACTTTACAGCACCCATGGTCACGGGGGGGGGGGGGAGGCTGAGATATTCAACGTCCAGATGCCATAGTTACCCGCGGTTGGGTTGCGATAAAATTTTATTTATTATAGATCCCAAGCAGACGGTAGCACCCAGCCATCTTCTCTATTGAGATTGGGATGTTTTTTGATTTCAACAGCCTCGCGAATAATCCTTGGAAGGAATCGGTGTTCTTTAGCAAGGATTTGTGGTCTATCAAATCTGATGTAGTGACGGGGGCGATCCTGTACGTGTTCAAAGAATGCAAACTTCCCGGAGCGTCGAGTCTTCACATCAGCTATATGTTCTTTAACGCGGGTTTTAATTGATCTTTTAGTTTGTCCTATGTAGGAGAGACCATATTTACAATCAAGCTCGCAATCAAGCTGGACGTTGAACATCTCAGTTCCCCCCGTGACCATGGGTGCTTTAAAGTGCTCGAAGCGTCGGGTATTTAAAAAGTTAAATATACGCAATAAAATCCGTAAAAACTAGTATTATTTAAATCATACATTGTTGCAGTTTGAGAGTGGACATCCGCGTTAAGCAATCCCCATCCACCAAATTCGACGCCTCTAATGCGCGCTCTGTGATATTACTTTATGCTAACAGTCAAATGTGTGAGAGAGATTGATCGTGTTCAAACCACCGTACTGGTAGGTACAGCGCGTGTCATAATTAGAGATTCGGCGTATATTAAAAGTATACAATACAGTACCTACAGCTTGGGTCTGATCGCGTATAGTTTCAATTTGTTATGAGCATAACTATTTTAAAAACTATACATGGTTATTACGCTTTTATCGCGTATACTTTCCGATAAGGTTCGCTTAAGCTTTGAGCGAAAAATGTACTGTACTAGTTAAAACATTCATCGAGGATAAACGCTATAGAGTGGATGTTATTAATGTGTGTAGATAGTATTTGTATGTTAGACAAAATAACACTAATATTATAACTAAACTTATAATTACTTCCTGCTCACCTGACAATTCCGTGATAAAAATAAAAAATAAAAGAAAATGTACTGTGTAGATTATACAACAAATATTAACTAATATTAATGAATGAATCGATCAATGATTTAATTAGCCGTGTTTTCGCGATCACCATAATTTTTTGCCGAAAATCCGATTTATCTTTTTAATATTCTACTACATGTATAAAGTACACATAATTATATTTAATTATGACAATGAATACTGTAGGAAAGGTATATGTCAGGTTGACAATTAATTAATTGTATTTCTTGTTGAAGGTAATTGGACATATTATGAAGATAAACAAGATTTATGTGCCTTTATAATAAAAATACTAACTTTTTAATAAAAATAATTTTGTTTCTCACAAAGGACTTCATTATATTAACAGTTACCTTTAAATTGCCATAAAGTAATAGCTACATGAATAGTTGATAACTAATTGTTGCATATTTTTAATATAATGACATTTACTTCGTAAATTTATGAGTGTTTTTCTTTTTCTTCCTAAATGTATACAATATCAGAACATGTCGGTTCTAGCCTTGTATAATTTCTTAACTAATTTACTGAATTAGCGTTAGAAAGTATACGCGACTAGTACGCAGAAATTATGTATATTTTCTGAAAATTTTATTTGCTACACATTCTGAAAACATTCGCAGAGAATCGCATGGAAACGAACTGAGCGTTCGTACGTTATTAGATAGCGTGTTGCAAAGTAATTTTATAACGCAGCTGTGTTGCCAACGTGGGATTTTTAGTAAACAAGACGCCTTCATGTCTCATAGTGAGGGGAATTGGAGGCTTCAATAAAATGGTCCAAGGTTCGATTAACTTGAAATTTTATTCTCGCTTGGATCGTAGTGTTAATTTAATATAGATTCATTAATAGTAGATAAGGTCACAGAGCGCCTGCCAAACGTTTCGGTCGACGCTTCCCCAATGACTAATTTCAATAATTTAGCTTTGGCGGACGACACTTACTCCATCCCTGGAGACATTGATATGCTCATCGGGGCATCTATCTTCCCTCACCTTTTGTTATACACCAAGGTCAAGAGTAACTCCTCGTGTATCGCGCCTTATGCACTGGTAACCGTTTTTGGTTACGTTATTGTTGGTTTCGCTTCTACCGTTGATAATGTTTCGGCAACCTCTTATTGTTGCACTGCTATTGAGCTGCTCGAGTTATTATTTTGCAAATTTTGGGAGATGGAGGATGTGAACATTCCGCCCACACTTATCCCGGATGATAGATTATGCGAGGAAATTTATGTCCGTACGACCGTTCTGATCACCATGGTCGATATAATGTAGCGCTACCCTTTAAAGGGGATATTTTGACTCTCGGTGACTTACGCCAAATGGCAGAAAAGCGTTTCTACTGTTTGGAGCGCTAGATGCTCGCTTTACCCAAATGGAAGGAAGCTTATGACAGTGTTATTAATGAATATTTACAAGTGTGTTATATATCGCTTGAGTCTCCAAAAATAAATAATTATAAAGACCCGTCGTCATATTTCATACCACATCACGGTGTCTTCAGGGAAGAGAAACTTACATCGAAATTATGTGTAATGCTTGATGCTAGTACTAGAATGAATGAAATTCTTTAAAAGGACATTTATTTACGACATTCTCTATAGTGGGCAAAATTTACAGGGCAACTTATTTGACATAATAGTAAATTTTCGTTTGTTTCGTGTTACATTATCCGCTGATATTCTTCAAATGTTTCTTTGAATTGGGGTCCGTGAATGCGACCGTCGATTTCAGCGCTTTTTATATCGCTTTGACCCCAAAGTAGCGTCTAAAGGTGTTTGAATTTAACCGTGTTTGTTTTGGTTTAAAGTTGAGCCCATTTCATGCGTATGGTGACGCAGCTCGCTGCTGATGATTTCTTTTACCCTAAAGTTAGGGAGACAATTGAGAGTGATTTGTTTATGGACGATTTCGTATACTTGGTCGATAACTTTGAGGAAGCATTCTCAGTCACCGCCAAAGTTTTAAAACTCATGAAACTAGGTCAAACAAATCGATCTCATCAAGTGGACACTAGTCCACTAGTCCTAGATAGTAATTCGCTTACTGTTTTGAATACAATCCCACTATCACACCGTCTTTCGGCTGTAAAATAATTCGACGATTCTGATACACACAAGGTGCTAGGTTTGTGTTGGTCACCCGAGACCGACGTGTTTAGCCTTAAGGTAAAACCACCCGCTGAGACTTGCATGAAGCGCATGATATTATCATGTGTTTCTATATTATGGGATGTCATGGGTTTTGTAGCACTGGTGGTATTGTACACTAAGCTTTTGATTAAGCAACTTTGGTTATGTGAATGTGACTTGTATGAAACACCGCCCGATTACATTATCCGTTCGTGGCTACATTTTAGGGAAGAACTCTCTTTACTGAGTGAAATTAAAATACCACGTCATGTAAACATCGGTAATGGCAGCGTCGTCACTGTCGTTGGGTCTGCAGGCGCTAGGGAGAAGGCTTACGGAGGCGTTGTATATTTTGAAGTCTAGAACGATGGTAAGAATTTGGTCAGCCTCATTAGCTCTAAATCAAGGGTTTCACCTCGTAAGGTTGTCTTTATCGCGCGCCTCGAGCTTTACGCAATTTTGGTTCTCGCCAAGCTTATCACCGCTGTTACTAGTGCATGTGATGGTTGAATTCACTTAGATAAAATATTTGCTTTTTCCGGCTCAACAGTCGCTCTATGTTAGGTTAATTTTTCACCCCATCGTAGGCTAGGCTAGGCAGGATACTTTGGTCGCCAACTGAGTGGCCAAGATATAAGACGAGTTGGGATCGCAGAATTTCTATCATGTGCCCGGTGCAGAAAATCCCGCCGATTGTTTATCTCGTGGACTTACTCCGGTAAAAATCACATATCACACGCTTTCGTTTCAAGGACCTTCTTGGATCCAGTTAGAACCCCCGCAGTGGCTCATAGCTGAAGAAAAAAAGCACTCTCTGGTTGTGAGTAATTCGAGTGAGGTTTCTCCAATCATTGCTTTAGCAATCCGTTTCTCTTTCTGGTCGGAATTATTGCGTAGCGTGATTTACTTTTGCCGATTTGTAAAGCGTTTGCCGCGACGTCCATATATCATTGCAGCCGATTATAGTTATGCCGAGTTATTAATATTTCGTGAGCTTCGAACGTTTGCACTTTGCCGATGAAATTACAAGGTTACAATCAGGCAAGATTTGTGGTCGCGTTTTTTTAATTTATAAAGCCATTATTACAGAATGGGATTATTAGAGTGGGTAGGCGCTTATCCAACTCACGTTTTAGTTCCGATCAACGACACCCTATAATTACACCGCGTAAGGCTCACATTTCGAATTTACTAGTTGATTACCACCAAAAATTGAATTGTCACGCTAGTCCTGTTTTTCTTTCTTGTCCTTTATTGGGTCTTTTTTCCTGACAGCTCATGTTTTGTTCTTGTATAAAGGAACCGGCTAAATAGAGTAAATTGAGTCATAGAAAGTGCATTGTTTAAGCTCAGCCGCGTGCTACGTTCGCCATTTTGTTTTAGTTATAACTAACTACGCGTATACAGTCCACCGTTTGGTTCAATCTAGAACACCTATCTTCAATCTCGTATACAAAATCTCGGTGTCATTATTCTCGGCATCAAACCCGGGACGCTATAGCCAACTGTCAAGTGTCACCATTTTGTGGTAATTCGCTCCGGAATTAAAATTAGCAATCCTATCGCTCCACCAGATAGTATCAGATTGATCTTGAGAGAGCCGTCTTAATTCCCCAAAAACTGCTATGAGAGGCATCAATAGGAAGAAGGAATTTGTTAATATATTAATATGTTGTGTAATATATGACAGCATTTACGTATTCGTTGTAGCTGAAGACCTCATTGCCCAATAATCGGAGGGTATATAGCGAGATGCGTTGTCACATTTAGGGCCTAAGAAGGAATATCTCACAGTCTGTAATTACACTGGCTCTCTATACCTATCAGACCGGAATACAACAGAACGCAACAGAACAGCACTGCTATTGACGGCCGAATTAGGTGAGAAGATATTATTTAATCAGACGGACTCCCTAGGCTGTAAAGCGTACTATTGCCTAGTAATTCGATGTAATCATTGAGTTATATGTACTATATACTAGAGAAGCTATTACAAACAAAAAATGTGAACTACTCAGTATTCGCACATGCGCGGGAAACGGTAGAGTCGCGCATGCGTAGTTGATATAAACGCGCGAAAATTGTATTGTTAATCGAGTACATTTTTTAATTTTCGTTTATTTTGCATATATGCTAATTTAATATAAAATTATTATTAGCGCCGCTCCGCACTGCATGAATATCGAAGCTACAATAACAGGTGTGTGTTCGGAATGCCATATCTAGTGCGTAGTACATATATATCAATGGATGTATTAATTTGTTTATAAAAACAGCGTAATCCACCTATTGATACAATGCTGGTACAAGCATTGTACCACTAGGTGGATTACGCTGTTTTTACCGTAATAAATTTGACTTAAAAGGAAGAAATGTTAGATAAAAATATTGTTATAACAAAGAGATCGCATTCAACATTTTTAAATCTTTGTTAGTCCACCATTGTCCGGCTCCTCTCGCAATTTTTCTTACTTTGCTATATAACTTTCTAAGCATTATCCTCTCTTTGTATGCGTGTAGACGGAGCGCAAGGTTTTATGTATTTTAGTTTAGTTATAAAAATAGATTTTACTTTTAAATTTATATTGGGTGTCAAACATTTTATGATTCAACTTACAGATTTATATTAAAATTTTATTGGGCTCTTTTATGTTAGAATTTAAATATTAAAAGCATCGTAATACTGAGTCCGTCGACCTCGTGGTTCAAAATTTGGACAAACTAATTAATAAGTCTAAGAACCTATTCAGTATTATTTTGGTTTAGTGAGCTCAATTGCATCTTGTCCTCAATATTGTCAAAAACAACGCTCAAATTTACGTATCTAGAACATACTTTTGCTACCGACGAGCATCATCGTAAAAAATAAAACTAACTATTTATTTAACAATATTTATTTATTTTGTGCCGTTTCTATTTCAGAGATTATTTAGTTTATTTTTTTTTAGTATATTCTGTTTCACACATTTTTACGAGCGTGATCTACGTATTTATTAATTTAGAAGTTCTGTCACAAATAAATAAATATTTTGCAATTAGCCGTAGAAGCGGCGTCAGAGTCACAAACCATCTAAAAATATACTTCCACTCAATATTTGTCTTCGGTTTAGTCTCGAACCTTGCTCGAATAGTTTACCAAGACCAAAGAATCCTTCCTTTGTCTAGTTAAATTATTCATGTCAGCCAAACTATCATTGTGTTTTATCCTATGAATCAATTTTATATGGAGATTAAAAAAGTCCCAAATGTCTTTTAAGAAATTGCAAGTGACGACATATTTAAAAAAAATGAAGTAAATGTTTATTTTCATCCATTATATCAAAGTTATTTCCTTTATCGAAAACAAAATGTTTAGTGTGGAAAATGGTGAAATGTCTTTGCAAAACTTTATCGTAGGAAACGGAAACCACTTTACTACATTTATGTTGAACAGATGATTGAACTTCCTTTGAAAATTTCTGTTACATCTCAATAAAATTTATATCTTAGAAGAGAGAAAGATATATTTTTATCTTTTGAGGATTAAGGGACGAGACGTAGTTTTAGTTTTATATTATTTTGAGATAAAATATGTTATGTGATAGAATATACCATCTCAACGTTTTTCAATAATTTAACGCATCCATAATGATATCTTATATTTACGCGAACACTACACATTTAAATAATACTAGTTTTTACGGATTTTATCGCGTATATTTAACTTTTTAAATACCCGACGTTTCGAGCGCTTGGTCACGGGAGGGGGGGGGGGGACTGAGGTGTTCAATGTTGAATCGTCGGGTATTTAAAAAGTGAAATATACGCGATAAAATCCGTAAAAACTAGTATTACTTAACGCATCCAACTAAGAATGCAACAATCTATGTTACATTTTTTATATGTAAGCTCATAAGAATTCATATTTATATTTTTATCATAATTTTTTTCTTGACATTAAAAACAGCCAGTTTATTACGCGTATAAAATGAAGAAGGCAATAGATAGCTTGAGTAGCTGTCAGTAAAATCACGCCTATGAAATCCTGAATTTCTTAGTAGTACAGACAGTACCTGTCAATGTCATACTTTATGGGCATGCCGACCTAATTAGTGCATGCTCATAAAGTATGGCATTGACAGGTACTGTCTGTACTACTAAGAAATTTAGGACTTCATAGGCGTGATTTTTACTGACAGCTGTCGCAGAGATCAAGCTATCTTTTATGAACCATAGGTGTTTATCTCACATTGGTATTTTAGTGTGCAATAAATTGTATCCAGTTAATTTGTCAAATAACAGTCTCAGTATAGACTAATCATAAGCATAGAACAATACGGTCTGTTCATTCATTCTCTATCGCCTCTTGCGACACGCACGGAATGATAAGGGTTGTGGATAAATTAATTATTATAACATTAAGATCATAAATTTCAAAAATGGCATCACCTTGTAACACAAAAAGTATTGAATAACATTAAAGTTATAATCGTTATCATTCATAATTAAATTGCTTACGTATTAAACAAATAATTGTATCTTAAGTTTATAGGAAAATATAATGATTAGGTGATGTTTAATCTTTTCCGTAAATTAAATTATTACAATTAATACAGTTTAACTCAACGTGATATAAACATATAAAATTAAGTTTGTAATAAATAAACTGGGCTAAGCTTAGCGAAGTTAGGCCGGTCTGTTGTTATCAATATTGGTATGGAATTTTAGATGGTAATTACGACGTCTGGCTTCCCTTTTTAAATTCTACCTGCCGCTCAAAAGTTTAATTGCCTTGCTCTTTTGTATAAATAAAAAAAATAACGGTCCGTTACAGGACATAAAGTATACAAGATACGACATGGTGTTGAAATAAAGCATATTTCAATACCACAAGAGATTCCTTTGAGCCGCAATTACGTACATACATATCATATTTATATTAACCAAAAATATATGATAATTTATTATGAAGATAATGAGAGTGACCTCACATACATCACCGCACGTATGTCTTACGTAAAAAGTTAATAACGGCTTATTTGTGGTAATTGGTGATGAAAAGCGAACCAAATTGACAAATATTTTTAATTGATTCTATTTATTTTAATGAATGCTTAAAAGTTAAATTAATGAAGCTTTCCTTATTAAAAATCGTTGATGATTATTATTATTATCGCTATACACAGACCAACAAAGAAACAAAAATGCACAAACCATAACAAAATCTCGCTGAAATTATTGTAAGAACAAGAATGTAAGTACACATATTATAATGCATCCAAAATAAATAACAAACAACAATATGGTTTAAGGTGTATGCACGCGTCCAACTGTTATAGAGTGAGAGCGAGTACGTGTCAAGAAGTTAAGGGGAAATATAATCTCAAATGGCTTAGCAAGATCCTACGTTATGCCGAAAATATTGCAGCATTAATTTTGAAATAAATATATGGTAAAGTTGAGGATTAATGTTAAGGATTATGTTAGACGAAAACACGATTTCGTAAAATTTTCTCGATAGAAAAAAAATCCAAAGTTACCTCCAAAATAAACAATAAACCGCTGTTATTCATAAAATACTTTAAATAAGATCATGAAACTTTGCATACTAACTGAACTAACTATAAAGCAGTGCTTATGTTATTTACTTTTTTCAAAATACCATTATTTTCACTATAAAAAGAAATTAACTAAACTATCGGCGCGGAAGCTTGATTCCTGTCGCCCCGTTAATATCGCTCTGGCTTTTGAAGGGAGAAGTTGTGTCGCTTACGATCAGAATACACATTACGCAACAGGAGACGTAAAATTAAAATGGGAAATAACTGTAATAAAAATAAAAAGTGACTGGGTTGGCGTTAAGGAACATGCATAAATATGATAAACCTAATGAAATAAGTGTCTAACGACCTTTCTACTTACAGTATTAGTGATTACAAACATGTCGGTACATAGCATAGGACGCGCGGGCAAGTGGGGACGAAATTAGAATTTGAGCTGACTTACTCTATCCACTTAAGCATGGTCTCGGAGTCACTTGAAATGTACGCAACGCTCCATTTATCTTTATTTGTTGGAAGATAAACTGCAGCAAGTCATCTTTTCGAAAATATCTCAACATTAATCGACTGCTAAATATGCTTCTTTCATACGTTGCCGCATTTTCTATTTCAATCAAAATGTATTCATAAACTGTACAATTAATTCAAACAATGTCTTAATTTAAAATAGTCTACAATAACAAACACCTGAACTAGGATAAACCTGTATCTCAGCTGTATGTGCTAATGGATATAATAACAAATAATTTCTGTTTCTTACATAAAATTAGTAACATACCAATTAATTAGGGTTAATTTCGGTAAAATATTATATCTTAATTTACTTATGATATTAATTATTGTTTTAAAACAATCAGCAACTTTTCCGTATCATCGTATGATAAATTTTGTAACCATTTTCGAATTACATTTTTACAATCTGCCATTTTTATCCATTAAAAGTGTACAAAATTGCATTGACTTGATTATACAGAGAAGAGCCAAAGAATTTAAAAAATCTATGCATGAAAGAATGCCTTATTCTAATGTTAGTTTCACTTACAACTTCGTTTCTCGTTCGTCGTTTCTTCACTCACTCTTTGCATCTTTTATCAGTAACCTCTCTTCTGTTTTAAGTGGCAGGGCAATGAATAACTGGCGCACTGAGAGGAAATTATAGAATTGATGTAGGAGGTGGGACGGGAGTAAGACAGGTCGATATGTTGCGACTTTTATTAAAGCTCTTTGAGCGCATTCTAGTGGTAGTAGTGTAGTTCTTATGAGGTTATACAATTGGTTATAATTTTTTATTTTTTTAAGGCTTTACTACCTTAATATCAGCAAAAGAACGAATATTTTAGAAACAGACATTAGTTTATGGACTCTATTGCGCAGGTGGTCTACATGGTTTTTAAATGTGAAAGTAGAATCTATAATTATTCTAAAGTGTTTAATAGTTTTTGTATTTAAAATAACTGGGAAAATATATTTAGACTCTGCGAATTAACAACATTAATGTGCATAAACTTCTGGAATAGTTATATGCTGGGTTGAGCTGCGCATTGAAAAATGTATACACATTTGGTTTTCTCCGTATTCAGTAACCTTATTAGAACATTGCTGTGCTCCTAAATAAACCTTATTAGAACATTGCTGTGCACCTAAATAATACTTGCGGAGAAAAAGAGCACGGTATCACCAGCGTAAAATATTATTTTACCTGGGTTCAAGATTGCAAAGCTCAATGATATATATCAAAGTATGGTTATAGGCTATAGGGCTATAGGCAATGTTTTGTATTGCATGTTCACGGTTTTTCATATTAGTTTTCGGAATGGAGTTTATAAACTAAGATTTAGGCGTTTAAATGCTTAAGTTAAGAACGACGGCACTATGAAATGAGATAAAATGAATGATTTTATTCAATGGAGATTAATGTATAACACTTAATGAAAGTCATTTTCTTATTTACCTCTGGTTCGCAAAAATAACCTCTGTCCTGGAAAGAACCAACAAGAAACTCAGCAGGACTTTTTTTAAACATATTTCAATTTACAGTAATTTATTTGGTATAATTTTGCATGAATGTTTATAGAACAAGCATGGTGGCGATCACCTTATTTCCAGGAGTTATTTTCATTTATGTGTTCATTTATAATATGATAACCCTTTTTGTACAATTTTTCTTTAATAAAACATTTAAACTGTTCCTAGTGTTTAAAGTATGAACATCTTTATTTTTAGGGAAGCTATTTATGTTTGTACATACATTCAATTTTCAGATTCGCTGGCGGATGTAGCTTAGAATGTGCTTTTTGATATTCTTGAATTTAGGTGTTCGTATATCATTGATAGACCCAAATTACGAATGAATTCCGTTCTCTTGATTGTGACGTTTTTGTTTGCTCGATATATAATGCAAGCATTGATAGCTGCCATGTTCAAGACACCATGGAATAAAGTCGTAGCCCATCGTTTACTGTTGCGACTAACATAACACAGTATAAATGAATGAACAACAAATTTATATACTAAAATCACAATAAAAATAAGTTTAAATAATAGAAAAAAAAAACTAATAAAACAATCATAATTCATGACGAAATCGTTACGTAAAAAATACGTCAAAAATGAGGCAGGGTATAACATACCCGTGCCAGGTTTGCGCACGAATATACCGGCTAGTGTCCCATGCCACACTGCGATCACGCCACTAACCCGCCCCGCGCGCCCAGCACTCCAGCTACTGAGCGAATTAGTTTCCATGCGAGGATTTTAAAAAATACTACCTTAAATTTTATCAGGGTGTGTGAAACCCTGGCTCATGCTCGCCGGGTTAATATCCTAATACCTATGTGAATATTTATACATATGTCTTGTAATGCACGTACACAAGCGCGGGGTTCACCTATAGTTGCTAAAAAAATATGTATAGTATTGTCGATGCTACTTTTTGAGCATGCAAACAAGCGTTGGGTTCTCCTACACCGCGCAGGTAGGAAACCAGCGTTTGTGTGCGTGCATTACGAAACATTTGTATAAATATTCACATAGGTATTAGGATATTAAGTATATTCCAAGTCTGATGAAACTTCAGAATATATAGGAAGCATATATGCTCCTGTTTATGTAGTAACTATTAGTTTATCTGTGTCTCCGTACTCTAGTTCACTCTGGCACTACCGTCAATAACAACAAAGCTTCTAAACTATTAAATATATGTTGTCATCATAGAGCATCACGGGCCACCGGCGGTCGGACTGGAGGGAAGTCACCAAAACGGTTTTTCCTGATACAGAACTGTCTATATTTTAAGGAGGGAAATCATGGCATAAAAAACAATCGTCTATCGCTACGAAAATCATTCAAAACGATTAAAATAATATACTAATAATTTCACACACACACATATATACATTATAAGACAATGCATATTATTTTTATTTAAGCAGGGCTGAAAAACGAGCACTCAGACAGAAGGTGGTAAGAGAATGATGCAATCTATAAATAAAACCGGCCAAGAGCGTGTCGGGCCACGCTCAGTGTAGGGTTCCGTAATTTCCCGACCGTCACAATAAGTGTTCCCACTTATGAGTTTAAAGGTGGGTATCCATTATGTTCACGCTCCAGCAGCGCTCCGCGCTCCTGCAACTGCTCCCGATAGTGGGTACTGTTGTTTCCATCCAAGTTCAAAATGAATTTCCTATAAAGTCCTTATAAAGTTCTATTTTTCAGATTTTTTCATATTTTCTAAACTTATGGTTCAAAATTTAGGGGGCACATTGTTTTTTACTTTTGGAGCGATTATTTCCGAAATTATTGACATTATCAAAAAATGATTTTAGTAAACTCCTATTCATTTTTAAATACCTTTCCAACAATATATCACACGTAAGGATTGAAATTAAAAAAAAATCACTTCCCACTTTACATATACCCTAATAAAACATTTTTTCCAATTTTTATTTGATTTTAAGTTTTATCGTGATTGATACACATATTGGTACCAAATTTCAGCTTTCTAGTGCTAACGTTCACAGAGATTAAGCGAGGACGGACAGACGGACAGACAGACATGGCGAAACTATAAGGTTTCCTAGCTGACTACGGAACCCTAAAAAATAGAAGATGTAGAAAAGTTGTTAATTTGAACTTGCGATTCCTTAGACCTCTCAAAAGGGTAAAATTTAAACTATATAAAAGTAAAAACTGACTTCTAAAACTATGTAATTATTATTATAGTATTGGTGGGATCAATGGGTCATCAGGTCTCTTGATTCAGGTTGTGCTACGGGTATAGACGTTACCACTAATAAACTTTTAAAATCAGAAGCTCACACAATTCCGGAGCTGCTGCTTAGAGCTTAACTTCAGTATCTCGTCGGGAGTCTTCTCAAGTCAGTGGAAAGTTGCGGTAGTTATTCATATGTGAAGTTCTACCGCAACTTTCCACAACAAGAATGGAGCTAAGGACGATCCTTGTAATTATCGATCCATATTACTGCTGAATGGTTACTCTAAGCTCTTGGAACGCGTCGGCCATAAGTGGATACGTACAAAAGTATATAAAACGTCAAATTGAGAATTAAATGCAAACTTTTAACTTGGTAGAGCTATGCCGCAACTATATTATGATTGTAGTACGAATGGGTCGACTCGACCGAGGAAGGACCACGCTCTCACAGAATACCAGCGTGAAATAGCTTAATGCTGCTGTTTCGTATGGTAAGTGTAGAGAATCGGAGAACTTTTTGACTGGAAACGAGTCATTCCATCTTTGTCTTCAAATGTGACAACGCATCAGCATTTTGATCAAGGATAAATGTAGATGTCTATGGGAAACAGCATCCGCTTACCATCAGGTGAACTGTGTGCTCGTTTGTCACCCTCATACTGTAAAAAAATCTCTAACTATATATTTAATGAATTTAATATTTCTGTGCTAATATTAGTACTACCTTGTTATAGCTTTAAAACTATTTTGTGTGTTAACTGAAGCGGTCTCGAAAAGTTTGTTGAAAACATTAATTCCAGTTCGATAAAGTTTTATTCGCGTGAATAATTAGAGTCAACATTAAAACTCGTATAAATATGTTCAATAATGGATGGCATTAAAAATTTTGTGACGAACATCAATGTTTGGGCCTATTCGTGAATGTTGGGATTTATCGATACATTATATATAATAAAAATAATTTATAAAAATATGACAAACGAGGATAACAGAGTATCCAGTAGTAGGTACTTCTAATCGTGACGATTGAAGAAAATGCTCTTTGCAAGGTGATAGGCTCATATATAGCATTGCAATTTCACGGGCTGATGATGAAGAAGAAGAATCAATATATAGTACTTATTTTTAGATCGCTGTAGCTTTGTGTTTGTCTAGGACGCTGTGGACCACAGATTCGATAGTCACACGGATCAGCTGCTTATATAACCTACAAGTAACATAACGTACATAAGCTCTTAAATCACAGTTGGTAATGCAGTTTCTTAGTTTTTTTGGTCATTATCAGAAAGGTGCTACTGCCCATCTTCTGTTTTCGTTTTCCTCCACCCACGAAATAATATTATGATGTAATGGATTTTTTTATGCTGATAACACAGCGTAACCCTGCTGTATGTGATTTGCACTGGTATTTCGGTATTTACTTAGTTCTCAGCAGTGAAAGGAAGTTCCTAATATTCGTTTGTACATTTATAGATATTTTTACTAACAGGTTTTGTTTCGTTCTTTATTTCAACACGTACTAACAATCACTGCTACATACATTACTCTGTTGGCTGTTAATTACGAGATGAAATATATTATTATTATCGTAAAATGATTGATTGTTTAGGATATTATTAGCTTGTAGCGTAAGCTCCTGTGAACTTTCCCTTGTCATTTATGTTCATATTGATCAGTCCTTCCATCATTACGCGGATCAGTGAGATCGGCTTCTGCCTTTGTTTTTGCGTGATTAGTTACGACTTTATTAAGCCTACGTCGGTAATGAGCAAATAATTTATTTTACTAACTTAATTATAGTAATAAAAGTTTCTAAGTTTTTCTTATGTAAAATAGATATGACAACAGAAATTAAAGTCTAGCTGAGTCTCAGTGTCACCTCTTAGGACTAAAATGGAATCAGACTGGTGATTACGGCAAAACATCCCAATAACGTAATATAGTTATAAAATAAAAATTTATGCAGAAATGTCAGTGATTATTTGTTAAGTTTGCAATAACGTGATGTTTTGTTCCATATTAAAGAAAATAATTTGTTTTTTACCGTGTGTATGTAATCACTCTAAGGTTTTTGCCTACCTCGTTTTGACTACTATAATAGTAGATTAGTACTTAAACGAAAAACATTTAATTTAATTTATTTTTGCAGTTTAATTTTATTTCTTTCTTTATTTCATTTAGTTTATTTTTTGGTAGATCGCGCTATGACCAGTCTTATAATTAAAGTCAAATTTGTAAAATTTCAGATGAAAACATCTTCGATTGGGATGTTTAAGGTTTTCCTTTCGTCAAATGATTTTATAGTAATAAATTATTCTACAGATTAGTAAGTAAACTAAAAATCGTAATTGTGTTCGTATTTATAGATGGATTATATTAATCATTTAAATTATAAAATTATTTAAATAATGAAATTCGAAATTTAAAACGCAATTTATAAATATAAAAGTATTTACAATTTGGATAGAGAGAATAGATTAGTAACGGAAAGTAAAACATCACACTTTTCCTTTTTAACAACTGTTTAAAATTAAGACAGTCATGTTTTTCCTAGATTTTCTTAGTGGCGCTGTTTAAACAATATACAATGTGTGTATATTTATTAAACAGTATACAAACAGTTAACATCCAAAAGATGGGAAAGACCATCTTTTTCGAAACACCGTAGTCAGATAAAAAGTAGTCTATATATTGCTGAGAATCATTAACAACTTACCTACTAAAATTTACTGAAATCCGTAGAGTAGTTTTTGCGTGAGTCGTGAATACTCTGACATACTGACAAAAGAAATTCTAAAACGCTTAATTTCACTTGAGCATCCTTTATTTAATCCCCTAGATTGCCTTTTCTAGAAAATATTAGAATTATTATAGACACAACTTTTCTATAGATATATTATATATAGATAGATACTTAAGTATAATTTTCAAACGAATAAAGATTCCCTTTTACGTAATAAAGGAATCTAAAGCGTAGAAACCACACAAGTATCCTTATTAATAATTTCAGATTATGGCGTCTTTTAAGTGAAACTTCGAAATGCTTGATGATTTTCAAGGCGCAAAGTATTCATTTTTATTAATATTTTATTTCCCTATCGGCAGAGCTGGTACAAAGCGTAGGATCCGTATAAGTACTCTTATAGACTACTTCAGATAACTTTACGTGGATCTCTGAAATTCTTAATGTTATTTTACATTTCTTCTTCTCTTAGGTCTTCATTTTAGTAATCTTTTATTTCCATATCGGCAGCGCTGGCACATACAGAGCTAAAGTGCATATACTTCTCTAAGTGCACGTACTTATTTTAAATATATAGAATAAGAGTGACAAACGAATCCACAGTCCATCTGATGGTAAGCGACTGCTATAGTCCATAGACAAACCTACTTTCAAACAAAAAGGGCTACAAATGTGTTTTCACCTCTGAGAACGTAGATAGAATGCCTTACAACCTTTAATTATACTGGCTCTGCATGACCTTGAGTTCGGAATATTGCACACACTGCTGCTTAGCGGAAAAAATATGTAGGGGGGTGGCACCTATCCGGACGGACTCCTAGGTAGGCAAGGAGTCTTAGCACCTAACATATAACCAGCAACGTGCATATAGAACCCCTCTCCCTGTTAAACTACTTTACCTAAAATAAACATTTTAGCTTACAAAAGAAAGATCTCGTAAAAATTTCTGCATATGTAGATGTCACATAAGTCTCACCAATGATATTAGGAGGTGATAGTTTCACAAAACTGAAATTATAAATTGAATGATTTCTATTTAATTTAAGTAATATAATTTTATCAATTTTGTCTCTCTTTTTATTTAAAATACGTTTCAAAGAAGACTTTGTAGGGTGTAATTTGATTTTGAGGATGGAGAAATTATTTTATTTAAAAATAAAGATATAGTATAACAAAAATATTCTATGTAGTAATATCAAGTTAATGTTACATACTTAACATTTATGAATTTATTTTCACTAAGTGGTTTAATTCAATTTTAAAGCCAAATGTTAATCAGGTCTAAATTCACCCGAAAACTTTATTCATTGAAATTCTGGTTCGTTGGCCCGTCAATTTAAAGTTTTGGAGAGCTACAACTTAAAGTAACTTAATTCTATGTGTGTTTTTGACAAGAAAGCTCATAGTTAGAATAGTTTAATATAAAATAGTCTTTGGTTTAAATCTTAGCTGATGTCATCCAATTATTTGTGGAAAAACGCAATTATTATGAGTCTGATGATATTGATGACAAAAAACGATTTAATGTTTCTAACGGATAAATAAATATTTGGCTATTATATATATATATATATATATATATATATATATATATATATATATATATATATATAGTACCCGGTTGACCGAGCTTTGCTCGGTATTTTTCGCTCGGTTTTTTTTAATTCGTGTGTTTTGGAAATTATATTTAGATACAAATTACATACTGATGAAATACGAATAATATTTTTTGATCGTAGCGACATAATAGAAAAAACTGAACTGGTTATTTGATTAAAAAATCATGAGTGCAGTGAGTTTAATTTAAATTTTCATGTTTTTAAAAAATACTAAAAAAAAGGGCTCGAAAAAAATAGATTTTCTCAAAAACGAAAGGAACTTGAAAAAAAATTTAAAAAAAGTCGGTCGGCCGGTCTGGGCTCGAACCATGGTATTACGATTTTGTGACTGCCCAATATACCAATTAAGCTATTTGTAATCATTAATAAACTGTCAAAATTTACCTTCTTATTCTAACGATATTATAGCAGTTTTTCATTGCCTAAAACACGGACAAAAAGACATTTTCTAAAAATAAATCCTAGCTAGATCGATTTATTGCCCCCGAAACTCCCTGTACACAAAATTTTATAAAAATCGTTGGAGCCGTTTCCGAGATTCCGATTATATATTTATATATATACAAGAATTACTCGTTTAAAGGTATAGGATATATATATATATATATATATATATATATATATATATATATATATATATATATATATATATATATATATATATATATAAAATGTAACCCTGTATGTCTGGTGCAATGCAGTGTATGTACATAATTTACGTGGTAAAATAAAGAATCAGCAAAGAATCTTTAAATCCACGTATCTGTGTTCGCTTGCACCGTTTGTTTTTGTTTGCACGGGCGATCTTCGATCCTGTTATGATGGTAAAATTTCTACCCGCACTATTTATATAATTTTGTAACATAAAATATTTGTGTACTTTGCCTGGCACTCTCGTTGACCACTTACTACCTAACACTACTAATTATGTATTTTGTTTTTAATGTATTCTCATTTAAGTGAATTTTTGTAAATTCTTATGAGAATAAATGTCTTTGATCCTAAAATAGCTGAGTGCCGAGTCATGTTAAAGAAGTTAGATATCAGCAAGGGGGCGAAGTTGACGTAAGAATACTGAATGTACTCGAACAGTCACTAAGCTTAGGTCTCAAAAAAGCAAACTTTAAAAATAATTCTATGAATAAATAGCAAAGTAACTAAGCGTGTAGTATCGGATATTTACACTGTGCAATGTAAAATGCAAAAGTATGTTCAAGTCTACACTACCACGATAAAGGTGAACATGTTATTGTGGGAATAAAGTTTCTTTGAGTCACTTCAGTTCCAGCCGGCGGGACTCCTATTCCGTTTAGGAGTTCGTCTAGGTAGGAAACCTCCTTTTTCCTATTTTTGCAGACAAAACATGTTTTTTTTTTTAATTTCCACATAATAGCTTCTGAAGACGGGGATTTAATATTTCCACATAATAAGTTTAGCGCTGAATTCTGAAATGTGAAAAATATTTAATTATTTTCGGTCGCTTTATAAATCGGCTTTTACTTTTTATGAAAAGTTTAATTTTGTCTCGTGCGTCAATTTAGCACTTCGTTAATCAGCACTTAAATTTATAATTAATAATTTCTTTGGGATCGGCGGGGATAGAACCCGGGTTGATAGCGTATTACGGCGAGTGGTTAGCACCTGAGCTACCATATAGCTTTATTTAAAGGTAAATTTTATAGATTAAAATATTATGAATAAATCTAAATATTATGAACGTATTGATATGATACGTTTACGGATGAAATTGCGTTTAATATTACCTTAACTTTTTTAATTCTCGATATTTATCTTAACGTTTTAAGGATCGTCTCAATCTTCACAGATCTCAAAAGTTCATTAGATCACAAATACTTGCAAAAGAAAACGGAATCCTATCAGTTACTAGTTGCCATCTACACAGGATAGGATTAAAGTGCACGATTCCGTGCGCAAGCGAAGGTGCACTCTCTATTCCCTAACTCTAATAGTTCGATGGGGCTGAAATCCGACAAGACCTGAAAAATTCAGACCCCATGTCCCCAAATGCCGTTGGGTCCTGGTTGATGTATTCCAAGGCACGGGGTAAAAACACCGCCTATTTCCTGACTCAAGGCTGTCACTGAGTGTTTCTTGACAGAAAAACCCAAAAGTTATTTTCGATCCGACCCGGGCTTCGAACCCAAGACGCTGATTAACAGTCATGTTTACCACCACTAGACTAACGAGGCAGTTAACACATAATACCTAGCATTATATCTACACATAATATTTTGCAGAGTAGATACTATACAAAGTGCCGACAGTCCGCTTCGCCCTCACAGGTCCTTTTGATACATCACTTTGTAATGAATATTCCTTTATTTTCGTCAAAAGGCGGTAAATATAATATTCTCTTTTACGCCTTAGAAATAAAATGTGAAGATTAATTATTCTTAAATAAATATTATAATACCAAACAGTATACACGTAGAGGTATTTTAATGAATATTTCTGTCTAATCTGCCTAAGAATATTTATACAATTCAAAATGTTGAGAACGTTTGATAAATAGCCATATAGCACTTAATTTGTTTGACGGTGAAATAAATAATCGTGAGGAATCCTGTTTTATAGAATAAGGGTAACAAAGGTGGGCACAGTCCGCATATTGGTAAATGGATGTTGTGGCCCATAGACATATATCTATCCTCAATTAAGAATCCAAATATGGATGTGTTGTCACCACTGAGGAATGAGATGGAATGCCTCATTGCAGTAAAATGGGTCTCAGGTTCTCTTCACTTACTAAATGAAACATTGCAGCATTAAGTTGTTATATATTTATGTTAGTATCCCGTGAGAGCGTTGTTCTTTCCTAGTATCACTGACCAATTTGTGTTGCAACCATAATACATATAAATGTTGCCTGGTTCTAAAACATATAATAACTAAATTCGAAGAAATAAAAAATTAAAAACCGTAAGTATTGTAACAAATGTTTATGGTGGCTGACGTTGTTCTGCCCTTTTTGATAGGTGGCGCGATGAGCTTTCTTTGAATTCATTTCGGACATTCTAGTGTAAATATAAAATATATTAATTACTTACAAAATCAACATATAGTCATTTTGGTCCATAAATATAGAATTTATTAATAAATTGCCTACAGCGCCACCTAGCGGTTTCTAGAACAGCTATGAATCATCGCCTGGACAAAACAGATATATTATATGAACTTGATAGAGTCAGGCGTTACTTTGCGGAAATCCATTATAATAAAGATATTAATAGTTACTTTGCAACCATCTGCTCAATTAAAAAAATGATGTGCCTTACCTAGTTTGAAGAGCACCTCTCGCCCTCCCTCAATTGCGTGCACTAACCCCGTTTAAGACTTAGCGGTCAGCCGCCGTAGAGTCTACATCACCTGAAGATGCCTCGTGTAGAGGTGAAACGCGTGTCGTATTATCGTCGATGGTGTGTCTTTCCTAGAATAGTGGTGTTGGGAGTAGTGGTGCTGGAATTAGTGGTGACGGGATTAGTTCATGCAATTGAGGGAGGGCGCGAGGTGCTCTTCAAACCAGGTATAACACATAATTTTATTTAATTGAGCGGATGGTTGCAAAGTAACTATTAATATCTTTATTATTGTATGAACATTATTCTCTCTTTTTATTTTTAATTATTAATCTCAATCGGTAAATTCGTTCAGACTTTTTATTATTAATCTCAATCGGTAAATTCGTTCAGACGTTCATTATTTTCACACATAGTTACAGAAGTTTATGAGTTACAGAAGCACTAACAATTATATTATATAGAATACTAGCGATCCGCCCGGTTTCGCACGGGTGATTTCTCTTGTTGAAATCCTACCGGCTCCAATTCTAAATCTAAACCATTCTTGAATCAACTTAATCACACATATAAAATTTTACCAAAATCGGACGAGCCATTTCGGTAAGAAGAATATTATATATAAAGATATTATAGTGAGCCTTTACAGGTTTTAGTAATCAGACTGATGCATATCAATCTTAGTACAGGTAAAATGAATTAAGAATCTGTAAACTTATTTGCTAGAAGTTGGTTGTAGTGGACTTTAGCTTTGCATAATATTTCGAAAAAGATATTTTAGAATGCCAAAATACATTTTTATGCTATGTTAATTAAAAGTATCATGCTATGTTAATTAATATAAATAATTTACAATAAAGATATGCTGTGTTATAATTTACGAATTCATAAACAGTGGCGGCGTGAGAATACCCACCACCCCATGTAATTCCGTGGATGTCATAAGAGGCGACACAGGGAAACTGACATGATTGTTTTATGCTATGTTAATTAATAGTATCATGTAATGTTAATTAATAGATGTTGCTTAACAGATATTTATTACACTGAAGAATTTTGAAGAAATCGAAGGTTTGGAGTTAGCGATAGAGACAGTAACCGTAGGTATACGTGAAGCCTTCGAGGACAGTTATCCCGCCAAAACCAAGACCTCAACACGAAAAGTTCCTTGGTGGAATACTAAGCTTAAAAAACTTAGGGAAAAGACCAGGAAACTATTTAATAGGGCTAAGAAACCCAAAAAGTGGGATATTTATAGTGCAGCCCTAACCAAATATAATAAAGGAATTAGGAAAGCCAAGAGAGCATCGTGAAGGAAGCTATGCGAGGAAGTTGAGTCTTTGCCTTGCAGTGCAAGACTACAAAAATGCTATCGAAACCTAATCAGATCGGGCTTCTTAAAAAGACGGATGGTAACTTCACTAATAGTGAAACAGAAACATTGGAGTTACTAGCGTCAACCCATTTCTCAGAGTCACACAAGACTTCAACTTTGAATTCTTTCAGAGCCCTACGAAGGCCTTGTAATGAGGACTGGTGTAGGGCTGCAAAGATAATAAGGCCAAACCTGGTGCAGTGGGTTGTTGACTCCTTTAAACCATTAAAATCAACCGGGAGGATGGAATAATTCTCATCCAACTACAGAGGGGAATCGACACCCTTCTTTCTCATCTGGCGAAAATCTTCAGAGCAAGTTTTGCATGGGGATATATTCCAGAACGATTGACAATTGTCAAGATTCTATTTATACCTAAGGCTGGTAGAAAGGCCTACGCTTAACGAAAGTCCTTTAGACCTATAAACCTATCTTCCTTTCCCCTTAAGACATTGTAAAAGGTTATAGATAGATATATAAGGGATGTAGCTCTAGCTACCAGGCCCATCCATTACAATCAGCATGCTTACCGCACAGGCAAATCTACGGAAACAGCCCTGATTAGTGTCATTGACAGGGTCGACCCTTTCGAAATTTATTTTTAGAAAAAGCACTGGAGAATAAAGAAATAGCTCTTTGTGCCTTACTAGATATTGAGAGCGCCTTCGACAGTAGCACCACATCACTGCTGATTGGGTGCCTGACATTTAAAAATGTTGAGCCCACAATCATCAGATGGGTGAAGTTGATGCTCTCAAACCCAATGGCAAAAATAGCGCTGTTTCAAACTTCGATTGAGGTTGCAACTACAAGAGGCTGCCCACAAGGAGGTCTTTAGTCACCCCTTCTTTGGACTCTTGCGATTGACTAACTATTGTACAAAATGGCAGACTTTTGCATTGACACACTGGGTTATGCTGATGATCTTGAGATTATTGCGAGGGGCTTTTGTCAAAGTAATTTATTGTCAATCATACAAAGATCCCTAAACACCATAACTAACTGGTGTAGGTATAACAGTTTATCAGTTAATGCTGATAAAACTGTTATAAAACCCTTTACCAAAAAGAGACGGTTGGACAAATTAGTCCAACCAAAACTTGATGGTAAAGAAGTACCATTTTACACGGAAGTTAAGTACTTGGGCGTGACAATCGACCAAAAACTAACGTGAAACGATCACCTTAGCAACGTATGCCATAAGGAAAAAATGCCTTAGGTACGTGCAGTCGTTTGATCGGGAACAACGGGCTTGCGTCCCAGTATGGTCCTATGGCTGTACAGCAGCATAGTGAGGCCGATTCTCACCTATGTCTCTATTATCTGATGTAACAAGGCCAACCAAAAGACGACTGCGGACAGACTAAATAGTCTACAAAGGACTGCCTGCTTAATGGCAACTGGAGCTATGCGATTATCGCCTGGAGCGGCTCTTAATGCACTTCTATGCCTAACGCCCCTTGATCTTTATCTAGACAAGGAGGCAAGTGCTATTTTGTATATGATTAACGCCCAGGGCGGTCTGAGCTTGCTATCCTACAGATTGAGATCCATGCTCGACTCAATTAAGGAATCACCGGTCTTATGCATGATCTCAGATATCATGCGTCCACTACACACTTTTAATAAAAACTATATAGTGGAATTACTTTCCAGAGAAGACTGGCTGAATGGCCAGGTTATCTGTGACGTCGGTAGTCTCATATGGTTTACCGATGGGTCTAAAATGGGCCTCGACGTAGGCTTTGGAATTTACGGGGAACGCCCCAAATTCAAACTTCCTTCAAACACCTCTATCTTCCAGGCAGAAATTTTCGCTATACTTAGTTGTGCGGAAATCAATCTGCAAAAACACTACGTTAACCATAAAATTTATATAAACACTGACAGTCAAGCAGTACTGCTAGCGCTGATGTCAAACTTAGTGAACTCGAAGCTAGTTGGAGACTGCGTGAACCGTTTAAACATCCTGGGATGTAACAAAAAGGTCGTTTTAAGATGGGTTCCGGGTCACAAGGGGATTGTCACGTATTTCATGAAGAGGAGAATAAAAGCGACATTTGGAGCTCGAAGATTCGGAGTTTTGCAATAAAATACCCTAACAAATAATGCCTAGGTGTTTAGAAGAGTTGCCCTCTTGATATTGCAAGAGTAATCCTCTGAATAGAAAAATGTTAGATCTGAAAGTGGATGGACAGAAGAGTATTAGGAATGAATGGATGAACTATATTAGAGATCATATGCGTAAGAAAGCAGTGAGTGACAAAATGACGGCTGATAGAGGAGAGTGGTAGAGGAAAACACCCTTTTCCGACCTCAAATTACTATATAGGATAAGGACAGAAAAATGAAGAGCAGTTCCTCAACATAATCATTGCTATCCGACATGACCATTGCTGATCAAAGGCCTCTTCTATAGATCGCCACAAAGCTCGGCACTGAGGCACCCGCATTCATCATAATCTTGCATGTTTAATTAGCTCGACTTTAATAGCTTCTGAAGTGGTGGTTTTATCTTTTATAACTTATGTATTAACACCGTATCTAGAAGCTGTTATGTGGAAATTATTTTATCGTTTCAAATTCCTAAAAGTCTGCTTTTACTTTTTATTAAATATTTGACTTTACCTAGCCTACCCTATCCTATGTTTATGTAATGAATAAATAATGATGGGGTACTGTTCCCAAAATTTTAAAACTTACATTATTCACGCCGATCATGCTGCTCACGGCAACATTACTTCAAAATTGTGATAAATAGGACTACCAACTTTTATTTTATAGAAGCTAGTTTGCCTTAGCATTAGCGTTTGTAGAGCATTTATCCATTAGGTCTAATTGCTATTTTCATGCATAATTGTTGGATATAGGATATGTTGTTTAACTCGCATTTGTCCTCCCTATTCATTCATATGCATTAAAGAATACTTAGAACTAAAATAAACTAAGTACCTTAGCAAGTCCCATGACGTAAACCAGTGGCTGACTTTTATTTGTATACATATTCAAGACTACTCAAAAAACTGCGATTTGCTCCCCAGATCATCATAAATCGAAGTATAACTTAATGAGCTTATAATACAAAATAATATTTATTTATGTAGGAATTTATTTTAATAATTTTAACAAAATGGCTGATATTAATAATTTTATAAACTGGGGTATCTATATATAGATAATTTATAACGATTTTAGTATTAATTTATGATCTACATATAATGCTTTCTCATGAAGTAAATACATAGATATATTAGATAATTAGTTTTAACGTCGGAATGCATGGTGGTTGGACACCTAAAAAGGATCAATGAGGAGAGTGACAAAGCAAATTTAAGCTGCAGAAGTGACCATTTTTTTACTTTTTATAAGCCAGTGCTTGACCACAAGCCCATCTGGTGGTAAGTGGTGATGCAGCCTTAGATTGTAAATCGCACTGTCTTAGCGTAACAAATGCCAATTCGCTCTCGTCTTGAAGACGCCCAGATTGTATTCGGACGGAAAGATATACGCCAGCAAATTATTCTACTCCCTTGCTGTACGCATTAAAATGTCGAAGTAAACCGTTCAGTTCTAATGCGTGGAATATCGACAACAAAGGGGTGAAGACCCGCCGACCGCCTGGTCGTCTGACGGTGGAAAGGAGAGGGAGGAATTAAAGCGTGCAATTCCTGCGCACACTCTCCGAAATGCGTCTTATAAAATACCGAGAGGCTGCATACTCTGCGCCTGTGCTCGAGGCTGACAAGATTAGTTTCAACCAAATCAAGGTCACCAATGTGCCTCTTAGCACGTCTCTGCACTGAGTCCAACGCTGCCAGGTGGCATTTTGCGGCACTAGCCCATATCTGACAGCAGTCCTCCATGCACGACCGGACTTGCGCTTTATATAAGAGCTGTCCCGGCGTAAAAGCCACCCAACACCAAGTTTGGAAGAAACAGCAAGTGCTTTCCCACTGTTCTCGAGTACCTCGCCCCATACGTGTGTAGAGCATACGCTAGAAGGTCCCCAGCTGACCGATTTCGGCAAAGCCGTACTGCCGGTTATTAAGGAGGTGATTTTGTTCTACGTATTAGGCCATTTTCAATAAATCGACCAATTGGACAGTATACTGAACATGGTCTTAATAAGAAGCATTAACCGAGGATATCTGTATAGATATATAGCTTTGAAAGACGCGAGGGAGGTATGTTAGGATAGTGGGCCTACGCGCCCTACGCCTCTGGGTGACACATGTTAGAGTTGAGGTATGTATGTGTAGGATATGTGTACATACGGACCCTTTTAGGACTTTTTAACTTGTTTGTTGAATATTATTTTAACACGCTTAAATCTATATATGTAACGTAATACCATAATGTAACTTTCACCTATTTATAGATGGTCAATTGATTACAAAAATTAAGTTAGTTCACCTATGTCTATGTGTATAATGTCTCACTGCTGGCCACAGGCCTCCTCTAATTTCTAAGGGGGTTTTAGGGCAAGGAAATGTCCCCTGCGCTGCCCCAGTGCGTGTTGGTGAACTTCATATGTTTTCGAAATATTTTTTTCATTATTTTAAAGTTATTAAAATATTGTATTACTATCGGTCTTTTTATCAAGTACTGAAGGAAAAACAATACTTAATTAACTTTATCCTACTATTCTGAACAGGAAAACTATAATTATATTTAAGAACATCACAGTTCATGATTAATTTATTTAATTTATTTATTTATACTTTTTTGTACACCACAATACAGAAACATCAATATAGTTAAAACTAATTAAAGAATGTATAATAGGCGGTCTTATCACTGAAAGTAATTTCTTCCAGACAACCTTTGCGTAGAGGAAAGATGCAAACAAAAGTTACAAATAGAGTGGGGCATACAAAATAATAATAAAAAATACAATAATACATACAGATAAAAGTAAGTGAAAGTTATATATAAAATATCATATAATAGATTAAATGAAAAGAGTAAGAGAAAGGTAAAGTAATTTATCTAATAGCGTTCTAAATAATACGATTTAACAAGAATTTTGAAAAAGTGAAGAGATTTAGCACTACGAATATGGAGAGGTAAGGAGTTCCACAATCGCACAGCGGTTACGGCGAAGGATTTCTTGAAAAAGGAAGAAGAGTGCAAAGGTGTAGAGAGAGAAAGATTGATGGATGATCGAAGGAACCGATTATGGGTAAGAGAAAGATACTGGAAACGGTTTTTTAAATAAAGAGGAGTAGAAGGATTAAACAGCACACTATACAACGCGGAGAGAATGTGAGTATTCCTGCGAAGGCGGATCGGGAGCCATTTGAGCTGTTTGCGAAATTCGGAGATATGATCATATTTGCGAAGCCCAAATATAAATCTAATGCATAAATTTTGAATGCGCTCAAGCTTATTAAGCTGCTCCTCGGTAATTTCAAGATAGCAAATATCAGCATAGTCAAGGATAGGCAGAAGAAGAGACTGGGGAAGCGTAACTTTAGTTGCTGTGGGAAGGAAATTACGTAATCTACGTAAAAAGCTTAACGCAGCAAACATTCTTCTACTCACCTCATTAACCTGTGAGGTCCAAGACATACAGGAGTCAAGATACAACCCCAGGTTTTTAACCTTGTCACTGTAAGGGATTAGAGTGCAGTCTAGTATAATAGGGGGTAGGGAAGACCAGTCAATTTTGCCAATTAATCTAGAACTACCGATGACAACGACCTGAGTTTTCTTAGGATTAATCGTTAAACCATAACATTTACTCCAATTCGAAATACAAGTCAGATCAGCGTTAATAGTGTCAACTGCTTTAGATAGATCTTCAAGAGAGGACTGAGTATAGATTTGGAGATCATCAGCATACAAGTGGTAGGAAGAGGACAAATTATGACTTATAGAGTTAATGAAAATTGCAAAAAGGAGAGGAGACAACACGCCACCTTGTGGTACACCAGCAGCTGTAGTAATCCAGGTGGAAAGAATCTCTTGCACCTGAATTCGCTGTCGGCGACCAAACAAGTAACTTCGAAACCAGTCAACTACAGTTGGAGATATGTTGAGAGAGCGTAGGATGCTTAACAAGATATCAAAATCTACAGTATTAAATGCGTTACTAAAATCAAGCAACGTGAGAATAGTAAGCTTTTGTTTCTCCATACCATACCGAATATCATCAGTGATTTGTAAAAGTGCAGTAGTCGTACTATGGCCAGGACGGAAACCGGACTGCAAGGGATTTAAAAGATTGTGTTTTGAAAGATAGGTGCTTAATTGATTGTGCAAAAGACGTTCTAGAACTTTGGAAAAGAAAGAAAAATAGAGATAGGTCTATAATCGGAAAAACTGGAGGGATTTGACTTTTTCGGAAGAGGAACTACAAATGCGTCTTTCCAAGCTGAAGGGAAAGAAGCTGAATTCAGTGATTTATTCAGGATAGACGTGATTATAGGTAAAAGGAGATCAATGAGAGGGATGACCATTTTCCGACTAATGCAGTCACTACCAATCGAATTTGAATGGATGGACATTATGGCTCTCTTAACATCACAACTGTTAAATTGACTAAAATTAAAAGCAGGGGTGTCCGGAGTGGGAGCTTTTGAAGGAGAATCTAAAGTATTATGTTTTGCTTTATCGTTAATGCAAGACGAAGATGAGAAATGCAAATTAAGTTGATTGAGATCAAGGTTATGGTGTGTGAGATTTTGTCGTAATTTCCCAACTCCTAAGGACTTAAGAAATTTCCAGACCCTAGCAGGATCAGGATCTTGTACTGATTCATGGATATGGCGTCGTTGTGCTTTTCTACACAAATTGTTGCAACGATTCCGTACTAATCTATACTTCTCTCTATTCAAATCGCTAGGGACTGACTTGTATTTAGCTTTGGCACAATTTTTAATGTGGATGATTTTTTTTATATCATCGGTCAGCCAAGGAGAGGGAGGATGCTTTACACGCACTGGACGAACAGGAGCATGAATGTCGTAAAGCTGAATTAACAGAGAGTTGAACAAAGCAACCTGTTCATCAACAGTAGACGCATTGACGACTACACTCCAATCAATCTTTACAGCGTCATTTAAAAGCTGCTCCAAATCCAAGTCACTAAAGTTACGCTGAAGTAGTATCCTTGACTTAGCTTTAGGGGGACGGATTTTGTACGACAAGTATAAAAGGTCGTGATAGGAAAAAGAATCAGCAGCATGTTGCCCAAATTTAAGAACATGGTCAGGTAAAGACACAATCATTATGTCGAGAAGAGAAGGGGCACAGTTCGGGAAAAAGTGTGTGGCAGAAGTAGGAAGAAGTTTTAAATTTGCTGCTTCAATAATAGATTTAAGTTTTATTGATCTAGCGTTGTTTTTTAAAAGACAGGTATTAAAATCACCCATAATAATACTGTGACAATAGACAGGTGTAAGATTGTCAAGAATATTTTCTAACGTGGTGAAGTAGTCGACAGTGAGAGAGGGACTGTAAAAAACTCCAAGAAGTAATTTTGTGTGACCAAGAAGAACTTCGATAAAGAGAAATTCAGCTTCGTTTCCAGTCTGCGAACCATTTGAAACTTGAATTACTGAAAAAGGTATATGTGAGCGCAGATAAATAGCAACACCACCACCGCCCCGATCGGTACGGTCGTTACGAATCAAATGAAAACCTGGAAGCGAGTAGGAAGTTGATGGAAGACATGGTTTTAACCACGACTCCGAAACAAGGATAGCGTGTATATTTTTGCTATTAAAACTTGACAACATGTCGGGGTAATGAGCAGGAATACGTTGAGCATTTATGTGAATAGCGTTAAAGTTTTTGTTAGATTCAGAAAAAGTTGAATCTAACATAATATTTAAGGGTTCAATACTTTCAAAGCTGTCAATACTGCTTAATCCATCAGAGGCAGAATCAAAGGCGAAGGAATTGGAACTCCGAACACTATCATCTGAAGAAATCATATTAAATTATATCTGATTACTAAATATATGTAAAACTAAGTAAATATGTATTATTATATGTATATATATATATATATATATATATATATATATATAATTATAAAATAAATAATTCAAAAATAAATAAGTCATCAGTAAACTACCTGCCAGCATTATGGAAAGAAATGTTTAATTCGTGAAGAAACGGAACGTTAACATATCATACACACAAAAGTGAGAGGTGTATAACAGATGAGTCAAAGTGTCAAAGTTACAGTACGTTAACTAGCAATTATCTACCTTACAATATACCTTTATCACTAATACTAAACATTCCAAAGAAAGATTACAATAACAATTACCAACATACAAGAAAAGTTATAACACTAAATAATAAACATTCCAAACAGAGATTATTAATCATTACATTTTGCTGTCTAATCTACAATTAACAAGGAAAAGTAATGAAGATATAATGATAAAAAGAAAACTAAAATATGAAGTCCAGAGAAAAGTTATAACAGAATTACAAAAATTAATAAAATATAAAATAAAATTATTTACGAAAAAGTTCATTTTTTACCGGCCCTCTTAGTACGCTGTGGTGCACCTTTATCTTCGGGGGCCTTATTTGCCTCAACCACAATAGGATAAACGGGTGAAGCAGAAGTTGACCCGTTGCATAATGCGTCAAGCTCAGACAAGGTCTCAAGTTGGTGCCTTGTGCCATCTGGAGTAAAGATATTGATAACTCCATCCCTGGTCCAACATTTGGTGATGCCATACCTTCGCCTAGCTTCTAGAAAAACACTGTGGCGCCTCCTTGTTAGAAACTCAGACTGGGTTATACCTGTGCCCTTTAGTTTGGTTTTGGAGTACCAAACCTTGTCTCGCATCACAGTATCGCTGAATTTGACAACTACAGGCCTGGAAGATTTATCAGAAGGGCGCCCCAGACGATGACAACGGCTTAAGGATGTTTTACTGAAACCTGGGACTAGGATTTTAGTGCTGATAAGTGTACTTATGACGGCGGTAGTATCCTCAGATTTTTCTTCAGGAACTCCATGGAGTAGGATCATCTTTCTGCGGCGACGCATTTCACTACGATCCAGTTCTCTTCCCAAAAGATCTACTTAGTTATGCAAAGATGTTAAAGCAGCCAAGATGAATTTTCTAAAAGCATTAAAATCACCTGGTAGAGAAGATGAAGATGTGCCAGCAGAACTTGATTGTTGCAGTTCCCGCTGAAAGTTATCCATTTGACTTTGGAATGACTTTGACATCTCCATAAGTGAACCTTTCAGTGCTTCCATGGTGAAAGTAGTTGTAAAGTGCAGTGATGTTAGAGAAAATACTTGGAAATAAGAGCTGGTAGGTAGTAATTTATTACATATAAATAATAAACATGAAATTCAAACTGTAACTATTTTTAAAATATATTTAAATCTAAGATGTCTAAAATGTGTACTACTCAATTGACCTACCCTCACAGAAAAAATTATTAATGCGTGTTAATTAAGTTTTCTCACATTTCAATATTATTAGTAGGTTAAATTGTTATTGTTAGAAGAAAAATAGTCACAAAGTCTTCCGTAGTTGGGACCTTTTGAATAAAAATATTTTAAATTCGAATAGATCAATAATAACATTGGCAGCTAGAACTGTATTAGAAACACAGTTCGTGAAACCCGTTCTTGGAAACGTTTCGATAAGCGGATTTATGTTAAATGTAATGACATTATGTAATACGCCAAATGGGCTGTCTGTTTACTATGTCAAATAATTAATTTCACCACAGATTTTAAGTGTGACGGATCTTCGTATGTAATTTGCGAATCGGAGGGCGTCGAATAATTCCGTCTTTCGGTTATCATTACTTTCTTACTTACTTGACTGTGCGTTACGGTAAACGAGCTTCTGAATTCGCGTCATTTTCTCTTGGATGCATTACTCGTTTTACATCCCACGCGTGTGAAAAAGAAATAGTGCACAAATGAAACTACACAACTACTGGATTGTGTTTACGAGCGTGCGCGAGAGTAATTCATCATTTTCTGATGATTTCGCCGGGGTACCACCGAGTGATCCAGTCGGTGGAAATCGTCTTCCGTTAAATGATTAGCAGGTGAGTCACAGTACATCTGATGATAAATGGCTACTACAGCTCATAGATACCTGCATTCAACTACAAACTAAGAAGCGTACGGATGCGTAGTCACTTCTGAGTGCTAAGATGGAACGCCCCACAGCCTGTAATTGTAGTAGCTTTCTTAACCCTTGAGACCGGAACGTGGCAGTGTCATACTGTTGCTTGGCGACAAAAATAGGTAAGAGGGTGGCACCTACCCAGATAAACTGCTTCTTGGTATATAATTATATACCAAGAATAAACTTTATATTTCTTGGTAAGTGTATGTGTCTTACCGCCTAGTGTATGGATCAAATATAATTTATAATTACGACTCTTGTCACTTGGTGAATCTCCGTCACCACCGATTACAGAATTTACACACTATTATCAAATATTTTGCTGTTATATTATATTTAGAATAGAAAAGAAAAAAAGAAAAATGTATCTGGATGCGATACGGTCTACCTTTAATATCGACTACAAAAATGTATTGGTGAACATAGGCTTTCCCCAGAGAATGTCCAATAGGGCCAAACATAATTTATTTACCATAGGTGCTGCACTTGTCTCTCAGTCAGAGTTTAGCAGTGACAGATCACGTATTGGTGAGTTTTTCTGTCAAGAAATTCTCGGTAGCTTCCCGGAGTCAGGAAGTGGCGGTGTCTCACCCCCGTGCCTCGGAAAGCACGTTAAGCCGTTGGTCCTGCGCCTGATCTCTCTCCGGTCATGTCGGTTTACCGTCCTATCGGGTTATGAGAGTGAGGGATACAGAGTGCACTTGTGCTTACGCATACGCTTGGGCACTATAATCCTGTCCTGCACTGATGGCTAGCCTCCGTTGAGGCAGACCGCCGTGGCCGAAATTCGGTCTGGAGGACATTATTATTGGTTCCATTGCTCGTCAGTTTGTTTACACTTTTATTTTAAAAGTTTGACATGTACTGAACGGCAAGTGTTTCTCAATTTTCGATCACTGCCCGGCTAAGTTGGATTCAAAGATCGGGCTCTTGGTCGAAGTTGAATTTTTAAAGTCAGAAAATGAACTTAGGCTATAGCAACTAAGTAAACACACACTTCAACATTTTAGGCGTATTGTCAGAGTGATCGAGAATACAGAATCTTCTTAAAAGCGAATCGAAACGTATGCACCTAAGCGCGGGGTTCACCTACAGTAACAGACAAAAAATCCACTTGATACACTGGGAGTACTAAATATCGCGTTATTTTCCCCATAAGCTACTGTATGTAAACGCCGTGCTTGTACATCTGTATTGCGAAACGCTTTTACTCTCATATTGTTTCTCACAACTACAGGTACAGGTGTGATTTGGACAAACCTGATGACTAAATGACTGGCCTGTTGGTCTAGTGGTTAGTGACCCTGACTGCTATACCGGAGGTCGTGGGTTCGATTCCCACCCAGGACAAATGTTTGTGTGATGAGCACGATCATTTGTTCTGTGTCTGGGTGTAATTTATCTATAATATTTATGTATTTAGAAATATATAAGTATGTTTATCAGTTGTCTAGTACCCATAACACAAGCTCTGCTTAGCTTGGGACTAGATGGCGTTGTGTGATAGTTGTGGAATATTATTATTATTATTATTAAACCTGCTTCATGTTATAACGTTAGTTAACAATAAGATTTCTTAATGCCTCTATTAATAAATTTTACTATTACTCGTAGCAAATGTTTTTTACCCGACTGCCCCAGAATGGGGATAATATTTTTCGAGATCATAATGTATTAATATATTTATGGCCCAAATACTCAAACGCTACTCAATTTGATTATGTTGTTAAGTCTCGTGGTGTCATAGTCACTTTGCCTTAAAGTGATAGAACAAGCGCGATACTTAACGGCGTCTTAATGTTTTGTATATTTGTCCATAAGTCTATTTCTTTGGAACGCTCTGTATCTATAACGGCTTAATCACTTTTAACACATGTTGCGTCGTTAGATTTTTTTTTTTTTTTTTTTTTATAGAAGAGGGGGCAAACGAGCATGCAGCTCACCTGATGTTAAGTGACTACCACCGCCCATGATCAACCGCAACACCAGGAGAATTGCGGGTGCGTTGCCGGCCCTTTAGAAAGGAGTAAGCTCTTTTCTTGAAGGTCCCCAGGTCGTATCGGTCCGGAAAAATCGCCGGTGATAAACTATTCCACAGAGAGGTTGTACGTGGAAGAAAGCTCCTTGTGAAACGTACAGTGGTGGACCGCCAAGCATCCAGATGGTGTGGATGGTATCGGGACGTTTGCCGTGTCGTGCGTTCACGAAATTTGGCGGCTGGGATTAATCCGAACAATTCCTCAGAGCACTCCCCGTGATAGATGCGATAAAATACGCAAAGAGATGCAACATCTCTTCGCAACGCCAGTGAATCGAGCCGATCGGAAAGCACTCGGTCGTCGACGATTCGAGCCGCTCTGCGCTGGATGCGGTCAAGTGGAAGGAGCTGGTACTGGGGAGCCCCAGCCCAGAGATGGGAACAGTATTCCATGTGCGGTCGAACCTGCGCCTTGTAAAGTTGCAGGCGGTGTGCCGGCATGAAATACTGCCCCGCTCTGCTGAGCACGCCAAGCTTTTTAGAGGCCAATTTGGCCTTCCCTTCCAAGTGACCACGAAACTGCACGTCACTCGATATGTCGACGCCGAGGATTCCGATACTGGCTGAGGCAACAAGGGGAGTGCCTTGAAACTGAGGGGATACGACAAAGGGGTTCTTTTTAGCGGTTAACGCGCAAACTTGTGTCTTCTGGGGGTTAAACTGGACTAGATTTAGTCGTCCCCAATCCGAGACTCTGTTCAGCAAAGACTCGACTTCAGACACAAGTTTGTCCCGGCACTCGGAGACGTTTTCCCGAGAAATATTGGCTCGGCCGGTGTAAAGAGCATCACCAGTGCTGTCATCTGCATAGCAATGAATGTTACGGGTATGCAACATATCATTGATATGCAGAAGAAACAGCGTTGGCGATAGCACGCAGCCCTGTGGAACACCAGCATTAATAGGCTTGCAATCGGAGCTTGCACCGTCTACAACGACCTTGATGCTCCGATCTGCAAGAAAGCTGGTGATCCAATCGCACAATTTCTCGGGAAGCCCATAGGAAGGGAGCTTCGAAAGAAGCGCTTTGTGCCCGATCGAAGGCCTTCGCAATGTCCAAACTAACGGCCAATGCCTCCCCCTTGAACTCTACTGCCTCCGCCCATCTGTGAGTGAGGTAGACCAGAAGATCACCAGCTGACCGACCACGGCGAAAACCGTATTGGCGGTCACTAATCAGCTGGTGATCCTCAAGGTACCTCATGAGCTGGCAGTTTACAATGGACTCCATTGTTTTGGAGAACAAGGAGGTGATGGCGATTGGCCGGTAGTTGGACGGGTCTGAGCGGTCGCCTTTTTTAGGGATCGGGTGGACGAAAGCAGTCTTCCATGATTTTGGGACTACGCCTAGGGAGTAGGAGTACCGGAAAAGACGCGTTAAAACCGGTGCCAACTCTGGAGCACACGTCCTCAGCACAATTGGGGGGATTCCGTCAGGCCCACTCGACTTGTGGATGTCCAGGGAGAGGAGTGCTTTGCGAACCGAGCGCTGTGTGAACTGCACTTCCGGCATGGAGCACTCACACCGCGGGATGGTCGGCGGCGTACTCCCCCCGTCATCGAGAGTCGAGTTAGACGCAAAGAAGGAGCCTAGAAGATCGGCTTTCTCCTTTGCAGTATGGGCCAGTGAGTCGTCCTCCCTGTGCAGAGATGGAAGAGATGGCTGACAGAAATTCCCCTGGACAGCCTTGGCGAGAGACCAGAATGCACGGGTTCCAGAAGGAAGGCGAACTAGTCTCTCGCCAATTCTGCCTATGTGCTCTGACTTTGCCTTGGCAATGACTCTTTTGAAGGACCTAGAGGCGGAATTATACTTCTTTTTTAGAGCGCTGGTGTTTACATCCCGGGACGCTGATGCATCAACCCAGGCTTGGTAGCACTCCTGCTTATAGCATGATGCTATTTTACAGGAGCGACCAAACCATGGCTGAGATTTGCCTCCAATGGGCACCACAGAGGAAGGAATAAAAAGTTCCATACCCTGAAGTACCACATCAGTAACAGAATCCGCAACAACGTTGGGATCATCCGGCGAGAAGCAAACCCGCCCCCAAGGGTAGGATGCAAAGAAAGACCGCATCCCATCCCAATCGGCTGACCTATAGTGCCAAACACGGCGGCAGCCTGCAGAATGCAACCGCGATTTCAGCGTGAGTGGCACAACACTCCGGACCAGACAATGGTCCGAGGAGTCTAAAGGGGCGTCGACGGAAATCTGATATCCGTCCGGGTGAGAGGTCAGCAGAAGGTCCAACAGGGAAGGTGCATGATCCTCCACATCTGGAATCCGCGTAGGCGAAGTAACCAGTTGTGTCAGACCATATGCCAAGGCAAAATCATGAACAGATCTCCCCGCATGATCGGTTAAACGTGAACCG
Source organism: Parnassius smintheus behrii (assembly GCA_036936625.1). NCBI lineage: Eukaryota > Metazoa > Arthropoda > Insecta > Lepidoptera > Papilionidae > Parnassius > Parnassius smintheus. The sequence goes on from JAUPFT010000001.1 coordinate 52,701,868, forward strand.
AGCCATTCGGCGTGATGGGCGTTAAAGTCGCCGAGGATCACGATCTCTGCAGAGGGGATCTGCTGTAGCAACGAATCTGCAGCCATTTGGACGTGGTCGAAGAGTCGGTCTGTTTCGGCATTACCGCTGTGGGACCTATAGAGGCACCCGTAGACGCGCGGATGGTCGTCGCTGTCTACGCGTAGCCAAAGGATGGACAGGTCCGAACCTTCAAGTCTGCCGAGGCGTCGAGAACAGATGTCCTCTCTGACGTAAACGCAAACTCCAGCCCGAGGCACAAAGGAGTGTTCCAGTTTGTACCCCGGGTAGGAGAGATACGAAACATCAGCCGGAGAGGACACCTGCGTCTCGGTCAGAAAGAGCAGAGCCGGCCTCGCCGTCTCGAGATGGTAGTGGACGGCGTTTAGGTTAGAGTGAAGTCCCCTGATATTGCAGAAATTCACGGACAGCGTGGCAGGGGTCGCCTTGGTCTTGTTGCTCCGTTTGCCCCGAGCAGTTGTAGTCTTGAGCGGAATTTCGCCCCCCCCAGAATACGCGGGGCTGCCTGAGCACCCACGCTCAGAAGTGGAGAAACATGGTCGTGGATGCTCAGCGAGGGATTCTCCAGGGGTGCTGGTACCCTCCTGGGGTAGTCTATCTTTATTTAATTCCGCTACCATGTTGATGGGGGGGGGGGGGATTTGGGCCTCCGGCCACCTGCACTCACCGACGAAACGCGGAAGCAGAACTTCCACTTCACGCCGGTATTCTGTGAGGTCGTGGTACCACCCCGGTTTGAGCCGGCCCATACGTGCAACAGCAAAGCTGCCGCATGGCTCTACCACTGTTAAAGATGCGTCTTAATTATGAAAAGGCTATATAATAACTATTGCATCTGCAAATATAAAAAAGGAAGTAAAATAGTTTTAACTTCCCGCTATGATTTTCAAAAAATCGGGAAGTTATTGTTTTCACCCCGGTTTTTAAAAATCGAGTTCTCATCAAATCTCGACGTTTCGAACTCCTATGAAGCTATTCTGTCCATTTTTGCGAACATTTCGCGGCATCTGAAAGGGCCTCGCTGAACTTAGTTTTTTTTTGTGAATGTAGATCGTATCGTCAAGGTAGATTCAAAGAAAACCTAAAACAATAGAGTATTTTTAATTTTCGAAAATTTCGTTCTAATTAATTCTTTAATCTAATCAGCTGTTACTGTTAACCGCATCAAAATCAGTTGATTATTTCGAGAGATATCGTTGTCGAATGAAATTTTGAAAAAGTGTTTTTACAAAATAACTTGAAAAATTTCCGCCAAATCATTTTTTTCGTAAAAGTTTCTTTGTTAAGCTGAAAAAACTGCCTCGTGTGCCGTTAGCCGCACCAAATTCGGTAGATTCTGAAACGGTTACGACATTTTTGAGCTCGAAGAGAGGTAAAATTTAAAGCGCTTTGCGGGAAGTTGCGGGGATGGGCTGTAGGGCCAAACATATTTTTTTTAAATTTTTTAAGCTATCGGAGTTTTAATTACATATAATTAATCAGCTTGTCTATTCTAATATTATTGATATGAAATCGAATAAATCTCTTATAAAGAATTACTTATAAGTAATATTTTATGTAGCGTACAGGTAACTGAATAGACAGATCTCCAAATACGATACGATCTCGTACATGCAGTGGGACTTACGCAACTTCTTATACTTTTTATACGTGGTAGAGCCATGCTGCAGTTATATTAGTAGTATAGTTGTAGCACGAATGGGTCAAATCGACCGGGGAAGGACCACGCTCTCACATAATACCAGCGTGAAATAGTAGCTTAATGCTGCTGTATTTCTTATGGTGAGTGTAGAGAACCGGAGACCCTTTTTACTGGAAACGAGGCATTCCATCTTAGTCCTCACGAGTGAAAACGCATCTGCATTTTGATTCGTAATCGAGGATAGATGTAAATGTTTATGGGCCATAGCAACCACTTACCATCAGGTGGACTGTGTGCTCGTTTGTCACCGAATCCTATAAAAAAAAAACTTCAATACATCAGGAGGTATTGAAGAAGTGATTGAGTGGAACTAGGGCTCCAAAGTCTTTGCCAGAGATCTGTTTGCCAGAAAAAGTCAACTGTCGACGCTTAAGACCGAGTGTGGCAGCATCATTTCCGGAACACCTGAGATTTTGAGTGAGATTTAGAGGTTCTATGGGGAGCTGTACACGTCATCGTTGGAGCTACACGCAAGTGTGGGTAAAGATCCAAAAGCAAGTCTTATCTGACACTATTCCGTTGATATCCCAGACATCAGTCTGAGTGAGATTAGAATGGCCCTCCAGCACCTTAAAAATACCAAGTCCATGGGCGAGGACGGAATTACAGCGGGGCTTCTGAAAGCGGGTGGAAAACCGCTACTTGAATTCTTTCAGAAGATCTTTAATTCGGTCCTCCTTGGTGGCACTACTCCCATGGCGTGGAGCAGAAGTGCTGTGGTCTTCTTCTTCAAGAAAGGTGACAACAATGTCTTGACGCTGTTTTCGCGAGTCATTACGAATCGTCCCACACGCAGACTCGATGACTTCCAGCCTCTCGATCAAGCCGAATTCCGAAAAAATTTAGCACCAAAGACCACATACATACCCTTCAGTAAATTGTACAGAAGATCAAAGAATACAATCTGCATGTGTAGCGTATATTAAGGACTATGAGAAAACCTTTGATTCCGTCGAAATTTGGGCGGTGCTACAGTCTCCTCAGCGGTGCCAAGTTGACTGTCGGTATATCAAAGTACTAAAGTGTTTGATCAGTACGCCTACGATGACTATCTGGGTACAGAACCAGAGTTCGAAACCTATCTAATTGCAGATATGTGTAAGACAGGGTTACGTTATAACCCCGAAACTCTTCATCGCTGCATTAGAAGACGTTTTCAAGAAAGGATACGGTATTAACATCAATGGCGAGAACATCAATCACTTCGATTTTTCGACGATACTACGACGACGCACTATGCACAATGACTTCAATAGTGCCTCCCTACGGATAGGTCTTAAGATGAACATGGACAAAACGAAGATCATGCGCAACGTCTGTCACACCCATGCCGGTAGTTGTTGAGAGAACTAAGCTAGAAGTTGTTTATGAGTATGTTTACCTGGGAAAAAAAGTCAGTCTAGGTAAGTCCAACTTTGGACGAAAGGTGAATCGACGGGTGAATTACGACACATCTTCTCGTTAGCTATACCTCAAAACCTGAAAACGAGACTGTACAACTAGTGCGTGGTGCCCGTGCGAACGCTGAAGGTCACTTGAGCTATGAAGAGGGCTGTGCTCAGGGTTTCTCTGCGTAATAAACTTAAAAATGAGGATATCCGCAGTAGAACAAGAGTGACCGGTATAACCCAACGGATTAGTAAGCTAAAGTGTGCCGGCCATATAGCTCGAAGATCCGACAACCGATGGGGAAAAAAGGTTCTCGAGTAGCAGCCTCGTACCAGTAGGCGAAGTGTAGAGTGATCGCCCACTAGATAGAGTGACGACCTGGTAAGACATGCAGGAAGTTGACGGACGCAGGTGGCTCGGAACCTTGTTTTGTGGCATTCCTTGGGAGAGGCCTATGTTCAGCAGTGGACTTGTGAATGACTGTAATGATGATGATGATAAATATTTTATGTTATGATTCCTAGTTACGAGCCAACACGAAAATGTTTTTGTAAAAAAAAATTCACAAGTATCATAAAACATACGTAGCAAATTCTTTTCACTTACATTTCTGAAATATATTTTGGATAATGTAGACAATTTTTGGGATAATGTTTTCATAGGTTTTGACAACATAATGTGTTGCATTAACATTGATCCATTTATCATAATACTTCAAAGGAATGTTTTCTACAAACATCATACCATTCTAAATAGGTTACTGTCAATGTTTATATATTCCTGTATATTTAAAACGACTTTTATTTCATGTAAGAAATGAATTGATCGATATTCTTGAACTGGTTTATATGGTGGTGGTTTATTTTAATTGTTGTTACTGTTTCCTGTTTCCGAAAAAGGAAAATAAGACATACAGTAACCTTTGTTGGTTTTAGAGCCTTGTGGAATATTTAAAGGAGATGGCATGAAAAAGGGTATGGACATTGGTCCCATGGAAGCTAAATACATCCCTAGTGAGGGATGCTATTTGCGTGGACACTTTGGCAGCCTCTCGTCTAAGGGGTACCTCGTTTAAAGCTGGAGAAGCTCTGATGCCTCCCTGACTCTAGAAGCAGCTGCACTAAGTGGCGGAAATATGAGTCTCTGAGTGATGACTATAAAGTGACATTTGCTGTATAGATAGATATAGCGTTCTGTGGGAACCATGTGCGGTGAAGTTCCTAAAGGAACTCTTTTCTCGATTGGTCGTCGCTGCTGGTGATAAGAGGGCTAGTGTTTTTTCGCTCAAAGGCTAAGTATAATCATTCAGCGCAGAAACGCAGCCAGCGTTAGTGGCACTATATCGCGAGAAGTAAGATTGTATGATAATTAAGTTTTTAGTTCATGTTTATTTATGGTCTTTTAATATATATATGTTCTATGGGCAGCTGTACACGTCATCGTTGGAGCTACACGGAAGTGTGGGTAAAGATCCAAAAGCAAGTCTTATCTGACACTATTCCGTTGATATCCTAGACATCAGTCTGAGTGAGATTAGAATGGCCCTCCAGCACCTTAAAAATACCAAGTCCATGGGCGAGGATGGAATTACAGCGGGCATATCCTATATATATATATATATATATATATATATATATATATATATATATATATATATATATATATATATGAATGTTACGTAAATAAATTATATGTTTATTAATGGAATATTATCTATTTGTAAAGAATTAAAGTTTTTCAAACATATTTCGTTATTATACCAAGACAAGTTCACGCAGGAAGTGAACAAACAAAATTTCCAATCTTTGCTTTACCTTAGTAAGTTTAATTAGGTAACCTTGTAACTTTAATACTAGTAACTTAAGTTACAGCCTCCAACTTTACTTAATTAATTTTATATTCCAGCAAAATAACAACGAGGGTGGAAAGCCGGTTTCAAATTTCGATAAGGTTTTTCATTAGGTTCATAACAAGTTCTATATTTCGGACGTGTTTCAATCATGGTTTTCTATTTCTGACTCAATTTTTTCAGATTCTATGTCAAAAGGGAATGGTTCTTCACGTTTTTCAGTTAACTGTTCAGTTCAGTTAACTCTAATACTAGCTGTGCCCGCGACTTCATTCAGTTGGATAAATTTACCAAGTAGTTGATGAATATAAGATGTTGATAGTTGTGGCTTGACTTTTCAAACGCACATTTCGCCACCTTACTAAAAGGCTTACGTCCAGCATAGGAGTTCAAAAGGCTGTTGATATGTGGCATACGGAGATAGTAAGAATATCACGTGCTTTTTAATTTAGATTATTTATGGTACTTTCTCACACTGTTAACTCAAAGATTTTACTACTAATAAATTAATTCCATATTTTTTAATGTAAAAATATAACTCACAGCTTACCAGCGTGAAATAGGGGACGTGAAGGTAATATGGTCGTACGGTTAATGTGGTTGGTTTTTTATAAATTTAAAACTACAGCCTTTTTTGCATAGATGGCTCTGTGATACGATAGCTCTTCATCAGTCAATCAAATAATAGAAGGACAGAAGGCCGTTGTTTTACTTACAATTGAGATTATAGTAAATATGGTAAACATTATTTGTTTTTTTTTTTAAGTTTATTTTTCGAAGTGTTAATAATTTTTGTCAAAGCTTGTTTGCTTTTCTTTTCATAATATATTACTTATAGTACACAACTTTGTATTTTTGTCTCTATTCTCCTCATAGTTTTCTTTTAATAGGACGGAAATTTTTAAGATTAGGTCAATACTGCTGGGCTTCCTATGGTGAATGTAGAGGACCCGGAGACGCTTTTCACTGGAAACTTTTAAAGTTAACTGCAGGTGTCCATGGACTCCAGTAGCCATTTACCATCATGTTAGTAGCTGCTGTAAGTTTTTTTTGTTAATCCAGTTTTATAAAAAACTTGTCATAACAGCAACAAATTATTTTTTTCTGTACATCTACGGAATATTACCTTTCGAAAGACAAGTTTCATTTTCCTCTTTTTATATTAAATACTAAAAACACGCACTACGATTTTCTATGTTTACATTTATGTAGATTTGTAAGTAAAGGTTATAAACTTTTAATGGGGCATTGAATATAGTTTTAGTTTATTTTTATTAAAATAAATACTTAAAAAAGTCCAAGAAATCTTTTACCATTAATGAAATATTTTTATGAGTGGTTGAGAATTTCAATTAATTTGTTAGAAAAAAGAAAATTTCCAAGTTCTTTTTTATTTATACTTTAAAATATCGAACTGAAAACTTGTTAAAGCAAACGGTAGTTGTTGGTTTAAGGTAAAGGGTTTCTTTTTAAAAGGTACCTTAGGGTGGAAACATAAAATATTCATATAATTCAAAAGCACAGTTGTGCTAGAAACTAATTTCTAATTCAGTTTACGTTTCATAAGCCTTGCGAGTATACCTAACAAGTTAACCACTGTTAAAATAAAATATTTAAAAAAATTGTATAAATAAAGCAAAGAAGGAAAAATATAAAAATGTGTGGGATTGTTGTTTTTCAGCACCCTCATGAACGATGAACTCAACGACCTATTTTTATAATTCTACATGCACACCTCTCTCTATTTGCATAAAAACGTAATCACTGACCTTTGGATAATGCGGATTAGCGATTGCATATAAGGTAGCAGACTCGTCACACTGTAGCGTCTAGTACTTATTGTAAAAGCGATTACTTTCGGTGGCATAAATAGCAATTATTGTTTGTTGAACACTTTACGTGGTAGAGTCATGCTGCAGTTATATTAATAGTATAGTTGTAGCACGAATGGGTCGGCTCGACCGGGGAAGGACCACGCTCTCACAGAATACCAGCGTGAAATAGTAGCTTAATGCTGCTGTATTTCGTATGGTGAGTGCAGAGAACCGGAGACCCTTTTTGCTGGAAATGAGGCATTCCATCTTAGTCCTCACGGGTGACAACGCATCTGCATTTTGATTCGTAATCGAGGATAGATGTAAATGTCTATGGGCCACAGCAACCACTTACCATCAGGTGGACTGTGTGCTCGTTTGTCACCCTATCCTATAAATAAAAAAAAACTTTTTTAAATTTTGTATTATTTAAAAATAAGTTATAAGATAGGCCTATGTTCAGCACTGGACTTTTATAGGATCCAATGGATCAATCGATAGAAGTTATCTCAACTTTCTCCAGTGTCATATGGATGTTTTTTAAAACTTACGTTATCATCCACATCATTTGGGTACTTGGCGGTTTGCTACTGTGCAATTTACTATGTGTTTTCTTCTACGCCGGACTGCTTTGAACTGCCGGAACCTGCAAGAAACCAGCTCACTGCTTTTTAAAAGCCAGCAACGTACTTGCAATTCCCCTAAGTTTGCATTTGTTATTGGGCGACGGTCGACACTTACCATCAGGTCAGCGACATGGTTATTTTGCCCCCTCTTCTATAAAAGGAACGTAGAAGCATTTGGAAAAATGTCTAGACCAAGAATAATTATTAGTAAGACGTATACCTACAACTCATTTCATTATTTATGGGTTAAATACCATACTCTTTTCCTCTTTTTTATTTTACCGTCGTTTTGCTTCCTTTTTATATCTTGTTTTTTTCTTCTTAAGCTCAGCCGGGTTGAATCCGTCGATTGACTTCTCGGTCGAATATGGAATTACCTAGTCGAACTATTTGTCCCAGGTAAACATTCTCGTCAAGCACTTAGAGCTTAGTAATTACTGTATTTTGAGAATTATTTTTTACGGCCTATCAAAGTCTACTTCTGAATACAGGCCTGTGAGATTGCTCTATAAGAAGATGGAGTAGGAGTGTTGGAAAACGCAGTTTTCTTTTAAGAAGAAGTTGCTCATATCTTGGTACATTTCCCTCTGTCACATCTTACGACACCTACGGGACGATATGGTGGAGTGGATATTCTTACACCGCCTCTACACAGTAGTTGTGACAGTGAAACAAAATAATGCTTAATATCATATAACTTCTTAAAGTAAAGGAAGGTTTATAAGTTAAAAAAAAGTGTTAAGTAAAGAAAAAGCAATTTTCACAAAAGGAAGTTTCAAGTCACAACTACAAAGATTTATTATTTCTGGTATGTATTTCTTGGAAGTAACAAGAAGTTGGCAGAGTTTCATAAAAATGTCGGATAAGTTTTAAAACTGGCGCGCATTATTGCTGGCACGTCGGCTTCGTTGCTAAGTCGGGGTATTCAAAGCTACCGGCCCTGTGTTTGAACCCACAGGTTACGTATACCTACTATACTGAGTTATTTTTCAAAAAGTAGCGAAACTTAAAAAAATGTGAATCATAAATAATAATATAACATTATTGCAGTTTTTCGTAATTTTTTTATAGGAGAGGGGGCAAACTAGCATACGGTTCACCTGATGTTAAGTGACTACCACCACCCATGAACAACTGCAACACCAGAGGAATTGCAGATGCGTTACCAGCCTTTTACAAAGGAGTAAGCTCTTTTCTTGAAGGTCCCTAAATCGTATCGGTCCGGAAAATTTACTGGTGGTAAACAATTCTAAAAAGAGATCGTAAGCGAAAAAAACTCCTAGTGAAACGTACAGTGATGGATTGCCAAGCATTCAGATGGTGTGAATGGTATCGGGAGTTTTTCCGTGTAGTGCGTTCATAAAATTTGGCGGCTGGGATTAATCCGAACAATTCCTCAGACCACTTCTCATGGTAGATGTGAAAGAAAATGCAAAAAGATGCAACATCTCTTTGCAGCGCCGGTGAATTGAGCCGATCGGTAAACAGATAGTAGATAAAGTAGTAATCATTGAAAAGTAAATAGTCATTTCTCATTTCAGTTTGGAGTAAACTACCACGATATTTAAGAAAATGTTTCTTGATAAGTGATACTCGTATTTCTGTAGGTTAAATATTTTGATGAACAAATGCCAACATGTAAAACTTTTATAGAATAATATTTACAATACTCTACAACACTGTCTCATTATAACACCAAGTCTCTTTGGGTACACGCCCCGCCTCGGTGCGCTCCACAAAACTACTGACTGCCGGTATTCAGTGTTTAATATGGAGCTAATCCTTTACCTTTAAACGAGCAATTCTTTTATATATATATAAAATCGGAATCTCGGAAACAGCTCCAACGATTTTCATAAAATTTAGCGTCTGGAGGGTTTCGGGGATAATAAATCAATCTAGCTATGATTCATTTTTAGAAAATGTCGTTTTATCTGTATTTTCAGGCAATCTATCAGATCAAAAATCTATTATTTTGAGGGTTTTTTTAGTATTTTTTTAAAAACACGAAAATTTAAATTAAACTAATTGCACTCATGATTTTTTATTCAAATAACCACTTCAGTTTTTTCTATTATGTCGGTAAGATCAAAAATATTATTCATTTTTCATCAGTATGTAATTTGTATTAAATATAATTTCCAAAACACATGAATAAAAAAAAAACACCGAGCAAAGCTCGGTCAACCAGTACTACTACTTATCACTGTTATGTTCCGATCGGGTTGATTCTTAAAAATGTTTGTTTATTAGCAACCAAAATATGAACAATATAAATTGTTTAGTAATCATCATTGACATCGGCAGTTTTTTTTTAAATAATTTAAAACTTGTTATTAGGAAGATGCTTCTGCTCATTTCCTATTTCATTTTCCTAAGTCGCCTCTTGCAACACCCACGAGATGATATGGGGTAGTGCATATTCTTATACCGCCAGTAGCGGTGTAAGAATATTAATGAATATATATATATATATATATATATATATATATATATATATATATATATATATATATATATATATATATATATATATATATATATATATATATATATATATATATATATATATATATATATATATTCATTAATATTCTTATACCGCCAGTAGCGGTATATATATATATATATATATATATATATATATATATATATATATATATATATATATATATATATATTCATTAATATTCTTATACCGCCAGTAGCGGTATATATATATATATATATATATATATATATATATATATATATATATATATTCATTAATATTCTTATACCGCCAGTAGCGGTATATATATATATATATATATATATATATATATATATATATATATATATATATATATATATATATATATATATATATATATATATATATATATATATATATATACCGCTACTGGCGGTATAAGAATATTAATGAATATATATATATATATATATATATATATATATATATATATATATATATATATATATATATATATATATATATATATATATATATATATATATATATATTGTTTAGTACCCATTTAAAACATTGTTGATAAACTTGTCTGATTGATATCTAAATGTTAATAAAACTATTTTTTTTTAGTTGTAATGATATAACCGACAAAATAACAAGGTTGTTATTATTCTTCACATTTAACTAGAATAATTTTGATGTGTAAGAAATAACGTTTTATTTTTAAGTATATTAGTACATTATTTTATTTTATGTTAATATTGCAAAATGTATCAACCGCAGCTATGCTTAAGAAATATGATATAAACTAACTACACACTTATTATTAATCTAATTACAAGAGAAGGAAAACGAATTCCTCCAATTATTGTTACGGATGAAACATCAGCAAGCGACGTGAAAATGATTTAAAATGCTGATGAATATTCGCTAAAATTCCTATATGCACATTAATTATAAACAACCTTTCTTTTACTTTGGTAACTAACAGTTTCTGTTTCATTATCTTCGTTTCTTTTATTTTCTTAAATGATTCTGTTTTTGACGATTGAACACGATATTTTTTATATAATATTTAAAGTAGAGTCCGATAACTTTATAGATTCAGGATAAAAAATTCCATCTAATAACCTTATTGTTGATAATAGCTTCTATCTTTGACATATTTTATACGTAGTTATGGGCGTTATGAAAATAGATCGGGTCTACCGGGAAAGAACAATACTCTCACAGAATACCAGCGTAAAGGAGCAGCTTAATATTACTGTTTTGTTCGGTGAGTGTAGAGAGCTGAAGACCCTTTTTACTAGAAAGGATTTTCAATATAAGTCATCAAGGGTTAAACCCACGCATCTACATCTTAATTATAGGTTATGGATATATGCAGATATCTATGGTTTACAGGTTCCACGTTGAATATCTATCCTGTGAAATTTTTGTAAAATAAATTACCATATTTACTTTCATCGAGTCTTTTATATATTTTAAATATAGACTTAAAATCGATTTTATTATAAGTGAAATCTACGCATCACAAAATTGTATTTTAAAAGCTCCTTCCTTCTACTGAGAAAATAATTTTACATAAAATTAAACTCAAATTTAAGTGAATAACAAAATAATAAAACTTTACAAACGAATGAAACAAAACCTTGATTGTAGTTGTAGGAAAGTTAGCTTTAAATTAATGTCCCACAGCAACAAATACAATCATACTTTCACCGTATTGTGAATAGAGTTCCGCCATGTTTCACAAGTTAATATGCAGTTTGAGTTTTATTTGTTATTATACAAATAGGAATTGAGGCATTCCTTCGGGGGGGGGGGGGTGCTATGTTTACCAGTGGACTTCTGAAGGGAATGGATTGATGGGCTCTAAACAAAAACCAAAGTAAAGCCCTCGAGGTTTTTTTTAAATTTGATATTAACAAACGGATATTTTTTATAGCCAGAATACAATATAAAAACTAAAAAGTAATAAGTTTAGACTTAAAAATGAGATACATTTTTATACTATTAAGTTTCAATACAACATAATAACAAAATTCAGTCTCCACGAAAATTCCACACAGGAAACAACTCTATTCCCTCAAGAACTAAGTCAGAAAACTTTCTAGAAACTAATTCAATAGATTACTAATGGCAAGTATACACCGTAACTATAATATTGGATTCATAATTCCAAACTACGAAAACTTTTTAGTAATCAAAGTAGCATTTAATTCACTTGAGTGAGACTGAAATCTTAAAATATCAAGAACGGATCGAAGTAAGAAAACGTGCTAATACTGTTTTTTTTAGGTATAGTACTCATTTCTGTCTATACACCCTTGTATTCGATGTAATTACTGGGAGGAGCAGTAAGCAGGAGTTTATTTTTTTAGGTGGTTTTTACGTTCTTTTTTTAACACAGTCGCTGCACTACTGTTTCCCTATTATCTCATATTCTTCTTCTGTTTAGGCAGGGTTCATAAACCAATAGAGCAAATACCACGAAAGTAATCTTTGGGTTTTTCAGTCGGTTATTTGTCATCGAATACTTACAGTGCCAGTTAGGTTAGGTTAATTATTTTTATGAAAAGCATGTTAAATTGCATTGCCGTATTAAAAATCGACGTTCATACTTTCAAATGGCTAGGGAGGGCGATAGTTGATACCATAGAATACTATAATACACAATAGAAACATTATTCTGTAACGAGGTTCGACGTCGCCGGGAGCACACATACAAGCAATTACGTCGTATTATCAGTTAATCACTACTAAAAACCCGATTCGCTGTGTTGACAAATGGATTTTAATACATTTTTATTTGTGAATAGCGTGCAATTTGGCATTTTCTAAATAATTTGCATGCTAAATTTGGAAACGGTTGTAACTTTAAAACACATCTCGTGTTGACATTTATACGTGTGAATTGAAGTCTTAGCGGCATTTTAGTGGCTACACGGGCTCCGCCCACACCCCCGTTCTCTTTTTACTACATATTTTCTTCTTAAGTATGTATTATAGTATTCTATGGTTGATACATTTATCATACTTGTAAATAAGTGTTACTTTAGGAATCAGTAAGCACATTTGCCAAATTTTTGACTTCGTAGTACATTGCGTTGTAAGTTTTATGAGCCTTGGTAGTTTATAAAGGAAAGCTACATAGCATATGAATATCTATGAACTACAAAGTGAATGTCATTTTGAACTCAAAAAAGAAGAAATTGGTGAATAGGCTGCTGATCTGCTTAGATTTGCAAAACTTATACAAGCTTTTAGAAACAAGTTTTAATATTATTTTATTTTAAAATGTGGTCAGAATTAGCTAAATGCCTTATCATTTATTATATAAAGAGAATTATATCATTGCTCGTTAAAAAGGAACAAAAGGGTACTCTACATGTGGATTTTATGCGATGTTATTTCATCGGAGGAATCTTTATTAAAATATATATTGAACATTTGAAAGCTACCATGCACGTTTTTAATTTAATAATAAAACACTTTACTTATATTTTTAAGGAAATTCCTTTATATAAATTTTCGGGTGTATTTGACAATCTTACAACTTAATTTCCCTTGAGTTTGCACTTTAAAGTAGTTACGCTGTTAGGATTATAACTCTCAAATATGAGTTTCGCCGAAGTTTTAGTTGAAACCCAAAATAAATATTAGTTCAAGAACAGAAGGATTACTCTCCGATAGCAAACTTGCGCCTTTAACCTTAGTTACAACGTCGCTAATATTCATAACAATTTGCACATTCAGAATCGATCTTCGTGAAATTAGCCTACTGATTAAATTGTCGAAAAAATAATTATGCGGCACGCGTATTAAATCTTACGTCCGCGTGCGTGTTTCTGTATCACTTGGCACATTACGCATTGTACTGTAGGGTTGGGTGATGTGAGAAAACAAATTGAATTAGTTGGTTATAAAATACACCAAGGTGTTATGAAATGTATGTAATATACAGGTAATTTGTTGATAATAAGAACATTACATATATAGTGTTCAATGTGAGGAAGGTTAAAGGTCTTTGAGATTCACATAATTTATCTACTTTACATTTTCTATTTCACATGGTTTTGCTATTTATAAACATGCGACACGCGACGGCATTATTAATGAGTGACAATTGGATGTGCTACTATTTTCAATTTTTCTTTTATTGACCAAGTGTTTAACTAAGCCCAGTATATGCTGATCTTGCATTAGTAAACAGTAACTAGTACTGGGAGGTCTACTTACACTGAAAGATTATTTAGAATTATTGAAATTATATGCGAAAAATTGAAAACTACGAAACTGTTGTCGAATCGCTAGTCAAATAATTATCTAGATATACCTATAAATAATAATTTCTTAACTTTCGATATCCTTAGGAACATTAAAAAATGAAATGTCGACACTCCTGTTATTATTTAAGCATCCGCATGCTATGCAGTACATTTTGGCTTTTTGAGTGGCTGTACTTGAATAAAACTCAAAAATAAATATCATGTGCCTAATTTATTATAAGAGAATAATACTTTTTGTTAAGGTAAGGCGCGCGTCAGCTCGAGCGCACGAGTGACAACCTCACTGAATTAGCCTCTTGTAGGCGGCCGCACAACCTAGGTATATTTTCATGTCTAGAACTAGCCCATTAGAGTCGATCCACCTATTAGTTTATTAATAAACTTTTAACGAATGTGAAATCCACTCCCGTACATAATATTTTCTGTATCAAATATATCTGAGAAACTTTTATTTAAATGACAAAAATGAGTGACACTTGGATACTTAAGCTAAACATATAATTTTTTTGCTAAAAAATATTAGAATTTTTCTTTTTCAAACGAAAAGAATATAAATTATACAGAAACTACTATTTTACGTTGATAAAGCTCTGAATTTAATTTATTAATGTTATTTTCTACATAAAATTAACCCTTGTCTTACGTGGTTAATGGATATTGAATAATTGATGTCGATGAAAAGGTAGTGAAAATTTTGTGGGTCATGTCTAAAATGTATAGTTAAAATATAAAAACCTAAGTAACGTTTATTGTAACATTATATTCTAGATCATCCTATGCCACCTCCATAGCAAGGAAGGTTTTTATTGGAATCGCAGTACCAGGCGTTTCGCACTTTAAACGCTGTTCCCTTACATCGGTTTGAGTATCGTGAAATACCATAACACTTTCTCATAAGCATAAGCATTTTTTTCTGTCTTTTGTAGGTAGATAAAAAATATAAATTGCTCAAAAAACACTCAGATGCGGAACAACTAATTTTAGGCCATACAAATATTTGTTCTATTCGTGATTAAACCTCGCGCCGTAACTCATTGCTTAGCCAATACGTCACGGATCCGTCACATTTAATAATAAACTCGTCATCCAATGGTAGATACTAATGAAATTTTTAATTCTAATTTTAGTGCTGCTAGGCAGGAAACTATAACGTAGTGAGGGAAACAGCATGTCTGAAAATTAAAAACTATGTATTGATAAAATGTGAAGGTTTTCAACACGCTAATAGGGCAGAGCAGAACGGCTAACTCTTACAGTTCTCATACCATCTCAGAAATGATAGGGTTGCGCCTGTATAATGATAATTTCCTTCAGACCGAATTTTAGTCACGGCGGCCAGTCTCATCGGAAACTAACCTTCAACGCAGGAGATTTTTTCAACAGAAAAAGATCTGTGTGGTATTACTACCATTTTTGTTATCTACTATTATCTACTATTATATAATCGATCTACTATTATGCGGAAATGGGGGTCGCTACAAAGTCATGTCAAGAATCATTACTGAAACTGATCTCTGATATCCTAAGGTACGTCAGAAGTAGATGTTAAGTGTGTCGCCCGCGGCTCCTTCCAAGCAATCTATCACCGATATAATCATGATGGTAATTGTTAGCATCATTATTGTCATCAGCTTGCGGCAGTCTACTGCTGAACATGCCTCTGCTAAGGTGCACTTTTTATATTAGTTCAGATTTTTGTTTAATATTCATACATCCATCTATACAACCTATCAAAAAGTCACCGCTAAACATAATACTGCCCCATAGTGGGATCTTTGCAATAGTTGCCATAGGGTGAGCGGAGTTTTTTTATTAATTTTAATCGTTATCAGGAAATACTGCTACCCATTTTCTGTTTATGTTTTTCTGTTTCTTCTAACACTCATTACAGCATTTTTTGTATATATCTAAAAAAATTATTGCAGAGTCTTATAAGATTGCTGAAATCTTTTGAAATTGCCAGTTAAATTTTAGGATCAAATTATTGATGTCCAAAACTTTATTTACGTTTTAGTATTTGCAGCATTAAAAGGCTGAATGGTAAAATAATGTCAGAAATAAAAAAAGTTTGGGACCAGCAGTCGTTTAGGAATAGATTGTTACTTATTTGAAACGATTTCGGGAATCATAAAGATATTATTACTTTTATTATTAAAGTTAAGATCCTTATCTAAAGTGAAATATTATTGTAGTCAATTATTACACTACGCTCTTGTTAATTTGAACATAAACATATTGTGCAACAATGTATCCTCATTATTTTTGATATTGAAAAAAATTATGACGTAATAATTTATTTTCTTATAAATGACAATTTTTTTATTACAGTACCTAATATTTTTAAATATCAGCATTAACAGGGTGTAAACATCTAATGATTCATTCATTCTTGACAGCCTATCCAAAGTTCACTGTTGAACATAGGACTCCTCCATATGGCAGAGACTGATGTACATTGTTTTGTTGCATATATTTATTTGAGGTTTTTTAATGCATTATTTGCAAAGAAAGTAAGTAACATTCTCATTTTTTTTGTTGATTTTTTTTATAAATCAATAGTGATTTTAACTTAATCTTTCGTCTTTTGCTTTAATGTTTGGTTTGAAAACTTCACTGACAGTTTCTTTAACACTAATTACAGTCAGATTAACTCGACGGATGGACGACTCCGTGGCGCAGTGGCTTAGCAATGAGTGGCTGCGCTGGGGGTCGCGGGTTCGAATCTCGCACGGATTAAATATTTGTATGGCCTACAAATAGTTGTTCCGGGTCTGGATGTTTGTCCTTGTGCAATTTATGTTTGTAAACTGCCCCTACGATACAAGAGAAAATCTTAGTGTAGGGGTAACGTTTAAAAAAAAATTTCAGTTTCAAAATGGGGAAATTTTGCTTCAGCCAGTATTGGAATGCTCGGCGTCGACATATCGAGTGATGTGCAGTTTTGTGGTCACTTGGAAGAGAAGACCAAATTGGCCTCTAAGAAGTTTGGCGTGCTCAGCAGAACATACTTTCCCATTTCATGCCGGCACACCACTTCCAATATTACAAGGCGCAGGTTCGGCTGCACATGGAATACAGTTCCCATCTATTGGATGGGGCTCACCAGTGCCAGCTCCTATCAATTGACTGCATCCAGCGCAAAGCAGCTCAAATCGTCGACTACCGAGTGCTTTCCGATCGGCTCGATTCACTGGCGCTGCGAAGGGATGTTGCATCTTTTTGCATTTTCTTTCGCATATACCACGGGGAGTGCTCTGAGGAATTGTTCAGATTAATCCCAGCCACCAAATTTCATGACCGCACTACGCGGCAAACCTCCCGATACCATCCACACTTTTCACTAAGAGTTTTCTTTCACGTACGACCTCTCTGTGGAATATGTGATGCTTTATGCACCGGCCGTGCCGTTGAGACATGATTGATGGCAATGTTGAACAAAGTTTCGGACCGCGGGTGACGAAATCTAGGCCAGTTCAATCCCAAGATTTCACAGTACACGCGCTTACCATTAAAAAGAACCAATTTTTATATTTCCTCAGTTTCAGGGCACTCCCCTCGGTTCATCAACCAGTATTGGTATCCTCGGCAACGACATACCGAGTGACGTGTAGTTTCATGGTCTCTTGGAAGTGAAGGCTAAACGGGCCTCTTTAAAGCTTGGTGTGGTCAGCAGAGCGCACAAGGCGCTAGTTTGGCTCCACAAGGACTACTGTTCCTATCTCTAGGCTGAGCTCCCCAGTGTTAGCTTCTTCCATTTAATCGCATCAAGCACAGAGCGGTTTGAATCTTCGGCGACTAAGCTCTTTCTGATCGGCTTGACTCACTGGCACTGCGAAGAGATATTACATCTCTTTGAATATTTTACTGAATCAACCATGGGGATTTACTCTGAAGAATCGTTCGGACTAAATACAACTGCTCAATTTCACCATAGTACATCGCAAGAAAACTCACGATACCATCCGTATCATCTAGGTGATTGTCGGTCCACCGCTGTGCGATTTACAAGAAGTTTCCTTCCTCGCACAACTCCCTTGTGGAAACGACTACCACCAGCAGTTTTTCCGAATCGATACGACTTGAGGACCTTCAACCTACACTTTTTTGAAATCCGGCAACGCAACTGCAGTTTTCCTGGTGTTGCAGTTGTTCATGGGCGGCGGTAGTTACAGTGAGCTCAGATAGCTCAGGTGAGCTGCATGCTCGTTTGCCTACTCTCCTTTAAAAATATATTACCAATATATATCATTAGTATTTGAAAATCACATCAAGACCCTCTAAGATCACTACATGTATCATAAAATATAATTAACATAAATATTGATTGGCAGTGGGGTAGCGGAATATGAGAATCCATCTACCCATATCATTCCGTAGGTACCGTAGGAGGTGACTATAGAAATAGTATGTAATAATAGTGCCAAAAACATCTTATACTTTCGACCGATCGCTGTATAAGCGACTTATTTACACCAGGCATCAAATACTAAAACCAGCGTCTAGAAGCAACTTTAAAGTTGAAAGACGTCTGACTGGCGCTGCGATTTGTCTACCCGCGTGTTCAGATGACTAAAGTGAATGCTCTCCATAACAGAAGAGGCCTGTGCCCAGCATTGAATTTTTACGGGCTTTTGATGATGATGGTGACGATGAATAAAGATATAACGCAACGAAAAAAAAAATTAAAAAGTTCCTGATCATTCAGAGTAATCAACTACTTTTCACCCGGAAAATGAAAAGAACGCTTTTATTTATAGAACATATTATTCACTATGAACGTAAAAGTAAGGCCTTGAGTGCATACATCACGTACTTTATTGAAAATCTCATCTAATGCCTCCATTTTACGGGAAAGAAAAAATATATAATTTAGAATTAAAAAATGTTCAACATGTTCTTGTATTTTAAATATATAGAGAGCAAATCAAAAAATTAAAGTGTTTGCGAACGGAATAGCTTAACAGGATCCTATTTAAAATAGAAAAATCCCACCGGATTTCATTTCTAATTTGGTAAGAATTTTTCTATCAGTGTACTTTGATAGTCAGAATATTTTAATACAATATAGATCACATATTACTTAATGTAATAATTAAAGTTGATATTTACCACAGAAGCATATAGTCACGCGTATAATCCTCGAGGGGGCAGAATCCAAAGATCCACGAGCTACTCGGAACACGTTTCTCAACAAAAATATGGGTTTGATGGAAAATTGTGAAAGAAGTGATAGGTGGCTAAAACATCGCTTACACAATCACAAACTCAATATCATATTCGTCGCTTTCTACGACATTCTAGGCAAATAACACAATGCCAGACTAATTTTAGTCATATGCGCCACATAAGGAACCTAAGTCTCGTATCAAAGCGTTATCACCGGTTAGGGAAATACCTCTGTTCTGGAAAGAACCAGCAGCAGAGAAGCGATCACCTCTTTGTCAGGGCTATTCCTTAATATTATAATAACCCTTTTACCATGTCTTTATTAAGTTACTTTCTTGTTTGCCTGTAGTTACGGTTGGAATTTAATAATTGATATTAAAGTAACGAGTAAGTAAAGAGCTGGAAACTTGAAATTTTTAGTATAGCTCAAAGTCGGATGACAATAATATGATAAAAGAAACATTGTAAATATAAGGTTTTTTTAATACACTTTTTATACAGATTTTGTTTCATAAATGTTTTAATATTAATATATATTAATATATAATTTATATTAATATATAAATGTTTATTCGTAAACATTGAACATTGTCTGTTGTTCTAAAAGCGTACTCGTGTTGCTCCATAAGTGGATTCCGTGGTCTTGTGGCTGGTATTGCAAGCTTGTGTTTGTTACTATTATTATAAGTATGAAAGAATAGTTTTTAAATTTTGAATTGATAGTTTTATTTATGTTCCAATTAATTGAGAGCCCGAGTATGATTTATAGACGTATTTGTTACGGCTGCTTAGAACATCGTCTAATGTTTGACTGTTTGACTCTAGTCCAACAATTCTTCAGAGTAAATCCCCATGGTTGATTCAGTAAAATACGCAAAGAGATATAATATCTCTTCGCAGTGCCAGTGAGTCAAGCCGATCAGAAAGAGCTTAGTCGCCGAAGATTCAAACCGCTCTGCGCTTGATGCGATTAAATGGAAGAAGCTAACACTGGGGAGCTCAGCCTAGAGATAGGAACAGTAGTCCTTGTGGAGCCAAACTAGCGCCTTGTGAAGTTGCAGCCGGTGTGCTGGCGTGAAATACTACTTAGCGCTCTGCCGACCACGCCAAGCTTTAAAGAGGCCAGTTTAGCCTTCTCTTCCAAGAGACCATGAAACTACACGTCACTCGGTATGTCGTTGCCGAGGATACCAATACTGGTTGATGAACCGAGGGGAGTGCCCTGAAACTGAGGAAATATAAAAATGGGTTCTTTTTAATGGCAAACGCGTGTAGTGTGAAATCTCGGGATTGAACTGGACTAGATTTAGTCACCCGCGGTCCGAAACTTTGTTCAACATTGCCATCAATCATGTCTCAATGGCACGGCCGGTGCATAAAGCATCACATATTCCACAGAGAGGTCGTACGTGAAAGAAAACTCTTAGTGAAAAGTGGTGGACCGCCAAGCATCCAGATGGTGTGGATGGTATCGGGAGGTTTGCCGCGTAGTGCGGTCATGAAATTTGGTGGCTGGGATTAATCTGAACAATTCCTCAGAGCACTCCCCGTGGTATATGCAAAAGAAAATGCAAAAAGATGCAACATCCCTTCGCAGCGCCAGTGAATCGAGCCGATGGGAAAGCACTCGGTAGTCGACGATTTGAGCTGATTTGCGCTGGATGCAGTCAATTGAAAGGAGCTGGCACTGGGGAGCCCCAACCAATTGATGGGAACTGTATTCCATGTGCAGCCGAACCTGCGCCTTGTAATGTTGGAAGCGGTGTGCTGGCATGAAATGGGACAGTATGCTCTGCTGAGCACGCAAAACTTTTTAGAGGCTAATTTGGCCTTCTCTTCCAAGTGACCACAAAACTGCACATCACTCGATATGTCGACGCCGAGCATTCCAATACTGGCTGAAGCAAAATTTCCCCACTTTGAAACTGAAGAGTTTTTTTTAAACGTTGTTTGGTCAGTTTACAAACATAAATTGCACGAGGACAAACATCCAGACCCGGAACAACTATTTGTAGGCCATACAAATATTTGATCCGTGCGGGATTCGAACCTGCGACCCCCAGCGCAACCACTCATTGCTAAACCACTGCGCCACGGAGTCGTCCGTCCGTCCAGTTACGACAAAGGGGTTCTTTTTAGCGGTTAACGCGCAAACTTGTGTTTTGTTTTTTTTTTTCTCTCCAATCCGAAACTGTTCAGCAAAGACTCGACTTCAGACACAAGTTTGTCCCGGTAAACGGAGACCTTTTCCCGAAAAATATTAGCACGGCCGGTGTATAGACCATCACCAGTGCTGTCATCTGCATAGCAATGAATGTTACCGGTTTGCAACATATCATTGATATGCAGAAGAAACAGCGTTGGTGATATCATGCAGCCTTGTGGAACACCATCATTAATAGGCTTGTAATCGAAGCTTGCACCGTCTACAACGACCTTGATGCTCCGATCTGAAAGAAAACTTTTGATCCAATTGCACAATTTCTCGGGAAGCCCATAGGAAGGAAGCTTCGAAAAAAACGCTTTCTGCCAAACAAGATCGAGGGCCTTCGCTATGTCCAAACTAACGGCCTACGTTTCCCCCTTGGGCGCTACTACCTCTGCCCAGCTATGAGTTGTTGAGTGTTGAGTAACTCAAGGGACGAAATTGAATGACCTCGATGGAAATAGTACTGGCGGTCTCTAATCAGCTGGTAATTGTCAAGATACCTCATGAGTTGGCAGTTAATAATTGTTTCCATTATTTTGGAGAACAAGGAGATGATAGCGTTAGGCCTGTAGTTGGAAGGATCTCAGCGGTCGCTTTCTGGGGATCGGGTGCACCAAAGCTGTCCCAATCAAGAGTTCGGGACTACGCCTAGGAAGTAGAAGTACCAGAAAAGACGCGCTAGGACCAGTTGGCACCTCCAGGCCTATTCGCGCACCGAGCGCTGTGTGTACCATCCTGCATGGAGTAGTGATGGTCAGCATATTGTTCCCCCAGTCATAGAGAGTTGAGTTTGACGCAAAGAGAAAACTTAGCAGATCAGCATTCTCCTTTGCAGCATAGGCCAGAGAGTCGTCCTCTCAGTGCAGAGTTGGAAGAGATGGCTGTAAAAGAATATAAACTGCATACTTAAAATAGAACGTAAAATAAAACAAAATATAAAAATAACACACACACATATATATTATTTACATATACTATTAAACGAGAAATTCTTGTATATATATATATATATATATATATATATATATATATATATATATATATATATATATATATATATATATATATATAATCGGGATCTCGGAAACGGCTCCAACGATTTTCATAAAGTTTATTTTCCAGGGAGTTTCGGGGATAAAAAATCGATCTAGCTAGGATTTATTTTTAGAAAATGTCTTTTTGTCTGTATTTGTAGGCAATGAAAAACTGCTACAATATCGTTAGAATAAGAAGGTAAATTTTGACAAATTGTTAATGATTATAAATAGCTTAATGGTATAATGGACGGTCACAGAATCGTAAAACCCGGGTTCGAGCCCAGACCGACAGACCGAATTTTTTTAATTTTTTTTCATGTTCCTTTCTTTTTTGAGAAAATCTATTTTTTCGAGTCCTTTTTTTAGTATTTTTAAAAACACGAAAATTTAAATTAAAATGATTGCACTCATGATTTTTTATTCAAATAACCAGTTCCGTTTTTTCTGTTATGTCGCTAAGATCAAAAAATATTATTTATACGTATTTCATTAGTATGTAATTTTGTATCTAAATATAATTTCCAAAACACACGAATTAAAAAAAACCGAGCAAAGCTCGGTCAACCAGGTACTATATATATATATATATATATATATATATATATATATATATATATATATATATATATATATATATATATATATATTTTTTAATTGATAACGTCAAATATTATGAACTATCCTAAAACACCACAGTCAAATAGACGTTGAATTAAAAAGCTTCGATTTTTTTAAAGCAAGCAACGTTTACGAAATACTAACTGTTATCATATCATATCATTACAATAAGATTAAATGATCGACTATTAAAGTAAAGCTAAATCTTTTTTCTTTCTATTTAAAACACGTTACCTACTGCCACACTAGGATTTTCTCCTGTATCGTGGTAGGATGGTAATTTACATATTTTCATGTTGTCTAGTAAAAAAAGGTAATATGGTCATACTGGTAAGGACTATGCGGATCATAGTTACCACTTCAAGCACTTTGTAGATGCTATTAAAAACGTAGATGTACTAAAATATTATTTATTAGAAGAAGGAAAAAGATAAGGTCAGGTGTTATCCGGAAATAAGATTATCAAAGCAATACGTCATAAAATTATTTAACAAGTTGTCAATGGAATTTTATTAGGTTAAAAGAAAATATCTGATTAAACAATTTCGGGGTTGGCTGGGAGATAATGCCAAAAGACATTAAATTCGCTTTTTAAGGACGCGTTTTCAAATCAACCAAAATTAGGGTGTTTTTCGGTACGTTTTGTGACAAAACTAAACCAAATCAAATATAAGTAAAAACTACCATGTATAGATTGGTTCTTCATCTGCAAAAGTTTTTAACTCTTTTGTTGAAAATAGTAGTTTTTTATATTGTAAAAACGAACTTTCGTTGCCATTTTCGACAAAATTAACGATACCGGCTTGAGTTTCGGTACATGTTTTGGTCTATTATCAACATATTTAAAAAATTTAAAAAATACTGTAAGATGACAGACATATTCAATTAAAAAAATCTGTGTTTATTTTTTATCAAAATATCACAAATAGTCGTAGAAAAAATAAAAACTGATACACATTTTTTCACATATTTTGCTAATATGGATGAATCATAATCTATTGCAATAAGGGCTATTTTATTGTTGGTGCCTGCTTTGATTTATTGTACAAAGATTTCGATAAAACCACAGTCCGCGCTCGGCCGCCGTCGTGAGTGGACACTGTATCGGCTGTTTGCAGCGGCTCATTCTGAAAAGATCGCTGTACATACATAAAATATTAGAAAAAAAAAAAAACAAATTTGAAACATAGTAGGTACTTGACAAATGATAAAATTATTATTTTGATACTCACAGTTTTTTATTTAGCTAAAAATAAGTAGGATATATAAACTTACCTCTGGACTTGATAGAGTGACCTGAAGGTAACTACTACTGCAATTCCTGGACCAGTGGAACTAGGTGTGCCGAGTTTGGGCTCGTTTTGTTGGTTATGATGAGACCTTACCTCCGGACTTGATGGTGTGACCTGAAGGTGTACTTTCGAGACCGCTATTTGAACTTCTTGCAGAGTAAAACTAGGTGTGCCGAGTTTGGGCTTATTTTGTTAGTTACGATGAGACCTTACCACCGGACTCGATTGAGTGACCTGAAGGTGTAATCAGGTGGTTACAAGTGGAACTCCTAGACTAGTCGAACTAGGTGTGATGAGTTTGGGTTCATTTTCTTAGTTTGATGCAACCTTACCACCGGACTTGATGGAGTGACCTGAAGGTGTAATCCAGTGATTAAACTGGAACTCCTAGACTAGTGGAACTAGATGTGCCGAGCTAGGGTTCGTTTTGTTAGTAACGATGAGACCACCGGACTTGATTGAGTGACCTGAAGGTGTAATTAGGTGGTAATAACTACTCGTTCAGAAATTCCAGCAGTAGTTACTGAATTACCCCTTCAGGTCACTCCATCAAGTCTGGTGGTAAGGACTCATCATAACTAACAAAACGAACCCAAACTCGGCACACCTAGTTCTACTAGTCTAGTAGTTCCAGTTGTAATCACCGAATTACACCTTCAGGTCACTCCATCAAGACCGGTGGTAAGGTCTCATTGTAACCAACAAAACGAACCCAAACTCGGCACACCTAGTTCTACTAGTCTAGTAGTTCCAGTTGTAATCACTGAATCACACCTTCAGGTCACTCCATCAAGACCGGTGGTAAGGTCTCATTGTAACCAACAAAACGAACCCAAACTTGGCACACCTAGTTCTACTAGTCTAGTAGTTCCAGTTGTAATCACCGAATTACACCTTCAGGTCACTCCATCAAGACCGGTGGTAAAGTCTCATTGTAACTAACAAAACGAACCCAAACTCGGCACACCTAGTTCTACTAGTCTAGGAGTTCCACTTGTAATCACCGAATTACACCTTCAGGTCACTCCATCAAGTCCGCAGGTAGGTAAGGTCTTATTATAACTGACAAAACCAGTTCAAAGTCCAGAGCTAACATCCCACTACCAGTAGAGGGCTTCCAGTGCCAAGCAGTCTCTGGAGCAGGTATTCGTATTTCGTATCTATGTATATTTCTGAGGTATAAGAAATAAAAAACAAATTCAATCTTTCAAATTATCAAAATAATTTCATTTGACTACGATTCTCACAGCCAACCGTGCGTACACTTGTGTGTGTGACTTTTGTCAATGTAGTAGTGCGATTCTATACCTATCAATTTTGTAAACGCGTCCTTAACGAAGGCGATGACTTAAATATGAACAAATAAATATGTATCATGATTGCAAAAAAAAAAACGCAACAGCAGCCTAATGCTTAAAGGGTGCGCTTCATAAACTATGAAAGTCATGAGTTGAATCCACTATCTGACTACTGCTGTGAACCCCATCACTTTCAGATCAATAGGACTGTTAATCTGAGAAGACTCGGCCACTTGTTCTCGGTATTAGCTCTGTTTTTGATACAACAGGTCCACCGTAAAAAAAATCTATGACTACTTCTAATTACGTGGGTGGCGCAATACGTCGGATTATACTGAGCCTATGGTCGCAAGGGCCAAATTTGCGATTTCCCAAGAACACCACAGAGCCTCCAATAAATATCAATAATAGCCCTCTCGTAGGTACTTATATATAAGTACCTAAATTGGCGATAGGAAATGCAAACATGAGAAACGCCTGCGTTGCAAATCCGTACGGCAAAGCTTGGCGATTACAGCAAATTCACCCTTAGCAAACACAATATTTTATTAGCTGGGTGAGAATGAGTCAATGAGTAACAAGTCAGCGACCGGCCACTGATTTATATATAGCATTAATTACTTCGCCACATTTTAGTAATTGTCGTTTTTATTTGAAATTTGAATTTCATGTATCATCAGCAAATAATACTGTATCATGGTTATAGACTACCATGTAAGGTAAGTTATTAATACAATTATATATATAATTATATTTATACGTGGTAGAGCCATGCTGCAGTTATATTAGAAGTATAGTTGTGGCAAGGATGGGTCGGCTCGACCGGGGAGGGACCACGCTCTCACAGAATACCAGCGTAAAATAGTTGCTTAATGCTTCTGTATTTCGTATGGTGAGTGTAGAGAACCGGAGACCTTTTTTACTGGAAACGAGGCATTCCATCTTAGTCCTCACGGGTGACAACGCATCTGCATTTTGATTCGTAATCGAGGATAGATGTGGATTTCTATGGGCTACAGCAACCACTTACCATCAGGTGAACTGTGTGCTCGTTTGTCACCCTATCCTATAAAAAAATATAATAACAATATCTACAAGAAACAAAAAGGGGCCGAGAATTGAGCCCTGACGCATGCCTACTTCTAATATCGACCCAGAAAAACGTGGGTATTGCATTACTTATACCGCTACTATACGGTATACCCTAACTCAAGTTTACACTTAATACATAAAAAATTATAATACCATTATTAATTTTTTATACAATAACATAAAAAATATGAAGTTAATTTAAAAAAAATCATTCACAAATCAATCATTCGCATTTCACTTTGAGAAATGGCCGCTTTTGTCGTCAACTTCACAGCAAGAGCACTTGGGAGACGTAAAAACAAAAATTCATCCTCACCACCAGATTGGGCTATTTGCTAAATTTTTGATCACTTAGTGTTTCAAGATCAGCGATTCAGGCGATTGTGTGTTGCCATTTTTCATATCAATGTAGGTTTTTGCGCTGAAATTAACTCGAATAGCCTTGATGCAGGGAGTTGCTATGTACTCTGTGCTTTTTATCATCTGTAATCATTGCTAATAGCAAAACTCGCAGGATGTGCGACGTAGCTGTTGTGTTGAATAACGGGGCCGATCATTTCTTACAAGGATTCTGGCAGATACTTGTAGGCTGATATAATTTAAATACATTTGAGTTCTATCTTTACATGATGGAGCATTCTTAATCGAGAAACAAGCAGGGGCGTAAACTTTTACGACAAATATAGCCAGAGTAATCAAATTTTCTGATGGTTCCTCTGTACTCATAGCTACATACAAACGTAGAATTCAATCAGCACGTGTAAGCCAACGAGCATGAGATTGTATAGAAAATAATGTGCTGATGAAGTACACATCTGGAGACCTGATTGCTAGATATTCTGTAAAAGAACCGATTTGATTATACCGCGTAGACGATCTCGTGCAAGTACTTTTGATCTGTGCTCAAATCTGGGGCCATTTCTGGGAGTGATTTTGCTTCGATGGGTTGGAATTTCTTAATCACAATTTGCTTATAAGTTTTCAGTGCCTTTCCCAACCGACCAGTGTAATGCCAGTATGTGCCTTAATGGCAGCTGGTTCATATGCAGTAAACAAATAATCCGTTGAAGGGGTATTTATAGTCTTCTTTCAGGGAGTCGTATAATACCACCGTACTTTTCAGAATTTACATTAGTCCCATCACAAACTATTCCTACAAGATGTTTCAGGAAAGTCATTTCCTTTGATAAGAACCTTGTGATTGCTGATTCTACTGCCTTCGCCAAACCAGCAAGCTTACTCTTGAATCCAATAACAATTTCGATCCAATCTCAATTTCAATTCAATGCTGACAAATTAGCGTACTCTTGAAAACAATTTTGACAACATTGGATTAAAATCGGAGTTGCGCTCGGATTGGCCAAAAATTTTGTTGTACCACATGAAGTTAGCTGCGTTACTCTTAGCAACAGGCATGTTTTATTTATCGTTAAACCGGTAAAGTCATTGTAACTTTCATAAACGAGCGTTTAAGTAGTAAAAATACTTAATAAATGGTGTAATTCGTCAAACATAACATCTTTTCATACAGTTCTTATAAAAAAACGCTATATTTGCGAGTTTTAATTAATTATAAGGCTGTATAGGAGCATGTCTTTGTTGTCAGAAAAAAATTGTTATCACGACGATCATGAAACATTGTAAACAAATATCAACTTTCGATGAACTCTTTTTAAGTTTAAAGGTGAAGTGCTTTTTAAGTATGTGTAGAGTGAATTAATAATAGACCTTTCAATTTGGGTACAACTATAAACAGTTTGAAATAGTTCATTACCGCATTAACACAATTAAGCATCATATGAAACAGACGAAATGGGCACTGTTAGCTAATTAGGAGGAACAAAATAAATAATAATGGTCAAGGATAGGCTAAAGTAAGTATAACAATGTTTTTTAAAAATTTTATAGGTTACATTTTTTAATTTGGGTACAGAAAAAAAGCAATTTCTGGCCTGTTGAACAACATTAAACTAGGGATTGATAGCAGTCACAGATGATGAAGTGTTGCTTTTGAAAACTCAACTTACAATTAACCTTTCTCACTACTTAGTTATTACAAATAATAATGTTGATTCGTTAACTTCTCAATATTTTTGTGTGGCATCTAATAATAATAACTATTTTTTTACTCACTTTTAAAGACAAACATTTTAATATTATTCTATTTTTCTAGGAATATCTAATGGATAGGCTAGGGCCACGGCACCAAATGGGCCAACAGCTGGTTAATTTCATGGAGAAAAGAGACTCTTTATGATGAACTTTATCTTCTAGATATGGCCGCGTAGAAATTGGACTTGGTCGAGCCCCTACCGACAGTTTGATAAAAATAAGGAACTTGCAACATTGAGTTATACAACACATTTGCAATATGTATGTCTTACACTCAAGCGGTAAAAAGGTAATCCATCATTTTTTAATTGCAATAATTTACATAAATTGACCTCATATGTGTTATCTCTTTGTGTAGAGAATATAGATGTTTCAATAAATCTTAAACATCCTTTTAAATGGTTTGTGGTGGATTAAAACTTCTTATTCAAATATTCCACCTTAATTTTGTCATTGATTTATAATTAACAACTATTTTACACATTACTCTACAGAGATGGGATGTTATCAAATATTTATTTTCATTTTAGAATCACAACTTAATTCCATACCACATTCCCCAAGCAACAACACTCTACCAACAAGAAATCATGATCAATATATGGAGCATCCGAAAATAAAGTTATAATCAAATGCAATGTCCAAAATAGCCAGGACAATTGAGGGGTTTAATATTATTGTTTTAAATTTTCCAAACAGAGTACAACAACAATAACAATCCTGTAATTTAAAATAAGACTTTCATTTAATTTTATAAATGTTTTAATGTTATTTTAAATTTATTTGTTTTCTTTTTTACTTTACTTTTGTAAAAGAAACTGATTTTTGGTTCACTGAAGATATAATTTTAAGATTTTAATTTCATAGTGTTATCATTTGATCAATATGTTTTTGATTACATATGTTAAGCCATATTATCAAATTTCAAATATGAAAAATAGATTTAATGTAGATTTAGTACCTAGGTAAGAATATATACTAATAGTAGGTAATAGGTTGATAAAAATATGTTTGCATTATATTAAATAAATGATCAAATTTGTATCAGAATTTTATTAACAAATCCTTTTTAAAAAGCAATGAGTGAATGCTGGAAATAAAGTAAATGGTGCTATAAACTCTATCGTGAAGTCAGAATGTGTCAAAAAAGGCACATATTATGGCTGTTAGTCCCTTTTTTGACATATGTTAGTGGAAGTTGGGTGTGGCAGAAGAAGCACGAAAGTTGAATAAACGCAGTAGAAATGCAATCATTAAGGAGTATGGTAGGTATGAATGTGAGTGAAAGGGTGAGAAATTGAGTGATAAGAGTGTGGTTTGCAAGATGATGTGACCAGTATTAAGAAAGGAATGCTTCGGTGGTATGGTCATATACAAAAAATTTACGACGAACAAGTGACAAAGCAAATTTATGTTGCAGAAATGAGTGGCAGAGTTGGAAAGGGATGTTCTAGGCGAAAGAATACCGACAAAATTGGCGATATATTGAAAATGGGCCAAATTAAGGGTACTAGTATAATGATGTGGAGGAGGCAAGTGAGGTGTGTCAGGATTGTGCCAAATGGAAGTCTGTAGTCTTTGCCCACCCCTCGAGTGACAGGCATGAGTGTTTATGTTGTGTTAAGTTATGTGTTATTAAAATTACGTTAGCTATATAATTTTATTTTTAATTCTTATAAAATTATACATTTATTATATTTATATTTCCTTTACGTGTGAAACCCGCCAATAAACCTCTCAGACATGATAAGAGACCTCTGCCCAGTAGTGGGATGCTTTAGATCATACTTGAGATATCTAAACAATCCTCTTTAAACCTTTGCGCCGCCTAACTATTGAACATATTTCTTCTACAAAACAACCACTTTAAAACGAATTAAAAATAAAGGCTGTAACAATATGATGTAAAATATATTCTCTACGGAGGGTCATATTTAGGTTTTTATTCATGCACTATTCTCTCACTAAAGTCCTTAATAATACAATTATTAGCTCCATAATCATCATCACTCATAGAAAAAAACTTAAGTGCTTAAAACGCATAATTTGAAGCTCATTTCGTCATTTTATTAATTGCAATGCACTATTACGGCGTAGAATAATAGACACAAGAGTTAAAAATGTCATTATTTTATCGAAAACAATAAGATAATTGCCGGAAAAAAAAGATTAATATGAACACAATTCCTAAAACGTTACTGTTTTGCTATTGCCTTAATTCCAACTCCAACACAATATCAAACACAATACGCTGCTGTCAACTAACTGTCAAAAGTGCGTCGGGAGTACCGATTTCGCTCGGACAATTTCAATTCCAATCCTAATTAGTTCACACAATCACCACGCAATACTAAACTAATTTAGCGCTAGAGTCGCTTTCAAGAGTACCAAACGTCATAATTCCAATCCCGATCGATCGGAATTGTTTTCAAGAGTAAGCCTACAGTGCTAGGTACTACATAACCCATGTAGATAGAACCTTAGGGAAAAATGCTCTTCAACAGTCATTGTCCTGTAATATTTATTATCTTTTTTTATAACCTTTAAAGTTTTGCCTTTCTTACCATCAAAATACAAGGCGGAAAGCACCGTATACTCGTATATATATAAAATACGACACTAGTTTTTTATTAATTTCTGACGATTTTTCGATCTTCCACGCCGTAATTTATGTCTGTCAATGACCTCGATATCTGATCGAATATCGTACAAAACAGATGAAATGATTACTGCTGCTGCCATGTTTTAGACTCTTTATTTGTCATAAGTGTTCGCTAAGGTAAATAAATACAAATTTTTCTTCTTCTTGTAAGAAATTTCTTTATTTGTGGTTGTTGCGAAATCGTCTGTACTATAAGCTCTGCTCGGATGGTAACAATAACATAGAAACGTCTATTTCTCAATTAATTGAAGTAGAACGACTTTTTTAAGGATGTACCCGACCGATTAATCTGATCTAATTTCCTCTGTGGAGTATTTAGTAGTTCCTTCATAGTAGTAACGTCGAATCTGCCTACTATCATTTTGCGAGAAGTTCTCTGATCAATCAAAAATAAATGTTCTCGTTTGAGTTAGTTTTTATCGGTCGGGCAGGTGCAATTCATGAATTTCTTGCATTTGCATACTGAAATATCAAACAGCCGCTTACTATTTTCTCAAAAATATTACATTTTTCTAAAGAGAGTTTCTTAATAGACTTGAGTAAATTTTTACATTTTATGTGGTAGGCCTTTAACATTTGTATTTTGTTTTATTTGCACACAGTACAATATGGGCTAAATAGTTTCCAGTTGCAATTTTAGTCAATGTCTGGTCAACTCGTAGTACTTTATCATATCTTCATACGTAGGTAAAGGGTTCTCTTTGATACCTTGGATATCACCAAAAAAGGGACACCTGTATGCATTAAATGCTTCAAACAACCAAGAAATATTGTGAAATGGATAAAAGCGCGATCTTTCACATTGAAAAGTAATAGCATACTGGCAGTGACACGATAAATGTGTGACAAATTATTTCCCGCACGTGCGCTAAAATTACTAGTAAGTAGATTTATCGCACGTGTAAGTTTACGTAAAAAATTAGTTTTTTATTGATTTATAATGAAAATAAACTATATTCTAAATTTGAAAATAAAAAAATGTTACAATTATTTAATAATAGCATATTTATATAGCGTCAATCCTGGGTCGAAAATCATCTCTTTATAAAATTTCAATGGCCTTGTGGAGGCATTTTCTCTACATTAATCCAAGTAATATTTTGCATGAGTTAATTTAAATTCCTAAAAGCACCTTTTGCGCACTATTGGATTACGTTATGGAAAAGAGTTTTTCGCTCCACCCTAATGTGTAATGTTTAAATTAATGAATGTCGTAGTATGTTTTGTTTTTGTCTCAAGGCTTTATAACATCCCCGATATAAATGAAACAAATAACTTTTATATCAGCGTCCGTTTGTTCTCATTCAGCGGAATGAATCGCTCTACGTGACTTAAATAGAGTTCTATGTTTTCTTTCTTCAACCTGATATTGTTCAACGACTGTATTTTTAGTATTTTACGATTTGTGTGTGTTGTTAATCAATAACATAATTCAGTATTTTTATATTTTGTAACTTTAAAAGGTTAATATTTAATAGATTATTATTGTTCCGGTCTACCGGCTCGTCTAATAACATACTCATAACAATCGTTATTTAAATAAGTAATATTTTAAAAAAAGAAACGCAATACAGTCCACTTTCGGTTTCATATTTCGATGCGTACAACGATTATTACAATTATTTTAAAAAAAAACTTTATACTAAAATTTAATGGTCTTAGTGGGCAACATAAATAAAAATTTCATGTTTAGGTGAGGGATATTTTTAAAATACCACGTGTCGATACGCCTAACATACTGTGGTATTATTTCCTGGTCCCCACCATGGATAGCCTAATTATATATTAATTAATCTATGTATAGCCTCATATTTGCTATAGTCAACAAATAATAACCAACTGTACTTTTTTATATCTTTGAAAATGATGACGGCCATCTGCTGAAACAGGTTCAGTTGCCGTCTTTCATCCTACGATACCAACGAGATAGAGATAGAGATATAGGAATAGTGCATTCTCTTAAACCGCCTCTTCATGGTCATACTACCATAATCGATGCTCATCGTTTTTTAGAATTATAAATATAATTCTTATTCAGCGGTAACAACACCTCTTCATTTTGATTCTTTTATGATAGATGTTGGCGCACGTTGGTGTATAATATCCACGTACAATTTGGTAGAATATGTCCTCGTTTGAAAAATAGTTATACATGTCATTTTCATTTAAACATGCTCTGATATAATTACCTAATCGCGAGCAGCACTTTGAACAAAGCAATATTATATTGTTATGACAGTTAGTTGCCTCGAGAATTAATTACAGCGGAAACACAATACTGTCGTCGTAATAATGTTGTTTTAAATACTCTTGTCATCATCATGTCGCATTGGCCACACTTGGTATTCTTTAAATAAAGCTATAAACTTTTTAATTATGTCTTTACAGGTCTCTTGAATTTTGCAAGAGTTGTGAAGCATTTAGTGCTCGCGCTGCTTGGATCACATCATAAATTTGCACTTAAAATTGTAATAGAAATTGGTGATCAAAATTTGATTTTTTTTTTTGTAAACAGGACATATGTTACCACTTTCATTATATTTATATGATGTCGGTGGTTGTTAGTGATAAGCATCATTTCTGGACGCAAATAAAATTTGGGATTACTGGTTGTGTCCACAAAATTGTGTCATGTCCGCAAAATTGGGTGTTAAAAATGGGCATGATTTTTCTAAAAATTATGTGATTTGATTGTTTCACAATCCATTGGGCAAAATTTTTTTTGTTGTTTATTAACTTTTTAATATCAAATATCTTCCTCACTCGGATATTGTTTCAAAATACATAGTCTTAATAGCTATTTAAACTATTTTTAATGAAGTCGTTTGCTCACGCACTTGCAAAATTATTGTATAGTAATTTTAATGAGGACGTGAACGAGTAATTGAGGTGGTTCAATGTTGAAATTCGAGTCACTCTTTCAATTTAGCGTTACGAGGACCTCAAACGAGGTAACACATGAGACACATCACAATCAAAACGCTTTAATACGCCAGTGAATGAATTCTTATTAGACTTTATAGATGATAACAACCCCAGGGAATATTTCTAAAATATATTTCTGTAAGTATATAATAATAATCATAATCATGGTAGTATTTTAAATAAAGGAAACACGTGCACTCATTAAATTCGTTCGATTACATATAGCACGATGGACGTGATTACGATAATGTCTATGCTACGTCTTGCACCGTGACTTTGAGCGATCGTAGAGCTAAGACGGATCGTTAATAAGGCCATTATTTAGACCCACCTTCAATAATAAAATTAAAAAAAATTAAGAGCAATTGTAAAATGGTAAATAACTCTTTTTTTCTCAAAGTTGTTTTTTCAAAAATATCTCAGTGTTGTTTTACTGGTTTTTCACAGAACAGCGGTATTTTCTGAACCAGTGCAGTGATAAATTAATCTTTAAATTTGACTTTCAATTAGTATTACATATTATCTATATTGAACTGAAAAAATCCATTATGTATTATATTTCCGTGTCAAGCCTTTAAGAAGTAAAATATTTAAGGTTCTTAGCATTTAACGTAAGTTATGAGAACATATTATTACGTACGTATTTTCCAACACAGCTAACCAATTTATTGGCTCCTTTGTGTCTAGAAAGCACTTTAAAGCTACTATACTACTTTTAGTATACATATAATGACTCCTTAAGGAAACTTTCACTACGTTAGCATTTGAAAACTAGTGGTGTATACTATGTCACAGAATAATTACTTATAGCCCACAAACACTATAACCCTGTGAATGAAATGAGATTTTTTGGGACATGAGTTTTTAGGATTTAAATTGCGTGTTATTTGTACTTGAATTAGTATTTGGCTTGAATATATGTTAAGCTCTCATTGAATAAACCCAACGGTGTTCTTTCTTCACGGCATTCGGCAAGACCATGGAAATACCACATTATCATCATCATTACAGCCCTTCACAAGTCCACTGCTGAACACAGGCCTCCCCCAAGGTATGCCACAAAGCACGGTCCTGAGCCACCCGCATCCATCGACTTCCTGCATGTCTTACCAGGTCGTCACTCCATCTAGTGGGGTGTCACCCTACACTTAGCCTACTGGTATGAGGCTGCCACTCGAGAACCTTTTTTCCCCAACGGTTGTCGGTACTTCGAGCTATATGGCCGGCCCATTGCCACTTCAGCTTACTAATTTGCTATGTCGGTCACTCTGGTTCTACTGCGGATATCCTCATTTCTAAGTTTATAATGCAGATAAACTCCAAGCATAGACCTCTCCATAGCTCGCTGAGCGACTTTGAGCGTCCTCATACGGCCAGCAGTGAAAGACCAGGTCTCGGTTCCGTAGGTCATCGCTGGCAACACGCACTGGTTGTACAACTTAGTTTTCAGGTTTTGAGGTATACCTGAATAAGGTATTATAAATAAAGATCGCCACAAATGCGCTGATACATCTGTCCTAAGACATAATTTGTTAATTTATTCAATACAGCGTATCAAAAACCCACGGCATAACATAGAATATATTGGCCATAGTTGTCACGCCTGCTAGAAGGGTGGCTAATGCTGCTGTTTTGAGGAAGATGCTGCTGCCCGTCTTCTGTCGTATTATCCTCTGTTTGTGCGTAGATTTTATTACACCGTCACTACTGGGCGAACCCATAGTTGTAGTAGTTTCAATTAAGGACGAAAATTCGCCTAGTGGTTAAAAGTCGACCAAGTCGGTCGACTTTTAACGACCTTTAACTTTTGGTTGTATATTTAGCAAGTTGTATATCACTTTCATCTGCTTGATAATAAAAAATTAGACACAGATATCTGATGTGAAAAATGTAAAATAAATGTTTATTTTTACCTTGATTGTTGTCAGGGCTTCGTATTTCAGCAGCGCCGCGCCAGTGCCGGTATTGGTCTATACTCAGTTTTTTGTGCGGTATTAACACCGACTTCACTTTGACACTTTGACCACACATAAAATTGGTCTCGTCAAGTCGTCAAATTTATTTGTTTAATCTTTTAAATTTATGACGAAAATATAATCAACGCAGGGAAGTCAAATTTTGGATTCATCCAACCTTAAAAGTAAGATTCGTAGAAGGAATATATTATACCCTATTTTAAAAGTTGAAAATAGACTTCAAAAATATTTCAACTACTCCCACATGAACGAAGAGACATTTCATCATTTCACAAGTCAATTTCGGGTCTCAATCTCAACGCGTTCCTTCCACTTCGGCCCGTGTGCATTACGCACACACGCACACGGCTACAATACGTACACAATACACATGTAGTTTTGCCGACTGCCACCGACTGGGAAGCTTGCTGTGCAGACACGGCGATGTTTCCCACCAGTGCCGTCACCGATTCCGGTAAGTGGAAACACATGCCATATATTTCATACAATTTATATATTTTTGCTTCTCCAGCAGCCGGGCCGTTGCTAGCGCCGGCGCTTTTCCAGTGCCATGGCGGTGCCGCGCCGATGAATGGAAAACCGTCAATCATCAGTAATTTTTGTCGACAACATTTTAAAATTCTATGTTGACTGTCTCTATTCTGTGCTACTGTTTGATCACAGACTATTTGGCAGTATGAATGTTGGTTGCGCGAAAAACCATTCGTATTTATTTTTTTGACGGTAGGGCTTGCCAAATCGTTTATTCCTTTCCAAACGATATCATTCATACCCTCCTATCGACACATCGGGGTGGTGGGGTGGGAGTGGAAAGAAGATGATTCTAGAATACCACATAATCATCGCAACCGAAGGAATAAAAGGCACGCGCGACCGACGCGCGCTCTCTTCCCGCCGCGTTCGTCGTTGGAACCACACCGCTTAAGACAATAGTGTTATAGAAGTATATCCGCTTTAGCCTGGAAGCAGTTGAGCTCCAGGAAACCCGCCTCACCTCGTGTGAGAAATAGTCGCGCACCGCACTCTCTTCCGACGCGTCATCGGACAAGAAAGGCAGAGAGTCTACCCAGAGTATCTTTCAGATGTCGCAGCTATAGTGCCCAAGCAGCATAGAAGAAAACACCCCGGTGAGTGAACATTCCTAATAATATTTCCTGCTTGATATAATTGTGTTTAATAGTTAATCCGCTCCAATTTTATTTTCTCCTAATCAAGCAGGATTCCTTTCATAGATTTGGCAAATAATAGTTCGTTTTAGGGAAGAGTTAGTGCATTGTACCGCGTGCTATAGTCGCCATTTTACATAAATGTAGAAGCATTCGCATATACAGTCCACTTTGGTTAATATCTCGCGTAATAGGTTTAAGGTTCGACCGGGGAATTAGACTTCGTTAACCTTAGGCTCGTCGCTCCATCATTTTATGGTCCTTCGAGCCGGATTTGGACTGGTGTTTTAGTAGTCGTTCAACCATTTTCTGGTCCAATTATTAGATTAATTATTTAGATAATGCACTCAAATTTATGGAATAGACTTAAATAGTATTCGTCTAAAAATAGAATTATTCATTTAAATAGTATTTGTATTTGGTTTAAATTTAAAGCTTATCAGTCGCTTAAATAATTGGAACAGTGTAATCGCAACCGTTTTGTACTCTTACCCGACAATTTTTATAAAAATATATTGAGTTTAGCGAGCGACACGCGTCACCTCGACTCGCTGTAACAAGTGTTCAATTTAATTACGTAATACGGCGTACGAGTGTCCATCCTCCATTATTTGTGCGTTGTGAAAATAATTGTGATTAATATAACTTTATTATAATAATTTAAAATGGCAGTTAGTTTATGCTAAGAGGGACATACTTTTTTCACGTATACAAAGTATTAGTGATCACATAAAGAACATTAATGTAGAAGCAGTGCGGGAAACTTTTTTGAATGAAATTGAAACGGTGGATTCTTTGCGGACGGATTACGAAAGAATATTAGACCAAATTAATCATTTGGAATTACAAATCGACCCGAAATATATAGTGAACTACTAACCGCTTCCGTCATTTGAAGATATGTTGTGTCGCGTGAAAAGAACGGCGAAACTCTTACAATCTCCATCTCAAAACGAAGCAAAGCCGGAAATACAGTAATACGTCCACGTGACTCAATTAGGTTGCCGCCAATAGATATTCCAGTATTCAATGGTGATATTAAGACATGGCCCTTCTTCTTCAGTAGTTTTCAAAACAATATACACAACAACCCATCGTTATCGGACGCTGAAAAATTATATTATTTAATTAGTAAACTTAGTGGCAGGGCGCAGCCAATTTGCTCGGGTTTTACACCTACAGCAAACAATTACTTGTTAATATTCGAAACGCTTAAAACTAAATATGAAGATAGGAGAATGCTAGCTTCCGAATATTTGAACCAGATATTCAATCTTAAACCTATATTATCCGCGAACATCAACGGCTTACAGCAGTTTTTAGATAAATTTGTGGCATCGGTGGCTGCACTTAAGAATTTGAAATTTAATGATCTTATGGACGTGGTGTTTCTCCATATTGCACTAAAGAAATTAGACCCCGACACCGTGCGTGCGTTTGAAATAGAGCACCTTAGCTCGGAGATGCCTCCCTTTCATCTATTAGCATCGTTTGTGCGAGATCAAATAAAGGTGATGCAGCGCTCCCCGAACGTTAAACAGGAGATTAAAAAGTGCGTCGACCGTAGACAGACTCAACCATCTAAAATAGCAGGGTCGT
The DNA here is from genome assembly GCA_036936625.1 of Parnassius smintheus behrii. Lineage (NCBI taxonomy): Eukaryota > Metazoa > Arthropoda > Insecta > Lepidoptera > Papilionidae > Parnassius > Parnassius smintheus. The sequence continues at coordinate 52,741,204 of JAUPFT010000001.1, forward strand.
TAACGTACGTAACCGCTACGTCGGCACCACTTCAGCATGCCTGTATCATATGTAAAGATAAACACGGTAATTTATACAATTGTGTGACTTTTCGTAAATATTCACCAAGCGAACGTTATAAATTAGTAAAGACAAACAACCTATGTCTGAACTGCTTAAGCGATAAGCATTTAGTTGCAAAATGCAATTCTAGTCCCGTATGTAGCAAGTGCGCCAGGAAACATCACACGTTATTACATTTTGAAAATAGCAACATAGCGGCGTCAAGTAAAGCGGACAAGAAATTCACCCCTACTAAAGTCAACGATTCTAGCGGTCGACCTAGTGATATCGCTCTGTGCTCATTGGCAAATATTGGAGCACAACCTCTTTCAACTGTGTTACTGGGTACGGCACGTATTTTGGTTAGGGATTCGCGTGGAAACGAACAAAGCGTCCGTGCACTGCTGGACAGCGGAGCCCAAAATAGCTTTATAACGCGACAATGTTGTCAGCGCTTAGGCTTAGTAATAAATAAGTCACTTTCATGGTCTGTAGTCAAAGGCATCGGAGGTACTAGTAAAGCTACCCAGGGATATATAAATTTAAAATTTTACTCTCGGATAGATCGTAATGTTAACTTTGATATAAATGCACTAGTAGTAGATAGGGTCACTGAACGGTTGCCAACCGTTTCGGTTGACACCTCGGCAATGATTGAATTTAAAAATTTGACTCTAGCGCACGACACTTACGCCGTTCCTGGAAACATAGACATGCTCATTGGAGCATCGCTTTTCCCTCATATTTTGTTAAACAATAAGGTGAAGGGCAACTCCTCGCATACCGCACCTAACGCACGGGAAACCGTATTGGGCTATGTCATCGTTGGCTCCGCCCTCATCATAGATAGTATTTCGGCAACCTCTTATTGTGGTATGGCTGTCGAACCGCTCGAGTCGCTAATCCGCAAATTTTGGGAGATGGAGGAGGTGAACGTCCTACCCGTAGCTAGCTCAGATGACAGATTATGCGAGGAAATTTACGTTCGCACGACTTTTCGTGATCGCGACCGTAGATATAGTGTAGCGATACCCTTTAAAGGAGATGTTTTATCTCTCGGCGATTCGCGTCACATGGCGGAAAAACGTTTCTACAGCTTGGAACGTAGGATGCTCGCTTCACTCCAGTTAAAGGAAGCTTATGACGGCGTCATTAACGAATATATAAGAGAAGGTTACATATCACTTGTGGTTTCGAAATTAGATAACTACGAAGACACACCGTCGTATTTCATACCACACCACGGGGTAATTAGGGAGGACAAACTTACATCTAAGTTACGTGTAGTGCTCGACGCTAGTGCTAAAACTAGCACTCACCTGTCGCTTAACGATATCCTCTATAGTGGGCAAAATTTACAGGGCAGTTTATTTAATATAATAGCCAATTTTCGTTTGTTTAGTGTAGCACTATCCGCCGATATTCGCCAAATGTTTCTTTGTATAGGGGTCCGTGAATGCGACCGTAGATTCCAACGCATTTTATATCGTTTCAACCCAAAGGAACCTCTAATGGTGTTTGAATTTAACCGCGTTTGTTTTGGTTTAAAGTCGAGCCCATTTCATGCGTTACGCACGGTGAGACAGCTCGCCCACGATGAAGGTCCCTCTTACCCTAAAGCTAAGAGGGCAATTGAGATCGGATTATATATGGATGATTTTGTGTACTCGGTCGATAGCGTGGAGGAGGCCACCCTAACCACCGCCGAGGTTATAAAGCTCATGAAATCGGGTCAATTCGATCTTGTCAAGTGGACTAGTAATTCGCGTCCGGTTTTAGACACAATCCCACTATCACACCGTCTTTCGGCGATAAAGAAATTCGACGATTCTGATACACACAAAGTGCTCGGTCTGTGTTGGTCACCAGAGTCCGACGTGTTTAGCCTTAAGGTAAATCCGCCCGTAGAGAAGTGCACAAAGCGCACAATACTGTCATGCGTTGCTAGATTATGGGACGTCATGGATTTCGTAACTCTGGTGGTATTATACGCTAAGCTTTTGATTAAACAACTTTGGTTATTTGAATGCGACTGGGATGACTCGCCGCCTGACAGCATTGTTCGGTTGTGGCAGCGTTTTAGAGAGGAATTTCCTTTACTAAGAGAAATTAAAATACCGCGTCATATAAACGTCGATAGAAATAGCGTCATAACGGTCGTTGGGTTTGCAGACGCCAGCGAGAAGGCTTACGGGGGCGTTGTATATTTCCACGTCCAGAATAATGGTAGAAATTCGATTAGCCTCATTAGTTCTAAGTCGAGAGTCTCCCCCCGTAAGGTTGTCCCTCTGGCGCGCTTAGAGCTTTGCGCAATATTAGTACTCACCAAGCTTATTACCGCAGTTATCAGCGCATGTAGGGATAGAGTTCACATAGAAAGGATATTTGCCTTTTCCGACTCCACCGTCGCCTTATGCTGCGTTCATTCTTCACCCCACCGTTGGGATACATTTGTCGCGAACCGAGTGGCCAAGATCCAAGACGAGTTAGAAACGCGGAACTTTTATCACGTGTCCGGTACGGAAAACCCTGCCGATTGTCTATCCCGTATACTCACCCCGATGCAAATAATGGACCACCCGCATTGGTTCCACGGACCTTCTTGGGTTCACTTGGATCCCTCGCAATGGCCAATAACCGATTTCGAACCTTCGTCAGTGTCACAACCGCCGGAAGAGAAGATACACGCTCTAGTGGCGAACGTTTCGAGCGAGGTTTCTCCAATCATCGCTTTGGCGAACCGCTTGTCCTCTTGGTCGAAATTATTGTGTAGCGTAATTTACGTTTGTCGATTCGCGAAGCTTTAACCGCGACGTTCGTATGTCTTAGCGTCCGATTACAACTGTGCCGAGTCGCTAGTATTGCGTGAACTTCAACGTGCGCATTTCTCTGAAGAAATTACAAGATTACAATCGAATAGAACTTGTAGTCGCGCCTTTCAATGCCTTAAGCCATTTTTGCAGGATGGGATTGTAAGGGTAGGTGGACGCTTGTCAAACTCGCAGTTGAGTTTCGACCAACGGCACCCTATAGTTTTACCACGTAAAGACCATATCATGAATTTATTAGTTGATTACCATCATAAATTGAACTCGCACGCTGGCCCCGACTTGCTAATGTCGATTTTGCGTCAGAATTATTGGATTCTTTCTGCACGTAGTTTAATACGCAATCGGGTGCACAGATGTATAGCTTGCTTTCGGGCACGCCCCAAGCCGTCATTTCCGGAAATGGCGCAACTTAGATCTTGTAGAGTAATACAATCAGTAAAGCCCTTTGCGCACACCGGGTCTGATTTCGCTGGTCCGTTTAAGGTCACGCTCACTCGCGGGCGTGGTATAAGATCCACAAAGGCTTACGTCTGCATTTTCGTATGTCTAACTACTCGAGCGGTGCATATAAAACTCGTTGGTGATCTAAGCACAGCAGGCTTTATGGGTGCATTTAAAGTAAATTGTAAAGTAAGTAAATTGTATTCGGATAACGGTACGAACTACGTCGGTGCAAAACGTATTTTATCAGAACTACATGAGCTCTTAGCTAGCAAGTATTATAATTCGGAGTTCGCTCACATTCTAGCCGAGAACCGCATTGAGTGGTCTCTGAACGTCCCAGCCGCGAGTCATTTTGGGGGCAATTGGGAGACTAATATTAAGAGTCTAAAGAGTCACTTATACCGAGTAATAGGAGATCAAATTTTGTCCTTCGAAGAGCTAAGTACGGTGCTCGCTCAATTTGAATGCGTAATGAATAGCCGCCCACTTTGTCGTATGTTGTCTAGTGACCCCTCGGAACCACTGGCTCTAACTCCAGCACATTTTTTGAATTTAACGCCTTTAAAGTACTTGCCCGCCACAGATATGGATGAGAACAGACTTAGCATTTCCGCATGCCACAAATTTTTAGACCGATTAGGGCAATCGTTTTGGAAACGATGGAGGATGGAATACTTGCATACTTTGCACTGAGCCTTTAGCTGTAGGAACTGTAGTTTTGCTCACCAAAGAGAATACGCCGCCTCTCCATTGGCCGTTAGGAATTGTCGAAGAGGTCTTTCCCGGTTCCGACGGAGTAATTAGGGTAGCTCGCGTTAAGACCACGGTTGGGTCTTACCTGCGTCCTGTTGTCCGTTTGTGCCCCTTGCCTCTTCCATAATTTAAATTAGCTTTCTAGATTAGAAATTGTAGTTGAATTTAGGTAATCTTAGCGTTAGTTAGTTATTTTGTTAGTTTGATCTTAGCTCTAGTTGTTTTAGTTAATTTTGAAGGAAATCCTTCAACGGCGTGGGAGATGGTTGCGCGGAAAACAATTCGTATTTATTTTTTGAAGGTAGGGCTTGCCAAATCGTTTATCCCTTTCCAAACGATATCATTCATACCCTCCTATCGACACATCGGGGTGGTGGCGTGGGAGAGGAAAGAAGATGATTCTAGAATATCACGTAATCATCGCAACCGAAGGAATAAAAGACACGCGCGACTGACGCGCGCTCTCTTCCCGCCGCGCTCGCCGTTGGAACCACACCGCTTAAGACAATAGTGTATATCCGCTCTAGCCTGGAAGCAGTCGAGCTCCAGGAAACCCGCCTCACCTCGTGTGAGAAATAGTCGCGCACCGCACTCTCTTCCGACGCGTCATCGGACAAGAAATTCAGAGAGTCTACCCAGAGTATCTTCCAGAAGTCGCAGCTATAGTGCCCAAGCAGCATAGAAGAAAACACCCCGGTGAGTGAACATTCCTAATAATATTTCCTGCTTGATATAATTGTGTTTAATAGTTAATCCGCTCCAATTTTATTTTCTCCTAATCAAGCAGGATTCCTTTCATAGATTTGGCAAATAATAGTTCGTTTTAGGGAAGAGCGAGTGCATTGTACCGCGTGCTATATTCGCCATTTTACATAAACGTAGAAGCATTCGCATATACAGTCCACTTTGGTTAATATCTCGCGTAATAGGTTTAAGGTTCGACCGGGGAATTAGACTTCGGTAGGCTCGTCGCTCCACCAAAGTAAACAATGAATCTTACAATTTATTTGATTTGATGTTTTTGTAACACATACCTGGTATAATAAATTAATTAAATTTAACTTTCTGTAATGTATAAGTAGTTAAATCAATAATTCAGCTAAATAAAGATAGCAAGCAATCGAACGAATAATACAATCAACACGAACTACTATAAGCTCCATGTACTATAAGCTACAAATTATAAGTAACTAAGCTGTTAATTAAGTAAACAAGTTACGCCCACGAAATCTCTCAAAAGAGAGCATTAAATTCTGTGCTCGAAGTCAAGAAATTATTAATTTAATTACAGCCAATACTATTTTTGATTAATAAGAAACTTAGCTTAGTAAGCGCCGCATCTTGTATTTCTAATAGAGTTTGATTTCGTTACATATATTTCAAGACAGAAATCGTAACACTGAGTGCATAGGCGTGTTACTATGATGACTATAGCATAAAGCACGGTTATCCTGATTTACTTCAATTAAGATAATGGACAGGACCTCTTTCCTAGTATATTTATGAGCAGATTGCAAATCATAATGGAATATATTAAATTGAAAAGTTTGTAGTTATTTTTTAAACATTATGGTAACAAATGTGTGAACAGTCGAACCTGCAACTAATTTTAAATAAAGAATGCCATGTATGCGTTGTAATTTCTGAACACAAAGAAGATGGAGTTAATAACTACCTGTAATTATACTGAAAATTATCTATTTGTTTATAAGCAATTTCTTAACAAAAGACGCAATTTTTTTTCCTGCATTGAAAAGTGTCAATATTAGATGCGAAAACAGCCTTTTAAACTTGTTAGATGCCAAAACTCCTATATAACATTTGAAAAAAAAAATTAAAACATTTCTTGAATATTTAATTTTTTGTTGATTTAAATGTAACGAACAAAATATAAAAGTTTAATAAAATTTTATTGCGTGATTTTGTTTAGTATCTTTATTAGAAAGGCTTCAAGAAGCGAAAAACGTTTTATATTGCAAATATCCTCGTCTTTAAGGGTCTATTTTGCAATTTTCATTATTCCTTATAACTTTAGAGTTGTTTTTAAAAATCTGCAATTTTCGTTTGCAGGAAAAAACGCCTTTCTCAGAATAATATTCCAAAGCGAATTAGCCATATTTATTATAGCCATAGCCATATAATTAGGTCATATTTTTAGGAAAATTAGAACGATGTTTCGCAGAAAACTCAATTCTCGACCGATCGGTGGACAGAAAGAAGGCCAGAAAAAGTAAATTAAGAACTTCACACAATTGGCGGGGATTTGATTCATATGCAAAATGCATAAACTCTAAAATCGTGCGGTTATTAAATATTTCTGGCCGAAAAATTTTTCTACAAAAAGAGATTATAAAGAACTCCAGTCTACTTTGGCGAAAAGTGATCGTGTTATTCTAAAGTAGCATAGTGATGCTTTGAATTTAAACGCGACTATTTATTATACGACTATTTCAACTACAATGACGACATTTATTCCGGACGGCCAGCAGCGGCCGCTACGCAAGAAAGTTAAAAATTTGTTACGGTTGATCGCCATGATCATTTATTATTTAACTGAGATTCTAAAGCTTTCGTTTGGGAAAATTAAGTTTATTTTAACTCCATACCTTAAACATTCAAAAAGGTGGTCGCGCGCTCTGTTCCTCAAATGTTAACAGACGCCCAAGAGAAAGCAAGAGTTGACCATATCAAAGCTAAATTTAGCAATAATTGAAGAAGATCCATATTCTTTTCGCGCATGTTTAGTAACTGTGAAAGAAACTTGGGTACACCATTATGACCCGGAGACAAAAATTTAAAGCTAGGTATTTATTTATTTATTTATTTATTTATGCTTTATTTGCACACCAAGTACAAAAAGGTAGATTTAATGCAACAAGGCATTCTCTACCATCCTACATCCAGGCCAAGCAGAGAAGATATTGTGGGTGCAAAGTGCTATGGATAGCACCTTCTTCCCCACCAGTCAAGAGATTCAAGGTGTCTGCGTCCGCTCGAAAAATAATGGTCTAAGTCTTCTGGGATGCGGAAGGTATAATCATGATCGACTATTTAAGTAAAGGAGAGATCAACCGGAGATTATTACGCATCATTAATCAAAGAACTACGCAAATGACAAAAGAATAAACGTCGAGGAAAATTGCGTGCTGGAATACGTTTTTATCGAATAATGCCCCTGCACGTGGATCTGAAGTTGCAGGCGCTGCCATTCGAACTGCCAAGTTTCAGTTGATGCAACACCAACCATATTCTCCAAATATACGTGGTAGGGCCACGCTGCAGTTATATTATGGTTGTAGCACGAATGGATTGGCTCGACCGGGGAAGGACCACGCTCTCACCGAACACCAGCGTAAAATAGCAGCTTAATGCCGCTGTGTTTCTTACGGTGAGCGTAGAGAACCGGAGCCCCTTTTTACTGGAATCGAGGCCATATTAGTCCTCAGGTGTGATAATGCATCTGCCTTTTGATTCTTAATCGAAGTTAAATGTAGATGTCTATAGGCCACAGCATCCAATTACCATGAGGTGGACTGTGTGCTCGTTTGTCACCCTAATTCTATAAAAAAAAACCGTGACCAAAGTTTGGACTGCTTTTTTATTACGGCAGATATGAGCGTGGTCGTTGTCCTTCAGGGACAGCGATTGTAGTAATTCGGTCATTCCTGTTATAGAGAAGTCTATGACTAGTAGTAGTCTACTTACGCGTTATTGTGGATGAAATTCAGTTATATTACTCAAGAACCCTCAGAATTAGACCCTTATTACTGGAAATGAGGCATGCTGTCTTAGCCCTCAGGGACGACAACGCATCTGCGTTTTGATTCTTAATAGAGGATAAATGTAGATGTCTATGGGCCACAGCATCTACTTACCATCAGGTGAAATGTGTGCTCGATTTTCACCCTTCTTCTATAAAAAACATTAAATTGAGAGAAGAAACAGAATTGAGAGGAGGCGCGGCCATTCAATGGAGCATAAATTAAAACTTTATGCAATTTCTTAATAAAAAATATTTAAGATGTCCAAGCATAAATTACACGTAACTTGTTTCTATACCAAATAACAAAGTAAATTTCAGACTACGCTTTAATATAATAGCATATAGTATATAGCTCATAGCACAACAATATCGCGCACCATACATTGTTACGGATAAGTTCACACTGTACTGTATACTATATATTATTGACTTTGTATGGCGCGCGGTATTGTTGTGGCATATAATATATGCTTTATTTTATTTTATTTTTTTTATAGAAGAGGGGGCAAACGAGCATGCAGCTCACCTGATGTTAAGTGACTACCGCCGCCCATGATCAACCGCAACACCAGGAGAATTGCGGGTGCGTTGCCGGCCCTTTAGAAAGGAGTAAGCTCTTTTCTTGAAGGTCCCCAGGTCGTATCGGTCCGGAAAAATCGCCGGTGATAAACTATTCCACAGAGAGGTTGTACGTGGAAGAAACTCCTTGTGAAACGTACAGTGGTGGACCGCCAAGCATCCAGATGGTGTGGATGGTATCGGGACGTTTGCCGTGTCGTGCGTTCACGAAATTTGGCGGCTGGGATTAATCCGAACAATTCCTCAGAGCACTCCCCGTGATAGATGCGATAAAATACGCAAAGAGATGCAACATCTCTTCGCAACGCCAGTGAATCGAGCCGATCGGAAAGCACTCGGTCGTCGACGATTCGAGCCGCTCTGCGCTGGATGCGGTCAAGTGGAAGGAGCTGGTACTGGGGAGCCCCAGCCCAGAGATGGGAACAGTATTCCATGTGCGGCCGAACCTGCGCCTTGTAAAGTTGCAGGCGGTGTGCCGGCATGAAATACTGTCCCGCTCTGCTGAGCACGCCAAGCTTTTTAGAGGCCAATTTGGCCTTCCCCTCCAAGTGACCACGAAACTGCACGTCACTCGATATGTCGACGCCGAGGATTCCGATACTGGCTGAGGCAACAAGGGCCTTGAAACTGAGGGGATACGACAAAGGGGTTCTTTTTAGCGGTTAACGCGCAAACTTGTGTCTTCTGGGGGTTAAACTGGACTAGATTTAGTCGTCCCCAATCCGAGACTCTGTTCAGCAAAGACTCGACTTCAGACACAAGTTTGTCCCGGCACTCGGAGACGTTTTCCCGAGAAATATTGGCTCGGCCGGTGTAAAGAGCATCACCAGTGCTGTCATCTGCATAGCAATGAATGTTACGGGTATGCAACATATCATTGATATGCAGAAGAAACAGCGTTGGCGATAGTATGCAGCCCTGTGGAACACCAGCATTAATAGGCTTGCAATCGGAGCTTGCACCGTCTACAACGACCTTGATGCTCCGATCTGCAAGAAAGCTGGTGATCCAATTGCACAATTTCTCGGGAAGCCCATAGGAAGGGAGCTTCGAAAGAAGCGCTTTGTGCCAAACCCGATCGAAGGCCTTCGCAATGTCCAAACTAACGGCCAATGCCTCCCCCTTGAACTCTACTGCCTCCGCCCATCTGTGAGTGAGGTAGACCAGAAGATCACCAGCTGACCGACCACGGCGAAAACCGTATTGGCGGTCACTAATCAGCTGGTGAACCTCAAGGTACCTCATGAGCTGGCAGTTTACAATGGACTCCATTGTTTTGGAGAACAAGGAGGTGATGGCGATTGGCCGGTAGTTGGATGGGTCTGAGCGGTCGCCTTTTTTAGGGATCGGGTGGACGAAAGCCGTCTTCCATGATTTTGGGACTACGCCTAGGGAGTAGGAGTACCGGAAAAGACGCGTTAAAACCGGTGCCAACTCTGGAGCACACGTCCTCAGCACAATTGGGGGGATTCCGTCAGGCCCACTCGACTTGTGGATGTCCAGGGAGAGGAGTGCTTTGCGAACCGAGCGCTGTGTGAACTGCACTTCCGGCATGGAGCACTCACACCGCGGGATGGTCGGCGGCGTACTCCCCCCGTCATCGAGAGTCGAGTTAGACGCAATCATATTACAGCGTAGTCTGAAATCTACTTAAAGAGAATTCCGTCAACAAGTAATCAACGTCAATCGTCAACAAAGATCGATAAGTATTAAAAGGTCCAAAAAAAAACTAAACGCAATCCAAATAAAATTTCAACGCATCTAAACCGTTTTCTTTTAGTGCTATACACGAAATAAAACGAATTTATAACGTAGTTAAAGTAAATATGATAACTTTGTAATAAAATGAAACCAAGCGTTTTAAGGTGTCTGTGACCGGTCATTTGAAGTGCAATAAGCACTTTGTGAACATTTTGTGTCCTTCACTTTGTTAACTTAAGGATTACATCTAAATTGCAAATATTTTAATTCCATAATTTTTTTTCGATATAATAATCAATCACAGAATATCAGCACGTAATAGCAGCTTAATGCCAACGTATTTCTTATGGTGAATGTGGAGAACCAGAGACACTATTTATTGCAATCAAGGCATACCACTATGAAGTCCTCAGGGGTGACAGCGTATCTACATTATCTTTCTTAATTGAGGATAGTTGTAGAAATATATTTCACATATATTCTATAAAATAAACACACATCTTGTGTTTGATATTTGTAGTTTATTGATGTTGCTGATCGTGTAGTTTCGGTGTTAGAATATCCACTACCCCATACCGTTCTGTGGGTATCGTAATAGGCGACAGAGGACAATAAGCCAAGAAATGGACAATGTCATCTTCCTTGTAACAGAAAAAAAACATATGAAAACTGGTGTTGCCAACCCGCCTGCCAATCGTGGCAACTATTTATAATATCCCCCCTATAACACCCTATAACAAAACATCATGTTTCTAGAGATGTTTATTTAGCATACCGTACCATTAATATAACGTCATCAAGCGAGATGCAGATATATTGTGACCGTGTTGTAATTATAGGCTGTGAAGCACTCCGACTTAGACCTTAGTAGAGTTGACGACAGTAACCTTTTTCGTTTGAAGTTGGTTCCACGTGTAAATGGACTGCAGTAACTAATAACCGACAGATGGATTGTAAGTTCATTTGTAGATGTATTTAAAAAAAGCAATTTAAAAAACAATAAATAAACATTTTTGCTTATATTTCTGTCTTTAGTTGTCTCGTTATGAAAACCATTGTTATATCGCTTTGAAATTAGAACAAATCTTCAGTTTTTTTTTAATAGAATTGGTGTGACAAAAGATCACACAGTCCTCTTGATAGTAATTGGATACTGTGGCCCATAGACATCTACATTTATACAATACAATACAATACAATACAATAACTTTATTTCAGGCATCAAGGACTTAAAAATTAAGAACATTGGCCCATAACAATGTATACCTTAACCTAAAAATATATATAAAATATAAATATAACACTATTTAGGGAACTTTCTTCTCTGGCACGTCCCTGTATCGGTGAAACACTACCCCAGAGGGCCAGAAATCGGCAGCAAGGAATGTCTCTTTGTATTTTGCAGGAACCTGGAGTACGTAGGACTTGAAGTTCGTGGACCTCTTAGACTCCAGACGCTGCAATTGTAAAGAGATCGGATCCTCTATGCGGCATTGGCGTCGTTATTCCACGAAACGCAGGACGTTTTCTCCCGACGTACTTTTGTCCAAACGGGAGATGTAGAGCTGTATGGTGGGCTCCACAATACGCAGAGTTGTGCTTGCGTTTGTTTTGGCGGTCCCACGCTGGTTACAGACGGGTCTCGGCCGACGTCTCTTCTCAACAAGAGTAAACCCGTCGTTCTCTCTCTTGGTTTGGGTCACCACAGGAACTGATTTTACATCCACATTCTTTTGTAATCGACCACATAAGGGTAACGGTTGCGAAGATTTTCGAGCAACATCCGCAAATGTCTTTCCTTGTTGACAGGTTGGCTTCGGCGGAGGAGTACTCAAAGGTTCAGTCAAGCTGACGTGGTGATGCAATGACGACCGAGGTCGCCCTAGTTTCACGGTCATCAACCCGCTGACAGACGATATCGCGTGACGGAGTTGCAATCATCGGTGAAATATGACTGTTATTACGATTACCGCGTGTCATATTTACATTCTGCGACGGCGGTGAATTCGCAGATGTTGCAATTATGTTGCGCAGCATAGTGACTTCGTTCTTCAGCTCTGTTGCGGCTCGTTCCGATTCTTCAAATTTGAAACGGAGGTCGGTGACTTCGGCTTTCAACGTGGTGATGTCTTTCAACAATCTGATCACGTCTACGTGATCGAACGTCACGGGAGGCAGCTTGTTGAGATCACGCGACGAAAGTTGGGATGTCATCAGGATCGGTCTCATTGAAACCGTCCGTCCAGTGTTAGTTCTCACGGCTGATAATGCATCTGCATTTTGATTATTGATCGAGGATAAATGTAGATCTTTATGGGCCACAGGATCCACTTACCGTCACATGGACTGTGTACTCGTTTGTAATCTTATTCTATAAAGAAGGAACGAGGGGGTCAGAATGGATCAAGCTCACATAGAATACCAGCGAAATATAGTAGGATAATGTAGCTGTATTGCGTTGGGTAAGTGTGGAGAACTAGATACACTTTAACTACAATCTTATGATTGTAGCACGAATGGGGCAATTCATTCACGGTTGAATCATACCCTCACAGAATTCTAGCGTAAATTGGCAGCTTAACGCTTCTGTGTATTTTAAGGTGAGCGTAGAGAAACCGAGATCTTTATTACTGGTATAAAAGCTTTCCGTGTTATTCTTCAAAAGTTCACAGAAACCAACCAAAAGTTCAAGTTCACATTTTTAATCGAGGATAAATGTAGATGTCTATGAGCCATCTATGGGCCACAGCATCCGTCAGGTGCTAGCCATCAGATGGACTGTATGCTCGTTTTTACCCTTATCCTATAAGAAAAACATCATCATCTATATTATACCATTCAGTACTTAACATGCCCACTCCCAAATAACTGGGTCCCTAATCTGGATACTGAGCCCCCAGCAGCCATCGACTTTTGCTATCTTAGCAGGTCATCTATTGTCGTCACTCCGTCTATTGGGGGCTCGCCTCACATTCTGCTACCTCGAGAATCATTACATTGGTTGCGAGTTCTTATATAGTTGACAAAAGTGTCAATCACTTTAATTTTCTGATACGTTGAACCTTGGTTTCTCTTTCTGAGAGATGCGCTATTTTAATACTAAGATAAAATGTTCTCCAATATTCGAAAAGTAGTCTAGACTTACGACCCAGCCAACTCTACGAGCTAATAAAATATAAACTTGACCTCTACTCTTTTATATGACCACTGAAATATTAGAATTTCACATCCAGTTTTATTTTTCTTGGAAAAAATCCGTTTTTGTTGCCAAATTATTTCTCTCTCATAAATAAAATCTGACTGCAGAAGTTAAACGATAATCCGACCAAATATGTTGGCAGGATTCGTGAGTGTAGAGGCTCACATTAATCAAACTAACCTAAGGGATTTGCTGTTGGAATTATCTCTTGACTTATCCTACAACCTAAGCAAGCGAATGTAACCGTTATCATTAACTATAGCCTATCAAAAGTCTACTGTTGAACATAAACTTAAACCAAAGAACGCAACAAAAGACGGTCCTGGCCCACCGACATCCATCTCTTACCAAGTCATCACTCCAACTTGTGGGTGGCCACCCTACACTTCGCTTACATTTCCGCCTTCTGCGGCATAGTGGACCGTTACGGAGTTCCAGTGACCTCAGATAACAGAAGAATCTCACCGAGGTAAGCCCGTTCAAAGAAACGACTACAGGAAAAATTTCCGTCAGCACCCTACATGTTGGTCACCGTGTGAGCTAAATCCAGATATTTTGTCTTTTCAGATTTCACGAGGCTTCGTCATATGAAATCGATCAAAAATATACTTGGCTATGTGCGGTTCTTGACTACAATATCACATGATATATGATAAGGACCGCAAGAATAGTCCTGACTGTGATTTTTTTTCTTTATTGATCATAGAACCAACAGCACGTTATAAATATTAACAGGACTTCTCAGATAATCCATAATGTCAATAACAGGTTCTTACTTTATATAAATGTACATGTGTTTCGATCCACTTTCACGTACTTTCAAAAAAGCTCCTCCTGATGTATAATTCTGGTTACTAAGTTGTGTCTGTACAAAAGCTCATTGTTAACAATTGGAAATGGCATGTCTAAGCGACACACTGACAAACACTGCAGATGTGGACGGTAGTTATTATTATTCTTTGTAGTTTTCTCATCTGTACTCAAGTACAGCCCGCTACTGACGATCACAGAATATGCATTCTATGGGACGTCATAGTAGTGCGGAATTTTCTATCCGAGGCGGTAAGATCAGTTTGAATCTTTTTTTCTTTCTTTTTATATAGAAAAAAAGCGTTACTTTCACACTAGGATTTTCTTCTGTATCGTGGTGGCAGTTTACAAACATAAATTTCACAAAGACAAACATCCAGACCCGAAACAATTACTTGTAGGCCATAGAAATACTTGTTCCGTGCGGGATTCGAACCCGCAGCTCCCAGCGCAGCCATTCATTGCCAAGCCACTGCGCCGCGGTGCCGTCTACCTGAGTATGCTAAGCGTATACATGAGGATAGGCTAGACGCAACAGTTTTATATGCGTGTCACCTACTGGGTCCAAATATGAATGTAAGCCATCTGGGGATCCATTTAAACACAGAAAAGTTATCAAAATCGGTCGAGCCGTTTTTAAGTTTTAGCGAGACTAATGAACAGCAATTTATTTTTATATAATATAGAGAAGATGAAGATAATTTGTGTTTAAATCTATTAATCTCATATCATATACTTCATCTAAGTATTATACTAAATTGATAAAGCAAAGTTTGAACCACTGAAAATAACATTAGTTTCTAAAATTATATGGTCATGTTATCCTAAATTTGCAAAGTTTTATCCTTTTGCGGTCAGCCCAATTATCTTTATGTTTATGTATGATACATATATAACCGTTGGTGCGTATAATTTTGATCGTATTACTTCTGATTGACTGGACTTATTGAGGTCATATTCACACACTATTATATTTATTTAGTCGAGACGATAAAATAGAATTGATTTTTTAATTAAAACTACCTTTATGGATTTTACTGCGTTTAATTAAAATTATTTTTGACTGCAGACGTTTCGGGTGCTTTCTAGCACCCATGGTCACAGGGAACTGAGGGGACTGACGTCCCAATGTCAATGTTGACCCTGGGTACCTTCAGATTTTTAATTATTATTTATGGTTCAATTTGTCGGTCCGTCTTGCAGTGTTATGCTTGGGTTTAGTTTTAATTTTATTAATTACAGGGTCCCAAACAGGTGATAGGCCAAACAGGCCTTCTCTATTGAAATTAGGATGGTTTTTTAATTTCGATAGCCTCACGTATCATGTAATGGTTGGGGCCGCCTAGGATACGATCACAAACTGCAGCATTCCCGGAACGTTGATGCTTCACGTCAGCTATATGTTCTTTTATGCGGGTTCTAATTGATTTCTTGTTTGCCCTATTTATGAGAGACCACATTTAAAATCAAGCTTGTACACTCTTGCGTTTTGTAGAGGAATGTGACACTTTGACGGATGGTAAGAAATGGTTAATCTTCTGCGAGTTTTCTCTCGCTTAAAACACTCACTCAAAAAACTCGCTTAAAGTATAGCCAGTCTTGTCTGTGACACTGCTGACATGTGGTAGTACAGCTGGCACACGCTCGACTGTGGCCGACTTCACACGGTTACTGTAACGTAGGCGTAGGACCCGAAGCTTGTTGTCGTGCAGTAACTGTGAAGGATGATGGTGAGATTCACCTTTTCAATATAGGATTGTATGGATGTTTTAGGATTTCGGATAACTAACACATAGAGGAAAGCTAAGGAAGTATTTGCATCTAACTCCGTAATAAATGGAATTTTAGAGTTTTTGGAATTAAGATGTACTAATAATGCAGTTACTTTGTCTCTTGGTAAAAAATTTAAAGTATCTTCTATTTAACGCTTGTAGAACCTTGGAGTAACACGTGCAGTGAGGAGGGCTTACTCCTCAATTCTTCCATGAATATATCGGCGACAATAGAGTTCTAATACGCAGGAATTTCTAAGTTTCTTAGTATTATATGTTGGTCATGGATGGATACATTAAATGAATTTGAAATTGGATTTATATAGGATCACCTTTGAAGCACAAATTGTAAAAAAAAATAATCATATAATTTGTTTTAACCGTACAAATACCAATTCAAAAATTGGTAAACGATCCTTCATTAAAAAAAGAACATACGCATCGAATATAGAAACTGAAATGTTTTGATTTAAAATTTGAATTTGGATTTGATGCGATTGATTGAAAAGATTAAGTGTCTGTCAGATGCCCTGAACATATTTTTTCCAAGAAGTTCACCTTATTACATATCAGCAAACTGACTTTTTCTAAAAAACCAATTTAACTTATAGACGGCTGGATAATGCGATATCGATTTTTAAAGTTAAAGAGGTTCCAGTGCTAACATTTCAAGGTGATTAAAGTATAAATTTAAATTATATGACCTCTGAATATCACTACGAAAATTTATCAAATACATAAAAGTATATTGTTTGTAAGTTGTTTATTTATTAGACGATAAATATTGAATAGTTTGTATATAACAATTTCAGATGAGAATTTTTCTTATTTCATATTTATCAGGAAGGTGCTGCTGACCAACTTCTATTTCTCTCCGTTATCTCTAACGACATCCACGTGACGATATGGAGTATTATTTTTACAACACGACTATACGGTTTATCAAAATATAAAATTATTGTACTGAAATACCCTTAAAATACCCATCAAAACTTTTATTAGAAAATTTTTAACGGTCTAATAAGAAAAATATTGTAATGAAAATGTTATACCCGTTTGTGGGGTCCTATTTCAAATGATAAGGATTAAATTTCGCATTAAATTTTTGACTCTTACCATTATCCTAATATCTTATCACTTTCACACGATTGACTATAGATCTAAATATAGAAATCTATTATACTATAATACTTATATAATGTAGTATAATGGAATTTTGTATTCGAGTTCTGCATCACTTAAAAACAGTATTTGCAACTGTCTTGATATTTGATTATGTAAAAATTAACTGCCCCGGCAGAAGTTTTACCGCCCTTTCCGCTAGGCGATGCAACGAATTTCAACCCAATTTTTCTGCGAGCTTTTTAAATGGTAAAAATTTTTTTAAGTAAGTAAGTAAAGTAAGTAAGTAAAATATACTTTATTGTACACCAAGGAACATATTACATTATTTATATATTTAAAGGGACATTGGTACAACAGGCGGCCTTATCGCTAAAACAGCGATCTCTTCCAGGCAACCTTTTTTTATTTTTTTATTTTATAGGATAAGGTTACAAACGAGCACACGGTCCTCCTGATGGTAAGTGGTTGCTGTGGCCCATAGACATCTATCTACATCTATCCTCGAATACGAATCAAAATGCAGATACGTTGTCATCCGTTAGGACTAAGATGGAATGCCTCGTTTCCAGTAAAAAGGGTCTCCGGTACTCTACACTCACCATTCGAAACATAGCAGCATTAATCTACTATTTTACGCTGGTATTCTGTGAGAGCGTGGTCTTTCTCCGGTCGAGTCGACACATTTGCGCTACAACTATACTAGTAATATAACTGCACCATGGCTTTACCACGTATAATGGAATAAAATATTTCATTTATCATTCATTCCTTGTAGTCCATCAAAGTACACTGCCGAACATTCGCCTCTCCGTAGGTAGCACGCTTTGCAAACGGCTAGGAAACAACAGTGTTTTATTTTCTAGTCTTTATGAGAAGACGCTGCTACAATCGCTTGGTTTGTTTCCCATTGTCGCCTCCTACGAAGCCATCGGTACGATATTGGGTAGTGGATATTCTTACTACAGCACTACCCAGCCAGTGTTAATATTAAAATGAAATTAGACTACATTTACTACATTTATACCGTGTCCAGATTTTTTGATTTTTGTTACTAACCAAAACTCATATTCACAATATGCTTCTGTTATTTTGTGAACGTGTATCTTGAATTTGCGTATATGAGTCGTGTTACTCCGTTGTAATAGGACTTACTAGTAATAGGACTTATTAATAATTGTAATAACTTGACCTTACCACCTATCGGATCCTAGCGTAGGTGTGTGAAAAGGATCGCGATCAATTAAGTCGTTCAAAAGTTACATGATCACTGTTGACGACGCTCACGTTGCTTCTCGAACACCTGAAATATAAATAATATTAATCAATAAAAAATAAAATATGTAAAAAAATATACTCATAAAACATTGTTACTTGCCTAATGTACTTGCTGTTTTTCTATAATAAATAAGTACGTGTGCATACGGGGACGGTGGCACTTACCGCGATTTTTATCAGTAGGGTGAAGGTATATTTGCAACAACGGTGTTGCACCGCTGAGTACATGATCCCGCGTTTCGAGTTAGTTGCACTAGAACATCATACGAGGTGACACCTATGTCTCCCTCCCCGCGGATGTACACGCGCTCACCAAATTTTTTTTGTATATTTTTCTCCCAGACGACACCAGCGGCCTACATCATCAACATAGTGGTCCTTCGGCCGAATCCTTACGTCGTCTGCAAAAATATAATAATAATAAGTACCAGTTATGTTCCACGCGCCGGCTACGCCGCAAAAAAAGCGACGACCACGTGCCACCGCTGCAAAATCGGAGTGCAAGAACAACCAAGATGTGTTACCATCGTTCAGATTAAAGGATGAAGTGCTGGAAAAACCTGGAAATGCGCTAAGTGCCTCTAGTAAGAGTAAAAAGTCATCAAAGACCGCAGGCACGTCGTCAAGTACGGCACGCAAACGGCAATTGGAATACGAAACCGCTAAAGCTATGGCTCTCGTGGAAATACAAGCAGCGGAAGCTGAAGCAGAAGCCAAAGTTAAGAGTGCTCAGGCAGAAGCTGCCAATTTAAGGCAAATATTCAGCCGAAGCTGCTAAACAAACAGCTTGCAGCTGAGATGGCAGAATTGGAGTCTCATTCACGCTCTTCCCACAAGTCGGCTATGAAATCTTCGACCAGCAAAGTTGAAAATTGGCTGAATGCTCCAGGAAACCAGCATGAGGAGAACCGAGAAGAGTACTCTTGTAAAAAAATCGGCCTAGAAAAGCTAGCACATGCCTTGAATGATGCAGTGGCTGCCTCATCATATAAAACACAGAACCAGGAGCTCTTAACAAGATTAGCAACGTCTAAAGACCTGCCTTTATTTTTTGGAGATCCAATGGAGTGGTTGCAGTTTAAACAGGCGTACCAAGAATCTACCCAATTATGCAAATATAGTGACACAGAGAATTTATGGCGGCTACGTAAGTGTCTTCGTGGCGATGCTAAAGAAGCAGTGACTTCACTCTTGATTGGTGGAACTACACCCGATTTAATAATTGACATCTTAGAACTTCGATTTGGCAAACCAGAAACAATTATGAGTAAAATAGTTTTACAGCTTAAAAAACTATGTCCGTTGCCGTTAACTTATCATAATGATATCATTAATTTTGCAATAAAAATAAAGAACTATGTGGCTGCTGCCAAAGCAATGCAACAAAGTGATTATCTTCGCAGCCCGGAGTTAGTATCGATTGTCGTATCTAAGCTTCCAACTTTGCTTGTCGCAAAATGGACCGACTACGTTTATGAACAGCGAGAGTGTAATTTACCGAAGCTAGAATTGCTTAGTGATTTTTTATATGAGGAAGCCACTAAAACAGCTGCATCAGGAGTAAGTCATATTCACGCTCAATATAATTTAAAGAAGCCCGATGAACGTAAACACCGTTCACACTCGTTGTTGTACACAAATAGTAATCAATTACAAAACGCGGAAAAGTGTACATTTTGCCGAAAATGGGCTCATGGTGTCGCAGATTGTTCACGGTTTAAGCGCGCCTTACGCAAAGATCGCTGGCGATTTGTACGCGTAAATAAACTTTGCTTCAAATGTCTTGCCCCCCGCCATACGAATGGTATGTCTTGTATTGGCAGTAATTGCGACATTGACGGCTGCAATCAACCGCATCATCGTTTACTGCACTGGATAAAACCATTGGAAGAAAGCTTAAAAACTGTGGAGCGAAGTGAGGATGAGCATCCCAGCAACAATGAAACAGTGACTCATACGGTGGCATCCCACTGTCACAAGGTGCTTTTGAAAGTGGTGCCGCTCACTCTTCACGGACCGAATGGCAGTTTGCATACGCATGCACTACTGGATGATGGAGCTACCGTGACGGTGATATCCTCTGATATCGCAGATGAGCTCGGATTATACGGTGCAAACGTGATATTGCGCGCGCGCAGCGCATGGGACTCGGGCGAGCTTGTGTGTGAATCTCAAGTAGTGAGTGTTAGTGTTACCAATTCGTATAACGAAATGTTTACTTTCCGTGCGCGTAAAATTAAAGAATTAAATTTACCAACACAAAAAGTGCCGAATATGGACTTTAATAATTATGGATTGTTAAGTGAAGATCTTATGTTATGTAATTGTAACGCTAAGCCAAAATTATTAATAGGTCAGGACAACCATCATTTAATTTCTCCCATTCGTTGTGTTCGTGGTAAGCAGCGTGAGCCGTACATAACTCAAACTGCGCTTGGATGGTGTGTGCACGGATATATGGTAAGTGATGTTAATTGCACTGATCGCTTTGTCTCTTTCATTAATAGTTGCACCGAAAAAGCGGGACAGTCGCAGTGTATCTTTCACTTACACACGGTAGAATCGATTGCTAGCGATCTCTCTCTCGATAACGATAACGGTGAATGCACCTGCGCGCAGTTGCACGATGCGGTTCGTAGATCCTTCGCGTTAGAGTCTATTGGTGTAGGTTCGAAGCCGCGCCGCAACCCAGACGAAATACGCGCTTTACAAATTTTAGATGACACTGCAGAATTAGTAAATGGTCAATGAAATGTCGGCTTACCGTGGAAATACGATGAATTACATTTACCCGACTCTTACCCTAACGCTTTTAATCGTCTAAAGTCAATAGAAAGAAAATTTTTGCTCAACAAAGAGTATGCAACTCGTTATTGTGAAAGAATGAGATACTTATTTTCTAATGGTTATGCTAGAGAACTTAATGAGACCGATGAAAACTCTAATAAACGTATAATATGGTATTTGCCGCACTTTGGTGTAGATAATCCAAATAAGAAAAAACTGCGTTTAGTTTATGACGCGGCAGCAAAGTCGAACGGTTATTCTTTAAATGATTTTCTTTTACAAGGCCCTGATTTGTTACAATCGTTATTAGGAATAATGTTACGATTTAGAGAAAACCGCGTAGGTATCATAGGGGACATAAAAGATATGTTTTTAAGGATTAATGTACGAAAAGAAGATGTTAATTCTTTGCGTTTTTTGTGGAAAGATATCTATTTAAGCAATGAAAATGAACAATTAGGCTTCGGAAGTAGTAACAAAGGTTCAAAATTACCTATACAACATCCTGTTAAGAAATATGTTATGACGTCATTAATTTTTGGCGCTAACTGCTCCCCATTTATAGCACAATATATTAACCAAAATAAAAACACATTGCGCTTTCAGAATAAAATGCCGGATGCAGTTAATGCAATTAGGAAAAATCAATATATGGACGATTTTATCGATAGTTTACCAGACGTCGCTACTGCTACAAAAATGATAAAAGATGTTTCATATATTAATCAGCAAGGTGGTTTCGTGATGCGTAACTGGTTAAGTAACAAGTCAGATGTTCTTAATGATATGCCAAAAGAGACTTTAAATGACATGGCGATACGGTTTAATGTTGAATCCCAGCCGGAACGAACGCTTGGGCTTTTGTGGTTTCCCGCGAGTGATATGTTCGGGTTCGATCTTTCGTTAAAGCGTATACCGAGTGATATTTTACAACTATCACGAAAACCGACTAAGCGTGAAGTTCTTCGTATTATAATGTCTGTATATGATATTCATGGTTTTTTAGCACCTTTTACGATAAAATCCAAAATTTTAATGCGCGAAATATGGAATGTAGGTATAAAGTGGGATCAGGAAATAACAGATAGTTTATTTGTTTTATTTAAAGATTGGATTTCGCAGTTACAAGAAATGAGTTACGTTCGAATCCCGCGGTGGTATTTCTATAGCAACGATTCTGTCGGTGTGAATGAGAAGAGCGGCCACACCGTAAACGACGATGAGACGTCGTTGCAATTGCATATTTTTTGTGATGCATCTCCATGCGCATACGCATGTGTTGCTTATTGGCGTAAACAAGACAGCAACGGCGTGCAGGTGTCATTCATTGCGAGTAAAAGTCGCGTTGCGCCGTTAAAACCGTTAACTATGCCTAAACTCGAACTTCAAGGCGCGCTATTAGCATGTCGCTTGGCAGAGACTATAAAAAAGGAGCATAGAATTAAACCGTCACGTGTTTTTTATTGGACTGATTCAATGATTGTTATTTATTGGATACGTAACGAGCATAGAAATTACAAAGTTTTTATTGCAAATAGGTTAGGTGAAATTGATGAGTTAAGTAAAATTGATGAGTGGCATTATGTGCCGACAAATTTAAATATAGCGGATTTAGCTACAAAAAATAATGATTACGACTTCAACAAGGACTCCTCTTGGTTAACGGGTCCGTCTTTTCTGTACACGGAAGAAAAGTATTGGCCCCGAGAGCCTGAAAATAACGAAAAGAGCAACAATGAGCTGTTAGATAAAATATATGTAGTAATAAAATCACCAAAGGAGAATTGTAATAGTATTTATGATTTGCCTATTCCGGATCCAAACCGTTTCTCCGTGTGGCTGCGCTTGCTTCGCTGCACCGCATCTGTACTATTATTTATAGAAAAATGTAGAAAAACCGGTACTCGGCGTATTAATAACTTGTTAATGAATAGAGCCGAAGTACTTTTGTTACGCTATTCACAATCACAATCATTTCAGACTGAAATTGATTTGCTGAAACAAAATAAAGAAATTAATCGTGATAGTCGTTTACGTTCATTGACACCATTTTTAGATAAAGACGGCTTATTGCGTGTAGGAGGGCGTATAAACGCGGCTGCAAACGTCACTGAAACTATGAAAAACCCGGTGATTCTGGATGGTAAACATCGCATAGCAAGGCTGGTGGTTTTGGACTTCCACGTACGTGCTGCTCATTCGTATAATGAACTTGTAATAAACGAGCTACGACAAAAATATTGGGTTGTAAATCTGAGACCTACAGTTCGCTCCGTAGCTTCACAGTGTTTAGTTTGCCGAATACGAAAAGCAGCACCAAGACCGCCTCGCCTCGGGGACTTGCCATTTCAAAGATTGGTTCATCATCAAAGACCTTTTACCGTTTGTGGTGTAGACTTATTCGGTCCGATCGAAGTAACTGTGGGCAGGCAGAGACCCAAAAGATATGGTGTTCTTTTTACATGTTTAACAATACGAGCTGTTCATATTGAAATAGTATCGACGCTTACCGCAGACTCACTTATAATGGCACTTAGGAGGATGGCTGCACGCCGTGGGTGGCCTCATACTGTCATATCTGACAACGGAACTAACATACCAGGTGCTGATGCTGAACTTCGAAAATCTTTTGAAGAAATTAAGCAGCAGCAAGTTACAGCCGAAGCATTAAACAAAGGAGTTTCCTGGCAGTTTATACCACCGGCCAGTCCTCATATGGGGGGAGCTTGGGAGCGTCTGATTAGAAGTGTGAAAACGGCACTGAAAGTCGTTCTTAGAGAGAGGGCTCCTCGAGAAGAAGTTTTATTAACGCTTCTCGCTGAAGTCGAAAATATAATTAATAGTAGACCGCTTACCCATGTTTCGGTGGACCCTCAAAGTAAAGAGGCATTAACTCCAAATCATTTTTTACTAGGATCTTCGTCGAACTTACCTGTACCTGGGGTCTTTGATGATGGCGACATGTATGTTAGACGACAGTGGCGTATTGCCCAACGGTTGACAGACTTATTTTGGAGCAGATGGGTAAAAGAGTTTTTGCCAGAGCTAATTCCTCGTCGTAAATGGGATAGGGAAGGTCCGCAATTAAAAGTAGGAGATCTTGTAGTAGTAGTCGATCCATCATTATTTCGAAACTGTTGGCCAATAGGTATTATTGAAAAGGTTTATCCAGGTTCAGACGGCAGAGTCAGAGTAGTTGACGTTAGGACTAAGTCAGGAGTGATGAAGCGATCAGCTGCTCGCGTGGCCTTTCTCCAGCTTGATAATGAGGGTCGGCGAACCGACACTTGGGGGGAGGATGTTGACGACGCTCACGTTGCTTCTCGAACACCTGAAATATAAATAATATTAATCAATAAAAAATAAAATATGTAAAAAAATATACTCATAAAACATTGTTACTTACCTAATGTACTTGCTGTTTTTCTATAATAAATAAGTACGTGTGCATACGGGGACGGTGGCACTTACCGCGATTTTTATCAGTAGGGTGAAGGTATATTTGCAACAACGGTGTTGCACCGCTGAGTACATGATCCCGCGTTTCGAGTTAGTTGCACTAGAACATCATACGAGGTGACACCTATGTCTCCCTCCCCGCGGATGTACACGCGCTCACCAAATTTTTTTTGTATATTTTTCTCCCAGACGACACCAGCGGCCTACATCATCAACAATCACTAACGGACGGAACAACTTAATTTTAAATATGTAGATGATGAAATCTTATTGTGGTTGATTGGTGCATCTAATAAACTAAAATTAACATGCGGAGAGCGAAAAGTAATTTACTCACTTACTTGTAGGCTGCTGACAAAACATAGCACCGTTGAACACAACCCTTTACACTTCTTATTTCACTTTTAGTATTGAAGTGTCACAAGTGGCGATTTGGATGGCAGACAACACTTCCTTCTTTTGATGTTTCCTAGACATTAAGTTTTTGTTCAACTTCTCCTACAATATTAAAAACGTTATGAATCTTATTGTCTTTCAAAATTATTAATAAAAACTGTTTTTGAATAGGGTTATAAATCGGAGGTTAAAACTTGAACTTGGTCTGCTCGCGTGCTAATGCCAGTACACACTGCAAAAAATAACTGTTAATGTTTGTACTACTCGAAAGAGACGAAATAGGCTACACTGAAAACAGCGGCTGTGTTTCACCACGACCAATGCTGAGTGCGACCCCTTTTCGTCACGTTCAGCGGCGTCTAATAATTTATTATTAACAATAACGTTCAAAATAAGAAAATATTATGTACAATATGGCGTTATGTTTATGTGGTGAAATAATTTTTTCATTTCCTTTCTTAATAATTATTAAAACTAGTGGAAGTGATCTACGTTGAGTGGATCTCGGTTTTTTTGATTTGGTGACAGTAGATCACTCCGATTTGCGTTTGATGTGTGCATTTAGAATTCATAATTCACTTATCTCAGCTTAGAATAACTACAATAAAGGGCAGATCACCTCGAAGTATATTTAAAGTACCTAAACATTTTTACTGATTAGAAATTGTAATTTCGTTCGTTTTACGATATGGCAACACGTCAATCCGTAACACTATCACAATACTACTGATGACGATTAGAATGATAAAAGACAGTGCAGAAACTAAGATTTTCTGGATTCTGAGTGTAATTTTGAAAAAAAAAAATGGATAAAATAATGTGATTTCCAAGGTCCACTCTCCATGTAACCACTACTAATTTTTTTAGTAGAATAAGGTTGACAAACGAGCACACAGTCCACCTGAGACAGTAAGTGGATGCTATGGCCCATATACATCTACACTTAACCTCAATTAAGAACCAAAACAAAGATGCGTAGTAAAAGAGGGTCTCCGGATCTCTACACTCACCATACGATACACACCAGTATTAAGATGCTATTTTACGTTGGTATTCTGTGAGATTGTGATTCCTCCCGGGTCGAGCCGACCCATTCGTGATACAATCATAATACAGTTGCAGTGTGGCTCTACCACGTATGAAGTAATAATTACAACGTACTAATAATTAAAACCTTAGCGTAAATTAGGTAAACATGTGATAAAATAATTAAACTGATGCAAAAACATCTAATTTACATCAGACGTAAAATACCCGCAAAATAAGCCTGCCGAGTGTGACGATTTAGACAATTCATCTTTACAACGTACGGGATCCATGTCCAGCAGAGGACTTTTACATGCCGTTTAATAAGGAAGAAGAAGATGCACATGACATGAAATAAGCCTGACCACAACCTTGTCAAGAATACACAGTTGCGAAATTTTGAACTAATTTGAAACGGTCGTAACCCAAAGAAATCTATTTTTGTGTTAGATTAATATATTGCGCAAATTACTTGTTTCATCTTCATTTTTGTTACATTATAATAACCCAAAAATTGTGTGAAAAGAAATATATTAATATAACAACATAATAGCTATGTCTAATAATTTTTCAATTTATTTAGTACGTGTGTAATTTTAATAAATTGAAACTAAAGTGAAATAAGTACATCTATATAATATATATTATGTGTAATTATGTTTATAATATGTATCGTAATATGTAATGTATCTGACTACTCATAGATATTTTAACTCAGTTGCACTTTGCGCCCACAATATTTTTTCTGCTTAGCCTGGAGGTAGACTGGTAGAGAATGGCTTGTTGCATTAAATCTGCCTTTTTGTACCCAAATACAAATTGTATTTATTTATTTATGCTTTATTTGCACACAAATGTGCAAATAAAGCATAAATAAATAAATACATGTACCAATATAAAACACAAAAATGCAGATGAAGTTTCACCTAGTAACAATAATCGCAAGTATAAATTACAAAGTATCTTACCTCAGTTAATGAGAAAAATGTAAAATTTAAAAAAAATCTTTAATAGTAATGCTTTGTATTTTATTTTATTTTACTTCTTTTCAATTTATACATTTGAAAATATTTTGAAATTTGGTGAAAATTAAAATATCGAAAACATAAAATCACCCAGCATTATCGAAGCTTAAACAGAATTGTTTGATATGATGGCAACAGAAAACAAACAAACAGATCACGTTACTGTCTGCGCAAACACAAAGGCTTACTCGTGCAAATTTACCCATGCCACATGGAATGTTTAATCGATAGATTCAGAGGCAGGCTGGGATAGTGTCACTTACATAGAGACAATTACTACACAGCCTAACTGAAAATCAACATTTTACGTTTCGCACAAATGTCGGCTCTAGTTGAAGCTTGATAACGCGCGATAACGGTCCACGCGGACGTCAAATTTTATTTAATACTATAATCCGACCACGCATTGCTGTGGCTTAGAAAAGTAAATAATAGGTGCGAGTATTCGAATGCAATTTTGTATCAAAATTCCATAACATTCGTTGAAGAATTTTGGAGACTTATAATGTTGATGTAGCTGAACCCACAATGCGTTGCAAATACTTTTTTATGTCAAAAATCACGCACGCACATAATAACTCACTGTTATTATATACTGGAATGGTTAGATGATGTACAAACAAATAAGTATTTATTTTATATATTAGATATATATTTAGCAGTTAGTAATAGACTGTTTCCTTGAGAAGAGAAGTCAGTTAAGTTCTTTTGTATTACCAGTAAACGAAGAATCCGTAAACAGCCGAAACTAGGTCACTAAAATGGCCTCGCTTGTGCGGTCGATACGAACTTTAAAAAGTCATAGCAATGAATAGTCAACTGTGTGGTTACCAGATACAGAATTAATAATAATAAAAAAAATTTTACAATATATATTTGCATCTGCGCCTGAACTAAGCAATAAGCTTAGTATATCTCAGTTAGTGTATCTCAGGTAACAATGCTCTTTCTTATGGGATAATTTAACAGAAATCTTTCTGATTAAGAAATTTACGTAAACATATATCAAACAATATTAAAGTGTGAAAATTAATCCTACATACATAAATAAGTATATTGTTGAGTGTAAATTGCTCCTCTCCTATGTGGGCGCGCGCGCGCGTGTGTGTGTATGTGTGTGTGTGTGTGTGTGTGTGTGTGTGTGTGTGTGTGTGTGTGTGTGTGTGTGTGTGTGTGTGTGTGTGTGTGTGTGTGTATGTGTGTGTGTGTGTGTGTGTGTGTGTGTGTATGTGTGTGTGTGTGTGTGTGTGTGTGTGTGTGTGTGTGTGTGTGTGTGTGTGTGTGTGTGTTTTGGTGTGTATGCGAGGGAGAGGGTGAGTAGTATACATTAAAGTAATAATTATAATAAGAAAATATAATTTAATGGTATTTTAATTTTACGTTATAGAAGTAATTCAGTTATTTAAGGATTTCAATAATACTTCTGTTTCATCATAGTCTAGTTTTTGTAGCCATTTGAATAGGGTTTTTTATATTGATTCTTATTTAAAATATGTATATTTAGTTGCTTATTTATTTTATTGTACAAGAAAACAAAAATATTTATGTGCATACGAATGTTTAAAGGTAGCATATGGCACACTTTGTCCGATCTTCTCTTTATTAATTGAGATGAGGTAAAATTTAATAACCCATGTTGCTTTAAAATCGTCAGATAAATGAATAATTGTCGGACTGTTAATAAATACTTGACAGTGTTTATATAGTTCATATGTTGGATAGGGAATGGGTAGAAAAGTACAAACCTTTAAAACAGCTCTCTGAGCTCTTTTAAAAAATTATCTAACCCTAAAGCTTTGCTGCTACATACTATGTGCTCGTATGTCTGTACATACGTGTGCTTGTGTGCTTAATACAACAGTAAATATTTTGGTATAAAGGGATAATAAAACATATAAAAATTAAAATGAACAAATAAACATAAGGAAAGCTCTCACGTAACTAGTCTAAATGAAAATTTTAGGTGATGCATTAGGGAAAGTGAATTGAACTCCTATCAATAATAAGTCTTAAAAGCTTCAAATCATTACCTTGAGTTCTTTTATGAGTAAGCGGTATATATATCTTGTGAAACGGTCAATGCCAAACAAAACTTTTAAGAAAATTATTTAATTTTGGAAAATAATTCGGTGTAACTTCTCTTTAGTTTGTTAGATTTTTCGTTATAGCATTTTTATTGCTGGTTCTTACCAGGGCGGAGGTTCCTCGAACCCTGGTTCAAAAGCACAATGACTTCCAATATTTCTACTTGTTACCAATATTAAATAAAAATATTCTTTTCTATTCTAATCTTCATCAAAAAATGTTAGTAAAAACCTTATCAAAATCTATCAAGATGTTTTGTAATTTTAAGTACACGGTCTTCGATCAACAATACCCACTAGATGTCGGGTCGGCGCAAGAAATCCATCTAAGTAAATAACAGCGCACATGAGACGTGAGCTCTTGTTTCGTTTGGTTCACTTGAAACACAGCCAATGTAAACACGTTTAACAATGCCCCAATGTGTATTTAAAAGTTGCAAGAATAATGCCCGAAAAAGTAATGTAACGGCCGGAGTGTCTTACTTTCGGTAATTACATGTATAATATGTTATATATTAAGCTATAAACTAACAAATAATATCATATTTTAAACAAAATTACCGATCAAAACCGCCTCTACAAATGTTTTGCCAATGTTGACCAATACACGCGCAAACATTTGTGAAACAGAACATGGACGCATGAAGTAGATTTTTATTGTAATAATTTTTAATAATTCGTTACCAAAACTTTAAATAATGGTAATTGCTACTTTTGTCTTTGTTTGTGTAATTCCTATAGATACTTAGATTTTTTTAGCTTTCTTCCCCGGTCGAGCCGACCCATTAGTGCTACAACTATACTACTAATTTAATTGCAGCATGGCTCTACCACGTTTTAAAAGTATGCAATGGGCGATTTTATTGCTGACAGCAATTTCTTCCAGACAACCAATAAATGGACAGGATTACATGAAGATGACAGGAGTAGGGCAAATTGGTGTGATAAAAAAGAATACAAACACACACACACACACACACACACACCCACTCTCACATATATATATATATATATATATATATATATATATATATATATATATATATATATATATATATATATATATATATATATATATATATATATATATATATATATATATATATATATATATATATATATGTATAATATTAACACAACGCAGCGCTTGGTCTATCTTTATTTGTTGTAAATATGAGCCTAAAATCTACCAAACTTCTTGTATGAAATATTTTATCATCCCGCGGCTGTCGTAAGCGGTGGTAGAGGGAAACTGAAAAGGGAACCAGAAAAACTGTGATGTCCAACCCGCCTGCCAAGTGTGCTAGCTATAGAAAAAGGGTCATTTGATCCTCCTTAGGTTTCTATAAAGCAATCTACGTGGGAGGCTTTGGTTTCACAATGGACTTTCGTAGTAATTTGAACATTATTATATATATACTCTGTAATTCTTAAGTTCAATACATTTCACTGACTTTACTATTATCATCATCA
This sequence comes from Parnassius smintheus behrii, assembly GCA_036936625.1. Taxonomy (NCBI): domain Eukaryota; kingdom Metazoa; phylum Arthropoda; class Insecta; order Lepidoptera; family Papilionidae; genus Parnassius; species Parnassius smintheus. Next base: position 52,771,748 of record JAUPFT010000001.1, read on the forward strand.
TCATCATCATTACCGCTCATAACGAGCGTGATGAACATAGGCCTTTTCCATTTCACTCATTTCATACCTATTTATAATAATATTGCCAAGGCGACTAGATATGAAGATTAACTATATAACCACTTCAAGTAGGTAAGGTTGCACTGCGTATTAAGCTCGAGCAGCCGTTATTAAGGTGATACCTCGAAAATTTAGTGGTTTTTCTATTTAACATATCTTTTTAAGTTTTATAGATTACAAACCAAAATCTTGGTATATGATTTTTGACTGTATGAACTTGGATTGCATAAAAGGAAAACACGATATCATGTAATTTTCGCGATAGAAAAAAATGCAAAGTAGGCTCTAATTATTTACATTTCTCGATGACACCACAATATTCTTACGAATAATTTAATGGAATTATTTTTATAGCATAGTAAATAATCATATCTAAGTTCTCATAAACCAGTTTTTTATTCCATAACGAAGTTTTGTTAAAATAAATATAAATGTGTTTGGCGCTTACTAATTTTTTTTCCGAGCGCTTGCTCGGTATGGCTATCTCATAATTAGCGTACTATGAAGTCATTGCATCACTTTCATTTTGCCACTGGTCCCAAATTGCTGTCAGCAATAAAATCTATCCCCAAAACGACTCTATTATCTACGAATCTATTCCCAAAACTTCGATTCATTTTCAAGGTATTCTCTTAATCGAATTCTATGTGATACTTAAACGAACGCGTAATCGTTAGCGTTCCTACAGTTTTTGGCAAAAACATCAACGCTGTTGCTCATCCTCTTCGTCCGAGAACGCATACGCAAGCAGACGTGTGTCACGTCACTCTAAAAATTGTACTTAACGAATACTCTAAACACAAAGTAAATCTAAGTGCTTATATACGAAATCCCTTTAAACAAGTAAAAAGAAATCAAATAAGTGCATCGCTCGGTCATGGCAAGCATCAGCGAGCGGAGGAACCTTAATCACCCCCGCGAGAACAAAACGGACTATTATTATTGATCTCGCTCCAATATTGCACCGCAAACATCTGCACCAGTGCCACGGTGGTCGCTACGAGCTCCGCCCCCTGCTACGCGCTACGAAACTCCGACCCATGAGGAGAGTGAGAAAGCAGATCTGGAATTTTAAAACTTTACGTCACATTGCGAGTAAAGAGTTACTTACTCAAACATATGTTGCACTCGCTCAATCCATACTGGTATACTGCATATCAGTGTGGGGCTCAGCTGCTAAAACTGCTCTACTATGTCTGGAACGAGCCCAAAGGTTGCTGATAAAAGTAATGCTTCTAAAACCATATAGATACCCACTGAAGATCTTTATCGGGAAGCTAATCTTCTATCAGTTAGGAAACTATACATATTAGACATTGTTCTTAAAATGCACAAATCTCTTCCCTTTGATGATAAATTGCTCACCAAGAGAAGAAAATATAAAGTTGCTTTAGTTCCCACAGTGAAATCTGACTTTGCAAGATGGCAGTACTCTATGCAGTCTGTCTCAATGTACAATAAAATAAATATCTTAACATATTATCCCTTAATAAAAAAGATTGTAAGAAAACGGTTTTGGAATGGCTAAAATCAATAAGTTACTCTGAGACAGAACTGATGATTAAAAACTAACATATCTTTATTACGTGTAGGTATCCATAGGTCTTATAGCGCATACAGGTTCCAGTTATCGCCAATACTATCACTTGAGGTGAGTATTCGAAAATTTGGAAATAATAAATAACAAATATTGGTTATATACACGCACACGCACACACACACACACGAGCAGATGACAACAAAAAAAATATATTAATTACATGTAACCTTGCTTGTTTTATATTAGTTGTAATTTAGTTTTCTATTTAACTGTTTGTAAAAAGAGCGGTTCTTCCCACCACAGGCGATGTTTTGCCTAAAGGGGAGTTCCCACATCCAATATTTGTAATAGACTAAGTTACTGAAAATAAAATATTTGAATTTGTTGCTACTTTGATACACAGGCTTACAGGTTATTTTTTTATAAAATAAGGGTCACAAATGTATACATAGCCCACCTGATATTAAGCGAATACCTTAACTTTAGCCAAATTCGCATTATTATTTATTCTCAATTGAGAATCAAAATACAGATGCGTTGTCACCCCTAGCTTTACCTATAAGTATTTATGTATGTTTATGTATGTATATTGGAGTGTTATAATTTAATTTTCATCCAATTTCAGGCATCTGAAGAATCTGAAATTTTGCAGACCGATATTAAGAACTGATGACAACTCAATAAATCCGTGACTGTAATCTAGTAGTAAAGTTTTTTTAAACTTAAAGGACAATGAACAACGAAAACATACTTGAAGCCTCACGAGACGTGAGACAGACGAGAATTTATTGCACGGAATAAAGATATAGTAAGCGCCAAATTCATTCTATTTAATAACTCGAAAAATTTAATTTTAACGATCCTTAATGAGAGCACTAGACATTATATAAGTCACGGGGACGAGACTGATTGCGTCCGTAGGAAATACTTAAAATCTGACTCCCTACACATGTCCCCCGGGTAGTGCTAAACGAGCGGCACCAATTCCGGTGGTAGGTTTCAGCCGCTGGCTTTTCGGTTACCACATACCAATGCAAAGTCTTATCGCCAAATGACGTTAACGTGTTTCAGCATGATGCTTGGTGAAACAATATGAATAATGGGTCTGAACAGTAGCGTTGTGTGTGTGAATCGCGTGCGAAGCTTCAGTTGTTGCTGTATCGGGTGCTTGGTTGTGGAGGGTAGCGAGATCCGAAGCGCGGCGTTCCGCTGGCCGACCGCAGGTAGTTGGGTGCCCAATTAGTAAATTAGCTACTCATGAAAGGCTGCCCCGCGAACTAGCAAAAAATCCCAGGGTGGCTCCATCTTGTCGGTTAGCGACCAGGCGAGAGGACCGGATAGCGATCTTTGGGGGGGTTCGGGCGTCCCCGCAGTCTCCAGATGAAGTTCCCATGGGCGCAGTAGCTCTGGTAGTATCGTTTGGTTGCTAATGCAACGCCTCGTTCAACTATCATTCACCATCCATATTCACTTTTAATTCTGTAATATGTGCCAAAAAAAGAAAAGTATGGCTAAACAACGGTTGCACGTCTTCTCATCAAAAGTGCACCTCAGTAATATTCGAGGATTGCACCATCTTGAGACTTAGGAGCCGCACCTACTCTTATTGACGGAGACCCAAATTGGATGTCCATTGAATGCGGCGTACTTTGACTATCCTGGATTCTCCCTGGAGCACCAATTCTATCTACGTCTGCTTCCAGCGTCTCCGTCATTTTGAAGACGGCACTTTTTCGACAATCTGGGTAATGGTAGAAACAGGTATTGATAAAATCCTTTATGCCTGTGTCTATCGATTGCACAGCGGTGACCAGGAGATAACACGACTGTTTGATCACCTTAGTGAGGCTGCTGATGTGGCCCTTAATCGGTATGCTGCTGCACAGCTAGTTTTTCTGCGGGACTTTAACGCATGTCACTAAAACTGGTTGTTCCCATACCAGAAAACCGACCATGCTGGAAGAGAAGCATGGAATTTTGGCTTGACGCTAGGTCGTTCTCAGCTAGTAAAGGAAGCGACTAGGTTACCTGATGTAGACAGTCACACAGCCAATTGTTCGGAGCTTCTGCTGACTACCGAACCAGACAGGTATGAAGTATAGGTTACCTCACCTTTGGGTCAGTAGTCACCAGTAAGTCAGTGCGCTTCACCATCTTAGGCTACATCACCACTTACCATCAGGTGGGATTGTAGATAAGCGCTGGCATAGAATAATTTAAAAAAATGTTATTTGTTACATTTTTTGATTGATAATATGCGCCACAACCAGAAAAAACCGGTTCACGATAAAAATAATAAGTAACTTTATATGATTTTTTTCTATCGAGAAAATTTTATACTATTATGTTTTTAACCATTAATGTCCCTCGAAATTACAATTTAATATCCATATTAATAGTTTTTGTTACTTTGCTTTTGATTTAGCTTTGTGAAAATCCGATCTACAATTGGAAATATGTATTTGTATGCGCTCTTAACATTGAATATGATTGAATCAATTTATACATATTTAATTTCTCTATGCGCAGCTCAACCCACTCGATAATAATAATTCCAGAAATTTGTGTACATTAATGTTGCACATTTGCAAAACAAGGATATTTCGCATTATGTCAATCAATACCCACCTATGGTATAACCCCATAGGTAGGAACAGCTATCTACACTGTTAATATTGCAACGAGCTTTAAGATCTGTATTGATAATAGCAACATTCCGCCCTTATTCTCATTTTTAAATAAATCCTGTAAGATCAATTAAGTGAAACTACGTTTAAAAGAAGGCATTCTTAATGATTTCTTATATTTACGCGAACATTACACATTGATTAAAACTACTTTTACGGATTTTAAACGAATGTCGGGAATTAAAAATAATTCAAGTTTAACGCGATAAAATACGTGTAAGTAGTTTTAATCAATAAGGGATTCTTTCAAACATATTTCTTTTGCATTATTTGTCAATTTTCTGCATAATCAAGTCAATGCAATTTTGTATCTTAATTCATTAAAAGTGACAGCTTGTCAATATCCTATACTTTTTAACGAGCAATTCTTGTATATATATATATATATATATATATATATATATATATATATATATATATATATATATATATATATATATATATATGTTCGGAATCTCGGAAACGGCCCTAATGATTTTCATAAAGTTTTGTGTCCAGGGAGTTTCGGGGGCAGTAAATCGGTCTAGCTAGAATTTATTTTTAGAAAATGTTTTTTACAACAAAATTAAAAAATAAAAACATTTTCTAAAAATAAATTCCAGTTCAGTTGTTTCTATTATGTCAATAAGATCAAAAATATTATTCATCAGTATGTAATTTGTATCTAAAAGTAATTAAAAAAAACCGAGCAAAGGTTATCCGGGTACTATAATTTGAGCATGTCGTACGAATTATCGTATCAAGCGAAGAGTTTGTTTGAAAGTGATTGTTTTTAGTTTATTTGTGATAATATATTATAAAGAGATTGATCAATCAAATGGTATATTATTCATTTTATGTAAGAAACAAAAAATATAATAATGTATCTATTAGCACATACACCTAAAATACAGGTTTATCCTAGTACAGGTTCCTAGTTTACTTTAAACCTATTATTAAAGACTTTAAGATTAAGGCTTTTAAATAATAATTAAATAAAATAAATTTAGTGGAAAGTTGTGAATTCCACGGGTGGATATGGGGTAATTAATTCTATTATAGCTACTCCCATACGGCTACAGGAATTATCTTGCATAAAGTTCTAGAATTTCGATGTTAGTAGTTCAATATTAATAAGGTATTAATAATAAAACGCCTGTAAAAATATTTTACGTATTTCTCGTATTTTTAGCTTCCAAAGTTCTTAACGACCACAGCATACTTTACAAACTACAATACGGGGATTAAATGACGCTACTTCGATACCATCGTTAACTTAGAAATTAATATTGAAGTTTTATCTAGTTTCCTTTAAAGAATTATTTGTGCTTTGTACTTTTATAGCAATTATAATTATGTTTTTTTTAACTTAGGGTTAAAGGAAAATTGTTTACAATAATGAAGATATTTATTAAGTTATTAGAGGTACCTGGAGCCATATGTATAGTAATAATATTATCCTTCAGAACGGATTTCGGTCACGGCGGCCAGTCCTAACGGATACTAGCCGTCCGCGCAGGCTTAAGATTCGATATTGCCCAAGTGCATGCATAAGCACAGATGAACTCTTTATTTCCTAACGGCTCGTGGACACCTAATCCGTCATCGGCCGAAGTTTGCTCGGGCGATGACGGCCGAACTCGGACGATCGAAACAAACACTTGTAAAACAAAGAGAGCGCTTACACAAACCAGACCGTCATCATCCGATAACGCACGAAAACGGCCGATCAATCGTTGTATCTGAACTCGTTGGGATTTCTCGCCCGACTGCCGGCGTTCACAGTGCAAATTTATTGTTTTTTTTTTTAAATTTATAGTTTAATTTAATAATTTTGTCTTTATTCTGTTGTTTCTGTCAGTGTTGTTATCGACCTAAACGACTATGGATATTGAAAATAGAAAAATAGTGGTACACTGTTGCAATGTAAGCACATAGACGTCCGAGTTACTCGCCCGGGTAGTTCTGTACGCTATTGGCCGACAAAATTGATTTCGGTGTACACGTCTCGCTACTTCCATTGTCCGAAGAGGCATTAATCCGACGCAATCAGAGAGAGATCAGAGGCAAGAACAACGGTTTTACGTGCTTTTCAAGGCGCGAGGTTGAAACACCGCCACCCTCCGGACTCCGGGGTGCTACTGAGAATTTCTTGACTTGAAAAGTTAATAACTGATATTGAATCGAACCGGGATTTGAATTCAGGCAGCTATTAGAGTAGCGAGGCAGTAGTTGGTCTAGTCTATAGTTCTTATATACATACAGAATCAAAGGCAGTCGTCATTAATGTTCACAGGAATACTCATATCGCGGAGAGGGGATATTTTTAAAGCATTCTAGGAGTCTAGACTTGATTTTCCTTGACTGCTTTCCTTCCTTGATGTGCTTAAGGATACTTGAAAAGTCGAGTTGATATCAACAAACCAATATCGCCTGCCCATTTAAAAACTAGTTTCAATTATAAACGGCTAACACTTCATGCGGAATGTGCCAAAGAGTATTCACAATTGCATCGAGATTGCTCATATTTGCAAACTTGCGTGATTCAATTTTTATAAATTTAATTTCCTAACGCTAATATGTACACATTTCAGTACTATATTATTTAATGTTTTTGTATCCACTCGTTTTAATAGACAACCATATATATGTACCGAACGTAACATTTCAAGGCATAATATGCACAAAGTTGCTACAAATGGCTTTAACTAGGTCACTGAAATGACCTCGTATTCACGGTCGATGCGAGTATCCAAGGTATTACTCTGGTAATATAGAGTAAAAGCGTTACTGTTATTTAGTAAAAAAGGATTAAAAATATTTTAGCCGACTTCAAAAAAGGAGGAGACTTACAATTCGACTGTGTTTCTTTTGTATTTGTATGTTAGTGATATCTACTTCATTTGTGAACTAATTGTCCTATATAAATTTAGAGGAAATCCACCCATAAGTATGGTAAAATCCTCTATTTTGATAAGTTTTTAATGTGACTACTAAGACGACATTGAGATTTTGGTGTTCCATAGTAAACTCAAAAGGGTAAGCGATAAACTTAATAAAAAGTATAAGCCTCCTCAAAACATCGAAACTAATAGAATAATTTTACATTCTGAAGTCTGGTCTTTAATGCCTCTATACACTATGCTTAAGCACCACAGATTTTATTATACTATATCTATGCTAATCACTGATTTCAGAACGTGAAGTTATTTCACTCTTTTTAGTTTACCTACAGGTGTCAAAAATTATTTTTAATAATTATAACATCAAGAGTAAGAGTATGCTGAGTATGTAACCTTCAATGATTTAATGTTTTCATATTTCGTTCATAGTCAAAAAATACAGAAATATAATGTTTTGATCTTTTAAAACTTTCAAACTGAAGTGAAATAACGGTCGAAAGGAATATGGTGTGAGTAGTTTTGTGAAAATATTTTAGCTCAATAATTCAGCAGCAGTAGAAGCACTTCTGCTAAACAGGAAATATATATAAAAGGTAATTTCTTTCAGATTAAAATTACCTAAGTGCTGATTAGCGTATTTCGAACTTTTAATAATTCAAAGTTAATGGTAAAAGAAAGTGGTTCTGAGCGAACCGGTATGGAAAAATATTTCGAGAACACTTGACATCCACTAACTGAATCATAGTGGGAGGCATGTGCCTAGCTCAGAGTACGAGTAAGTAATATAATATGTAATTACTCTAAAGTGCCCAGCAATGTTGTATTAGTTTGTTACATATTATATTTCCCGAACGCTACCCAGCCAAGTTGAATCCGTCGATTGACCTCTCGGTCGAAGTTGGACTTACCTTGTCGGACTATTTGTCCCAGGTAAACGTACTCGTCAACAACTTCGAGCATAGTGTTCCCAACAACTACCGGCATAGGTGTGACATGGACATTAAACATGATCTTTGTTTTGTCCATGTTCATCTTAAGACCTATCCGTTGGGAGACACCATTGAGGTCATTGAGCATAGTGTTTAAGTCCTCCAGCAATTCTGCCATAAGGACTATATCGTCGGCAAATCGAAGGTGAGTGATGTACTCGCCATTGATGTTAATACCGTATCCTTCCCTGTCCAGTAGCTTGAAAACGTCTTCCAACGCAGCGGTGAAGAGTTTCGGGGATATAACATCACCCTGTCTTACACCTCTCTGCAGTTGGATAGGTTTCGAACTCTGGTTCTGTACTCGGATAGCCATCGTAGCCCTACTGTACAAACACTTCAGCACTTCGATATACCGACAGTCAACTTGGCACCGCTGAAGGGACTGTAGCACCGCCCACATTTCGACAGAATCAAACGCTTTTTCATAGTCCACATACGCCAGGCAAAGTGGCAGATTGTACTCTTCGGTCTTCTGTACAATCTGCCGCAGGGTATGTATGTGGTCTATGGTACTGAAACCTTTTTGGAAACCGGCTTGTTCGGGGGGCTGGATGTCGTCGAGTCTGCGTGCGAGACGATTCGTAATGACTCTCGAAAATAGCATGTAGACGCGGCTCAGAAGGGAAATCGGTCTGTAGTTCTTCAAGAGAGCGTTGTCGCCTTTCTTAAAGAACAAGACCACCGCGCTTCTGCTCCACGCCTCCGGAGTAGTGCCATCATGGAGGACGGAATTGAAGAGCTTCTGAAGGACTTCAAGTACCGGTGTTCCACCCGCTTTCAGAAGCTCCGCTGTAATTCCATCCTCGCCCGGGGCCTTGCCGTTTTTAAGGTGGTGGAGAGCCATTCTAATCTCGTTCAGACTGACGTCCGGGATAAAATCGGAATAGTGCCGGATAAGACTTGCTCTTGGATCGTTACTCACACTTGCGTGTGGCTCCAACGATGATGCGTACAGCTGCCCATAGAACCTCTCAATCTCACTCAGAATCAGAAATTACGACACATCTTCTCGTCAGGTATACCTCAATCTCTGAAAACTAAAGTGTATGTTGCCAGTGCGTGTTGCCAGTGATGACCTACGGATCTGAGACGTGGTCCTTCACTGCTGGCCGTATGAGGACGCTCAAGGTCGCTCAGCGAGCTATGGAGAGGGCTATGCTCGGAGTTTCTCTGCGTGATAGACTCAGAAATGAAGATATCCGCAGTAAAACCAGAGCGACCGACATCGCCCAACGGATTAGTAAGCTGAAGTGGCAATGGGCCGGCCATATAGCTCGAAGAACCGATAACCGATGGGGAAATAAAAATAGGTAAAATAACTTTTTAAGTTAAACTGTTTTATGTTAAACATACATTGCAATGTTTAAGATAAATGTACTAAAAACCAAAAAATAATAAAATAGATACAGTCGTGGGAATTATAAACATATGCATAGACTAGACTAAAACAAAACCGTGGGGCACGTCAATTGTCTACAAATTATCGACTTAATGTGCGATAGAAGAATCGTTTAATTCGTCGTTAAAATAGGCAGTTGGCCCGCAGACGGTGAGGAAATTACTTACTATTTTCTTGCTCATGGAAATTCCAATAGTTATTCCATACTCCATGTAAATAAAAGAGATGTTTCAACTAGTTTATCGTTGGACATTCACGTTTCACTGCTCGTAGTTTGTCTTTAATCGACAAAACATATAATAAAAGTACTACTCGCTCACCACTATGAAACTCTAAAACTCGCTTATAATCGAGCTTGCTAGCTTGTTTCCACATTCTAGTCCTACTTATCACACGTCCATCGTTGTCGGTTGAACAACTGCCTAATTATAGTGTAACATTACAAAACAAACATTTTAATCAACGATTGTAGACAATTGACGTGCCCCACGGTTTTATTTTAGTCTAGTCTATGCATATGTTTATAATTCCCACGACTGTATCTATTTTATTATTTTTTGGTTTTTAGTAAATTTATCTTAAACATTGCAATGTATGTTTAACATAAAACCGTTTAACTTAAAAAGTTTTTTTACCTATTTTTATTTTCTAGTTTTTAGTTTTTATTTCGCATTCTGTTTAATTCATTTAGTGCTTCATTATTGCAAGGTTTCTTGCCCGTTAGTTTATTGCAGTCCAACTCCTCTATACGTAGTCCCTGCAAAGATCTTACTCTACTAAGAGCCACGTAGGCTTGACCTTCTTCAAACAGTTTCGCACCTAAGTATACGACTGCGTGATCCACAGTGCTGCCCTGCATTTTATGTATTGTAGAAGCCCATGATAGTATTAAAGGCAACATTCTTCTTTCAGCCGTCCCGTAATTGTACTTAGCTGGAAACTGTATGGCTTTCGGGTGTATAAGATGTACTCCATCTCTTGCGAAATCAAGTCGTACTAACTCCTGGTCACTAATTTGGGCATTGTCGTCAATACGTACATCTTTGTAAAGCGGGTTATTTCTGATTAACCATCTTAAAGCACTATAGACTTTTTCGCGACATATTGTGAATTCCCTGGTGATGGTCAAATTTTCTAATCGTTCGGTTACTACAATAATGCCTACCTGGCTTGCAGATCTTGGTAGCATACTAGGCAGTCTTTCACTGACTTCAAAGATATCTTGGGCAAATAAAACTGCCTGTCCGCGAAAACCGTACTGCCCATAGAGGCCACTAAATTTCACGATTTTAACAAAGGGAATTATTCTGCACAGCAAACGTTGTTCCGCCTGTGTCAATGTTTGAATAACGTCCGGTATAGAACCTGGATCCAGATTATTCCAGTAAGCTTTTGGTGGTGCTGTTTTTTTATTACTAGTAACATGTGTTTGACAGCGGGAACATAATAACAATGATATTTTCGAAGTTAACTCCACAGGTAAGTATGTTAATGCAGCAGCGTTGTACCAAACTGTACGAACTTGATTAGGATAACAACGTTTGGTACAAATATCACAAGCATGTATACAAATTGTGTTAATAGCATTCTCGAACGCCTGCAGATTATTAGCTCTGCATTGCTGGGTACGCTCTCGTTGTTTATTTAACCTCGTATCGCGATGTTCAGACGTTTCTGAACCCAACTGCTGTCTTTGTCTTTCACGGCTTTGTATTAATCTAACTTCATATTCTTCAGGCGTTTCTGACGCTACCATCTGTGTATATCGCTCCCGTTGTTTTGTTAACCTGGCTTCATATTCTTCAGGCATTTCTGACGCTATCATCTGTGTGTATCGCTCCCGTTGTTTTGTTAACCTGGCTTCATATTCTTCAGGCGTTTCTGACGCTATCATCTGTGTGTATCGCTCACGTTGCTTTGTTAACCTGGCTTCATATTCTTCAGGCGTTTCTGACGCCGTCATTTGTGTATATCGCTGACGTTGCTTTTTTAACCTGGCCTCATATTGCTCAGGTGTTTTTGACGCTAATTGTTCCCGTCGTTTCTGTAATCGACTATTTCTATCACATTCACTTTCTTTAGCTCGTTTTGCTTTATACTTTTCTTTCGCTTTTTGAAGCCTTCGTTTACGTTGTGTTGCAGTTTCTGTTTTGTTTGTGTTTGTATTTTTTATATTTTTTTTTACCATTTTGTTCCCACGAGTAATGGACATTTAAACAGTCGACCCACCCAGAGGTCCAATAAAGGGGCAAGGCTATGTACAACAAGATGCGCCTGAGTCTTGAGGGGAAAACGCTAACGACATATCATTTTTATCCACCCTAATGCCATACAGTTCTCGGCGCGTTTTAACCTTTCACCTTAACTTGGGTGGTGTACCGCTAACGACGTATCATTTTTAGCCACCCTAACGCCACACAGTCCTCAACACGATACAAAATCTTGACTTGGGTGGTGGATTCAGGCTGGATTAATCAGATACCTAAATTACAGATTCAATTTCTAAATTTAAATCTTATTATTATACGCCATTTGGTGGCTGCGCCCATCTTAAATATTGAGGTTGTATAGTGCACTGTATTCTTCTTGTCAAGCCCTTTTATTTGATACCCATATTGGTGGGATTGATAAAAATTGTTATCAGCCATTTGGTAGCGGCGGCCATCTTAGATTTCAATTTTGCATAGTAAATTGTATTCTACTTGTTGAGACCTTTCATTTGATACCCATGTTGATGGGATTGATAAAACCTAAGTTATCCGCCATTTTGTAGAGGCCGCTATCTTGGATTTTAATTTTATATAGTATATTGTATTATACTGGTTGAGCACTTTCATTTGATACCCATATTGATGGGATCGATAAAACCTACGTTATCCGCCATTTTATAGCGGCCGCCATCTTGTATTTCAATTTTTTATAGTATATTGTATTCTGCTTGTTGAGCCCTTTCATTTGATACCCATATTGATGGGATTAATAAAACATAAATTATCCGCCATTTTGTAGCGGCGGCCACCTTGAATTTATAATGATAATGAATAAACATAATTATATTGTCACCAAAATCCAAAGTGTATACAAAATTTCAGATTAATCGGTTGACAGGAAGAGGGTGAAATTTGAATTACTAAATTTGACCCAAGAATAATAAATAAAACAAACGGGGTGAGCTAAATAAAACCGTTTAAAAAAAGGTTCTCGAGTGGCAGCCTCGTACCGGTAGCCGTAGTGTAGGGCGACCCCACACTAGATGGAGTGACGACCTGGTAAGACATGCAGGAAGTCGATGAATGCAGGTGACTCAGGACCGTGCTTAGTGGCATTACTTGGGGGAGGCCTATGTTCAGCAGTGGACTTGTGAAGGGCTGTAATGATGATGATGATGATGATATTAGATTGCATACTATAGCGTTACCATTTAATTTTATCTATATTTCATACAAAATTCAAATAATCTTACATCTTGTTTTGGTGTATTCAGCGTATACTAAAAGGTCATCTTTAAGTATAAAACTTTTTTTATAGGATAGGGTGACAAACGAGCACACAGTCTACCTGATGGTAAGTGGTTGCTGTGGCCCATAGTCATCTACATTTATCCTCAATTACGAATTAAAATGCAGATGCGTTGTCACCCGTGATTACTAAGATAGAATGCCTCGCTTCCAGTAAAAAAGGTCTCCGCTTCTCTACACTCACTATACGAAATACAACACCATTAAGCTACTATTTCACGCTATTATTCTGTGAGAGCGTTGGTCCCTCCCCGGTCGAGCCGACCCATTCGTGCTATAACTATACTTCTATTATATTTGTAGCATGGCTCTATCACGTATAAAATTCTATTTTATACTATATTTACAAATGTTTCATATTACTGGTCTTCATTACAGACTATAATAATTCCATTGCTGAAGCTTTGCCAATCAGATTATTAGAAAATAATTTTGGCTTAAAATTAATAAACCTAAGAGTTAAACGTGACAAAAGTAATCAATACTGATGGCTCCGTGGCGCAATGGCTTAGCAATGAGTTGCAGTGCTAAGGGCTGCGGGTTCGAATCCCGCACGGAACAACTTTTTACAACGCGGTCACATTAACTTGACGCATGGCTTTGATGACGTCATTTACAACAGTGTAACAGAGATCCTAACCATACTGACGATAGCCGGGCGAGCTAAGGGAGTGCGGGGGCTAGTGGGCGGGGCCTCGCATTCCAGCGACGCGTCAAGTTATTGTGACCGCAATATACATGGACTACAAATTATTTTTCCGTGTCTGGTTGTTTGTCCTTGTAAAATTAGAGTATGTAAACTGCCCCACGATACAGGAGAAAATCCTAGTGTGGAGGTAACGTTATTTAATATAAATAAATAAAAAGTTATTAGTTGATCCACCCCCCCCCCCTCCACTAACAGACTATAATATCAGTCCCTTTACAGGCACAGATCTGCCCAATTCTTGAGATAGTTTGTAGATGATGTTAAGTCCATCGCTCGGCGAATTTCACACGGCGGGTCTGGAAATATTATTTTGATTTCGGAATAGTAACATTTTTAATAGAATGTGACAATCGGGCGAACGATCCACCTGGTGATAAGTGGATGCTGGGGTTCGTAGTCAACATCTATACTCGATGAAAAATCTAGATGTAGATGCGTTGTCACCCCTGTAGACTAGAAATGAATAGCTTGTTAGAAGTAAAAAGGGTCTCCAGTTCTACACTTACAATAGGAAACACAATAACATCAAGCTGTTATTTTACGCCAGTATTCTGCAAGAGCCCCTGGTCACCTATTCATGCTGCAACTATAATATAGATGTACCGTGGCTTTAACATATTACCTCATGATGTTTTCCTTTGCAGCCGAGCCCGAGGTGAAACAGAACTCGACCCATATTCATTTATTTAAGCTGTTGCACAAAACAGGACAAAGCGCCTCAAGGCGTTCTTTATCTGTCAACCTACAAATATATATATCATACCATATCCCTTGAGCTTCAGCATTGCATGCATAAAAGAAAATAATAATAAATAACAGCACTATAGTGCTGTTATTTATTATTATTTGTTTTGATCATCTTTAATTTTATCATTGTTATATTTAATGTCAGAGGCAATATAAAAGAAGAAAAATCAAATTTACCAAATAAGAAGAAACGAGGGTTGTTTACGAGTATTACTGAAGCGATGAGAAAATACAGATGGGGCTAATGAAATGACGTTTATCATGACAGAAAGTCTTTTAGATGCCTTAATATATTTCAGTCTACATAAACGACGAGTTTCGTGGCGTTCTTTACAATTTTTCCGTGACTACTTAACATTTCACTCAGTTTTAAACAATAAGCATATTCTAACTGATAACTGTATTTTTAAAATTTTAAATAAATATATTATATAATGATTTCTTAAATTTACGCGAACACTACACATTGAATAAAACTACTATTTACGGATTTTATCGCGTTTAATTACTTTAATTTATTTTTATTATTATCCCGACGTTTCGGGTGCTTTACAGTACCCATGGTCACGGGGGGGGGGGACTGAGATGTTTGACGTCCCAATGTCATAGTTAGTCCGTCTGTGTATAGGAAAAAGACCCATACCAACCGATATCTAAATGGTGAATCTCACCACCATCCTTCACAGTTAGCTACCGTCGGTAAATCTTTGTTTCAGAGAGCACGAGGGATCTGTGACAGAAAATATCTGGCCGCGGAGCTTCAGCATGTCAAGCAAGTATTGCAAGACAACAAGCTTCGGGTCCCGCGCCTACGTCACAGTGAACGAGTGAAGCCGACCACAGTCGAGCGCGCGCCTGCTCTACTACCATATGTCAGAGGAGTCACGGACAAGATTGGCTACATCTTGAAGCGAGCGTCCATTAAGACCTACTACAAGCCGCTGAAGAAGATTAGTCAATTTTTACCATCCATCAAATGTAATATTCCTCTACAAGATGCAGGTGTGTACAAGCTAGATTGTGAATGTGGTCTCTCTTACATAGGTCAAACAAGGAGATCTATAAAAACCCGCGTGAAGGAACATATAGCTGATGTGAAGCACCGACGCTCCGGGAAGTCTGCAGTCTGCGAACATGTTCAAGATCGTCCCCACCATTACATTAGATTTGATAAACCACAAATTCTCGCAAAAGAACACCGGTTCCTATCAAGGATGATACGCGAGGCTATTGAAATTAAAAAACATCCAAATTTCAATAGAGAAGATGGTTGGGTGCTACCATCTGCTTGGGATCCTATAATTAACAAAAGTAAACCCAAACCCAAGCACACCACTGCAAGACTTCATGATACTATAAGCTCGTTTTGCGTAAATCGGACCAAAAATTAATATTAAAAAAAACTGAAGCCGGACTAACTATGACATTGGGACGTCAAACATCTCAGTTCCCCCCCCCCCCCCCCCCCCGTGACCATGGGTACTGTAATGCACCCGAAACGTCGGGATAATAATAAAAATAAATTAAAGTAATTAAACGCGATAAAATCCGCAAATAATAGTTTTATTCAAAATATATTATAATAATATTTCAGTGATACATATATTTTGGATTAAACATACGTATTGAAAAAAAAAACAAGAATGCAGATGCTTTGATTTATGATAATAAATTAAATTGAAAACTTAAAAAAACCAGAAACAAAAAAGCTAATGATCTTCAAAAGGCTGAACTGATTTTGTTAAAACATGTCTAAGAACCACCGCTAGAAAATCTACTTATAAATAAATAAAACACCACACTCAATCTTTGTTGTATGTATGTATATTGTTTTTATTCGACTGCGCTCTATTGACCAAACGCGTGGGCCGATTTTGATGATTTTGAGGACTCCATCAACAGCTTATTTTACACAATGTGACATTATTCTATCATTTATGAATTCAACATGAAAAAGTTCTTTGCAAGACCACGGACTCTTTTATTCACATTTGGTTGCTGATAGAAACACCAGTACCTATGCTTTTATCAGAAATACTCGAGCTCATATTACAGTTAGTAAAGTCCCCAGAACAGAAAAACTTTATTAAAAGGAATACTGTTTTACATAGATAGTGCAAACTCGCTCTACAAAGTAATTTACAACCGTTGACATGGTTTTAGGCGCATACATGTGTGCGCTCATCAGTAAACTTTTGTAGCCTACTTATTGTATATTATACGTAAATATACATATTACGCACTTATATATGTTTATATTATTTATTTTATTCATTTACAGAATTATATCTAACTATTTACAATTATTAAAGAACCTGAATCCTACCGTTAATATAAGAATACAAATATAATATTTAATAATAAATCATTATTTACATTAACCTAGCGTGCAATGGAAACACGCTAAACAACTATACCGAATGCAGTTCCCTGCGCCTGGGCATTCAACGCCGCGCACCGCGCTCACCAGTCCGCTTACCGACAGCATACGCGAAGCCTATGTCGCCTGGCTAACCGAGTGCTCAACTGCTATCTCGAGAACATTAACTTTAAATAATTTGCTTTATGTTATCACTGTCTACTCCTTCAATTTTTATATATAGTTAGTGACTTTTATGTTGTGTTGTTATATTGTTGTTTTATGGTGTGTTGTTGTGTTGAGGATCACCAGCTGATTAGTGACCGTTAATACGGTTTTCGTCGGGATCTTCTGCTGTACCTAACTCATAGATGGGTAAAGGCAGTTGAAACTAAGGGGGAGGCATTGGCCGTTAGTTTGGATATAGCGAAGGCCTTCTATCGGGTCCGGCATAAAGCGCTGCTTCAAAGATCCCTTCCTATGGGCTTCCCGAGAAATTGTGCAATTGGATCATCAGTTTCCTTGCTGATCGAAGCATCAAAATCGTAATATACGGTGCATGCTCTGATTAAAAGCCTATTAACGTAAGTGTTCCACAAGGCTGCGTGCTATATAAACGCTGTTTCTTCCGCATATCAATGATATATTGCAAACTCGTAACATTCATTGCTATGCAGACGACAGCGTTGGTGATGATTTACAGCCGTGCCAATATTTCTCGGGAAAACGTCACCGAGTACCGAAACAAACTTGTGTCTGAAGTCGAGTTGAGTTTGTTGAGTTTGTTGAACAAAGTCTCGGATTGGGGCGACTAAATCTAGTCCAGTTCAATCCTCAGAAGATACGAGTTTGCGCGTTTACCGCAAAAATGAACCCATTTGATAAATATCCTCACTTTGTAGGCACTCCCCTTGCTGCCTTAGCTAGCAAAGGAATCCTCGGCGTCGACATATCGAATAGTGTGCAGGTTCGTAGTTACTTAGAAGGGAAGGGCATATTGGCCTCTAAAAAGCTTGTCGTGCTCAGCAAAGCGGGACAACTTTACAAAGTGCAAGTTCGGGCTCATACGCAATACTGTTTTCACCGCAGTGCCATCTCCTTCCACTTGACCGCATCCAGCGCAGAGTGGTACGAATCGTCGATGACCAAGTTCTTTCTGATCGGCTCGGTTCACTGGCGCTGCGTGAGGATAATGCATCCTTTTGTATTTTCTATCGCATCTATCACGGGGAGTGCTATGAGGAATTGTTCGGATTAATTACAGTCGCCGAATTTCACGAACGCACATCGCGTCCAAATTCACGATACCATTCACACTATCTGCAAGCTTGGCGGTTCACGACTGTACGTTTTACTAGGAGTTTTCTTCGCTATCCAACTACATTGTGGAATTGTTTACAACTGGCTGTCTTTATCGACCTATTTGATTTAGGAACCTTCAAGAAAAGAGCTTAACTACTCTTTTATAAAAAGACGGCAACGTTCCTGGTGTTGCGGTTTTTCGTGGGCGGTGGTAGTTACTTACTATCAGATAGGTCGCATGCTCGTTTGCCCTCTCTTCTATAAAAAAATATTACACGTACGTACGTGAGTATGTAAGTGGAATTACTTAAACTCTCAAAGCATCACAACTGCTAAATTAATTTTAATCAATGAGTATATCGATTCATCTAAGCCGTACAGTTATACAACATATAAACTAGCCTGGGTTCGTTATTAAAAAACCAAAATTGCGATTCCTACCTACACAACATTCATTGTTTGTCATGTCATTTGTTTATTATCAGTTGATTTTCTTTAATAATGATTGGAATAAATGTAATAAGTGAAATGTAATGACAATGATGTGTTTTGTTACCTAATCTGTACAGCTCCAATGCTATGTCTATTATTACTCTAAGTTGTTTCACGTTTATGAAAAATTGTCATAAAATACTCTGCAAGGTGTTGCACAGTTAAATTGCAGCAAAAGAATTACTAGCAATATTTTTGAGCTAATGTTATCATCAAGATTTGCAATAAACGCCCTTTTTATAGACCGTTTACACTGGTCGAGTTCCATATATTTTCAAAACAGCGCGGTATCAAGCCAGCTACGTAATATACTCTGTCGTTCTTTTCCTACTTTACCAGCCTGTAAATAATTCACTGTTTGAAATGGCGTGGACATCTCTTAGCTTGCGGATTGACGATCGCAGTAACAGACGCACCTTCTCGCATCTTCGTCGCTGCCCGACGCCCTTTGCCGGTCTGGGGTATTGAACATCTGACTTAAACAACCGCTATATATCGTAAGCCATAAATTTTATCTAGTATTTCCCATTATCATTTCCCATTGTCACGCAAGTGACGTAATGGGGCGATGGATTCTTATGCCGTCACCACATTTCGTTCTTACTATTATTTATCTGATCGTATAGTGGAGGTGTAAGAATACCCACTGCCCCATACCGACCCGTAGGTATCGTAAGAGGCGACAGAGGTAAAGTAAAACAGGAGATGAGCAGCATAATCTTCTTGATAACAGATAAATATAATAAAAAACTGCAGATGACAACCTGCCTGCCAAGCGCGGCAGCTATAGGAACTCATCCATATGAACTTTTTTATTCAATATAGACTGTAAACTTACTTAATAAGTCACTTTATTATTTTAATACTGGTCGGAAAAAAATCCTGTGCTGGGTAGATAGGTTTCTAAATTACACAATCATTAACACAAAACAAATTAAAAACAGTTTGATAGCGATCACATTTCCCAGGAGTTATTATCGTCCATAAATTCCTTAATATTATAATAACCCTTTTTATACAAACTTAGTAGGTAGAGGTCTTTGTTCAGCAGTGGACTTAAAAAAAACAGCTTACAATCGTGTATCTTATACAATTAAAAACACAAAACAAATTTGAAATAACTCGATTGCGATCACTTTTCCTGGGTGTTATTATCATTTATCAACCATTAATATTTTAATAAACTTTTTTATACAAACTTAGTAGGAGAGGATATTATATTCATGTAATAGAAGCAAAAATATTGTTTATCTTTTGTTTTACATAAATCCGATTTTTTAAAATAAGCACACTTAAAATGATACCATTTTCAAAATATTTGTATGACAGGCCTGTTGGTCTAGTGGTTAGTGACCCTGAATGTTATGCCGGAGGTCGTGGGTTCGATTCCCACCCAGGACAAATGTTTGTGTGATGAGCACGATCATTTGTTCCGTGTCTGGGTGTAATTTATCTTTAATATTTATGTATTTAGAAATATATAAGTATGTTTATCAGTTGTCTAGTACCCATAACACAAGCTTTTTTCATTAGCTTGGGACTAGATGGCGTTGTGTGATAGTTGTGGAATATTATATTATTATTATTATTTTACGTGAGTTAATAAATGTCTTGCAAACACGTTTCCCATTCCGGAAATTTGCTTAAAATCTTCACGAAAAGAAGCAGCATTCACAAAAAGTATCGCACCGATGATGTCTAAATGTCGACAATAGCGCCTACCGATTTTAATTATTTTTTTTTGTGTGTGTAGACACACAAAAAATGTGTTCACAAAAAAAAGTCTGTTGTGTATTGTGAAGATTAAAAAGATTATTTTTCTCGATAATTTCCGAGTACAAATACCTATAAATTAAAGTAATATTAAGCTGATTTCTGTGCTTTTTAAATTTATTTCAATTAAAAATCAAATAAATTTTGATATTTTAATATTTTTTTAATTTTACTATGTTATTATTATTATTATTCGGATATGCAAAACATTGACTTTTTACCTATATATAATATTAAAGATCCAAATACTTCTCTTGAATACTTAGTTAATAAAATAAAAACAGTAATTGAAGTTAATACTAAATTAGTGAAGTTGCCAAGACAAAAAAGATCATTAAACCTTGGATTACGACTGGTCTTCTTAGATGTATTCGTCACCGTGATAAACTACATGAGAGGGCTAGACGATTTCCAGATAGTGAAAGTGATCAAATTATATACCGACGATATCGTAATCACTGTAACGCATTGTTAAAAAAGGTAAAGAGAAATTATGAAAAAGAGCGAGTAAATATGGCTAAAAATAATAATAAGAAGCTATGGGAAGTACTTACTGATATTATAGGTAACATGAAAAAGAAAGGGTATAACAGAGAACTGTTAAATATATCTAGCACGCCGCAAGTATCTGTTAACCTTATTAATAATTATTTTGTAAATGTAGGTAAAAGTTTGGCAGAGAGTTTTAAGGTAGGAAATAAAAACAGTGAAAGTTTTAATATTAACATTGGTGAAGAATCAAATTTTTACTTAAATTCATTTGCTTTATTGGACACGGATGAAAGTGAAGTAGAACAATTAATTGACAATTTGAAAACCGACTGTTCAGTTGGTTGGAATGGAATTTCGAATAAATTTATTAAAAGTTTTAAATATTTGTTAATACCTCCTCTTGTATATTTAATCAATGTTTAAATGATGGTGTATTCCCTAGACATCTTAAGAAGTAGTAATTTCACCTATTTTTAAAGATGGTGAAAAAACCTCTTTAAGTAATTATAGACCCATCTCTATATTACCTGCTTTATCCAAAATTTTAGAGAAAATTGTAAATAATAGACTTACAAAATATCTGGAGAAAAATAATTTATTGTCAAATACGCAGTTTGGTTTTAGACATGGCAAATCAACGGAGCATGCCGTTCATACTCTTACAAATTTTTTGTCCTCGTATTTAGACAGTGGAAAAAAGTGTATTTCTGTTTTCTTGGATTTGGCGAAAGCATTCGATAACGTGTCAATAAAAATACTATTAAAAAGACTGGAAAATGTCGGTATCAGAGGCACTCAACTCAAACTATTCAAAAGTTATCTTTCTGAGAGATATCAATGCGTTAGTGTAAATAATATTACCAGCAATGATTTACTAGTAACACACGGCGTACCACAAGGAAATATACTCGGCCTAACCTTATTTCTTATTTATATTGATAATTTTACAAAATTTAATCTCTCTCAGGGACATATAATTTCATATGCAGATGACACTGTTTTGATATTTGCTGCGGATACGTGGAAAGATGTATTCTCGTCTACACAATTAGGTATAAATGCAGTTACTAATTGGCTTTACAGTAATAAACTTTCAATCAATATTACGAAAACAAAATATATAGTTTATTCATTAAGAAAACCTATTCGCAACCTCGAAAATTTTAACTTAGTGATTCATTCATATGATTGTTTAACAAGGGATAACAGCTGTTCCTGCCTTTCACTTGAGTCTGTTGAATATATTAAATATCTAGGGGTTATGATAGATAGTAATTTAAATTTTAAACAACATATTAATACTCTTAGCAAATGAATTCATAAATTAATATATATTTTTAAAACCATTAGACACGTTTGGATCCAGATATACTAAAACGAGTTTACTTAGCTTTATGTCAGTCTATTATAACATACTGCATATCAACGTGGGGTGGTGCCTCTAAAACGGTGTTACAAAAGATAGAAATCTCTCAAAGTGCTACACTCAAAGTTGCAACATTTAAACCTTTTCTTTATCCTACATCACAGCTTTATGATAACTGTCAGGTCCTTACAGTAAGACAACTGTTTATATTAACGATCATTCAGAAACAACATAACTTATTAGTATACAACCGATCGAACTTAAATAAACGCAGGAAATTTTCCGTAGATACAACTAATTTTAAAACAACTTTTATAAGAAAATTCTTTGCATTTTTGGGACCACACTTATATAATAAACTAAATAAAACATTGAACATTTATCACCTTAATAAAATAAATTGTAAAAAAAACTGTACATAATTACCTACAAAAATTAACTTATAATGAAATGAAAACCTGCTTAGTATTCAGACTTAAAAATAAATTCTTATATAACTGTCACCTGTAATACTACCTGTATAAAATCGTAATAACCAGACACACACACGCACGTGTGCAAAAACACACACACACACACACACACACACACACACACACACACACACACACACACACACACACATACACACACACACACACACACACACACACACACACACACACACACACACACACGACACATATTTTACACGCTCCTCTCCCATAACTGCTCATACACATCACACTCATAACACAGTTACCTCTTACAGTCATACATTACACATCCTATGAGAGAGGAACGGCATTAGTAGTCTAAATTATTATTTTGTTTGTACCTTGGTATTAGTAATAAGTGGTAACATAGTATATAAACATAATATGTGATACTATTAATTTCATTGTACTTAGGTTATATTATCGGAATGTACAAATTTTTAGATAGTATTTGATTATTTAACTTTTGCTTGCATCCTAATATTTTTATAAATTAACGGTGGGAATATGGCGCTGACAGCTGATGCACAGGTCTCCTAGTTCGGCTGCAGATGCTACGTTTTCAAGTACTAATGTAGCTTTAGTAAATTAAATAATGTTATGCAAATATCGTGATGTACAACCTCTTGGAAATACAGAACTTATTATTATTATTGTTGGGGTATCTGTATAGTTTCCTCATCTGGTTGGTTTTTATAAATATATACCTATAAATTAAAATGAAAAGATAAATATACAATAAAATAAAATAAATACAAAAAATACACAAATAAATAAAGATCCAACCAGATGGAAGCCCTCGGCAGAGGAGACCAAACGGCCGAGGGTTAGGAGGAAAGGGAAAGAAACCGACGGACGATGCGGGTGGTATCAAGGACCACTGCCTTCTGCATTCGAGCCCGGAGCGGTCCGTCGTGGAATCCCAGTCGCCTCAGATGACCCGAGAGGCTAACTGGAATTAGCCCATTCGCAGCGACGACTACAGGAATAATTTCGGTCGGCCGACCACCCCACATGTCGGTCACCTCGTGAGCCAGGTCCAGATATTTTGTTCGCTTATCTGTTTCGGCTTTCACGAGGTTCTCGTCATACGGAATGTTAATGTCGACCAAAAATATCTTTGAATGTGCCCGGTCCATCAGCACAATATCAGGCTTATTCGCAAGAATAGTCCTGTCTGTGATGATGGCCCGGTCCCAGTAGAGCCTGGCGCGGTCATTTTCGAGCACAGCTTCAGGCAAGTACTTGTAATACGGCACTTTCCAGTCCACGAGACCGTATTTCAGAGCGAGCTCCTGGTGTAGAATTCTGGCTACTAGGTTGTGCCTGTGCAAGTACTCAGAGTTAGAAAGCACCGAACAACCGGAGATGACATGCCTAAGTGACTCCCTGGGATGGCGACAAGCTCGACAGACGTCGACGGTGCCATCCTTTAGGATGTATCTCCGATAGTTGTTGGTCTTAATAACCCGATCCTGTATTGCACAGACAAAACCCTCGGTTTCCCCGAAGAGATCACCGAAACGTAGCCAGTTGAGGGAGGCGACTGTATCTACGAAGGGCTCATGTAGAGCCTTGTAGTACCTCCCGTGGAGCTCCTTCTCTTTCCATACGGTCTCCCGGTCGGAAATGCTAAGCACTGCTGGGTCCTGCCATTGCTCGTTGGCTAAGGATAGAGGGGTAAGCCCTTTATCACTAGAAATGACGTCATTATAGAATGGATCATCCGATCTCGCCAAGAAGTATTGACGGAGACTGCACACCTCGCGATTATGCATGGTGAGCGCGCTCAGAAAGCCACGCCCACCATGCTTTCGCGGCAAGTACAGCCTCATTACCGACGATCTCGGATGATGCATCCTATGGGACGTCATGGTAGTGCGGACTTTTCTATCCAGGGCATTAAGTTCAGTCTGAGTCCACCTGAGTATGCCAAAGGTATACCTGAGGACAGGCATGACCCAGCAGTTATATGCGTGTGACTTATTCACACCGGACAAAAGGCTGTTAAGCACTTTGGTCAAGCGTGCATAAAACACGTCGCAAACTGACTGTTTCATACCAGCCTCATCGATACCGATGTTCTGTGACATACCCAGGTATCGGTATGTTTCAGCCTCGGAAAGGGCCCTTAAGTTGACGGGCATTGACAAGTCTATGCCCTCAGAGTTAGCAACCCTTCCCCTCTCAACATGGAGGACCGCACACTTATCCGTCCCCAGCTCCATTCCAATGGAACTGCTAAATTCACAAGTGATGTTTAGCAGTTCCACAAGATGGGAGCGACTGGAGGCGAATAACTTGAGGTCATCCATATAGAAAAGGTGGGTCACTTTTGTCCCTCCTCTCCGTAGCTGAAATCCCCTCCCGGAGCCCTCCAGTAAGGTACAGAGAGGGTTCAGAGAGAGGCAGAACCAGATTGGACTCAGACAATCGCCCTGGAAGATACCCCTTCTTATCCTTATGTGGTTCTCCGCAGCCATCATCCGCTCGCCTAGATGACAAAGGATCGTACTCCACTGTCCCATACACTGCTCGAGGAAGTCTCTAACTGTACAGTCAATCTTGTACAGCTCGAGGACCCTCTTTAGCCATGTATGGGGCACCGAGTCGAACGCCTTTCTGTAGTCTATCCAGGCGGCAGAGAAGTTCCGACGGTTGCGTTTCACCACTTTTCCTATGACCGCGTCAATGAGGAGTGGTTCCTTGGTTCCACGACCACCGCCCCGACATCCATTTTGAGCGCGTGACATCACCTGGTTTAGCTCCAGGTGCCGAGTGATTCTTGCGCTCAAAATGGATGTCAGTGTCTTATATATGGTGGGTAGACACGTGATGGGGCGGTGTTTGCTCGGGTCTGTGGTATCCTGATCTTTAGGAACCAAGTGAGTGATCCCAGTAGTGAAGAGGCTCGGGAGCGACTTCTGGTCGAGAGCCTCTTGAAACTTTCGGGCGAGCACAGCGTGACACACTATGAACCCCTTCAGCCAGTAATGATGCAGCCCGTCGAGCCCCGGACTTTTCCAGTTCGGGGCCCTACGGACCGCCTCAGCCACGTCTTCCGGCGTTATGATGATGGGGTCCATAGGCGTAACACTCGCACCCTGGCTCGCCACAACTTCCATCCAAGGGCCCTCGCTGTGGTTTACGGGCTATGACCACAGGCCACGCCAGAATGCGATAATGTCAGCCTGATCCGGTCCTTGGCCCGCTCTACATACCTTTGGTCGCTCCAATGATCTATAGAGCCTCTTCTAATCACTCTGGAAGAGACGATTCTGGTTGAACCGCCTTGACCTCTCGGTAAATCGTCGAATCCGCTTCCCCCAAGCAGCGATCTTTTGCTTCAGGTCGTCTATGCGCTCCGTTAGTTTCTGCGTGATATCCGGCTGGGAAAAACTGATATTTGTCCCAGCAAACGCCATCCTAACGGTGCGCATAATCCTCGGTCTATTATTACCCGACCTGAAGCTTGATACGGCAAACTGCCACTGCGGCGCCAAAGAGAATTGAGTCCGTCTCGCAAAGGTCCCGGCTGGCTTCCAAATAGGTCACCAGCATTGGGTTAAGAGCCCTCACGACAGCCCGAATTCGCTTGCTTAGGGGTATGCGGGGAAGTCGCGGTCGATTTTCGAGAGGGGTGCTGCGCGTTTCCAAAATCGCCTCTTCCAATATACTCCTCATTTGCTCTAGTTCGTGGGAGACTATTTCATCGTCGTTCGAATCAACCACAACTGGAAGATCCATGGCGGCTTCCACGTGTGGATGCTGGTCTGTCGAATGTGGAGTTGCATCTCCAGCCATTGCCGATTCATTCGACGACGGAATAGCCTCACGTTGTAGTCGTTCGAGTTCGGCATCATCAAATATTTTCGAGCGCATGATGTACCGAACTCGGTCTGCCAGGTTTTGTTCCGTGACGGGGATAGAAGGCTCCAGCTCAGCAAAAAAGCAATGCATCCGAGACCTATACGCTATTCCCACAGTTTCTTCCCCTTTCACCCTATAGTACGCCCGCAATGCGTTTTCGTTCATAGATTTCGTCCAACGCATGCGACGTGCTCCACCAGCGGCGGGTGCCGCTTGCTGAGTCCGAGAAGACCCAGCCGACACCAAGCCTTTTGGTGGGGATGAAGGATGCGAGGGGCTGCTAGGTGATCGTGCAGCTCCTCGCGCTCGGCTGGAGGCCCGCATGCTGCCGCGTCCAGCGCCAGCTCCAGACGCGCCCCGGCGACCCCCAGGCAGCGGCCCTATGCGCGTTCCTCTTTGTGCCATCATCCATTTTATGGGCGCCAAATAACGGGAGACGCCCAAACCCGGCACCGTTTCATGGCTGGGTCATATGCACAAACGGACCTTTGCACCTACAATTTTGCCTAGGCACGGCGCTCACACCTCTTGGCAGGATGCTGACTGACTGCGCCGACGTAGCAGTTTTGTCACATAACTGTTACGTCAGCGAGCGATGGGGTCGTCACTTCCCTACGCCATTTTATTATTATTATTATTAATATAAATAACATAGTAAAATTTAAAAAAAAATATTTTCTATTGTTGATAGAGTATTTTTTCTACATTTTTTCACGATCATATGAGAATTGGGAGTCGCGCACTTTTGGATTTTCGAAACTTTTTTTATTGACGTTTGACATAAAATTATCGTAAAATTAGAAGTTATAGTAATAAGGTTATTTGTGGTAACTTTTGTGCATTCAAAATACCTTAAAACTGACGTATATAATATTACATGAGCGCTTAAGGCATGCACATTTGGATTTACCAAAAGCTTTTTAAAATTATATAAATAAATTACTGTAATGTTGTATAGAACAAACGCTTATCCGCCTGTATACTCGCTTAAAACTCAAAACTACATCTTGGATTTTAATGAAGTTTTACTATTTTAATTTTTTTGACGAAGTTTAGAGCAAACTAGAATAATTTTTATTCTATTATACGTTATAAGAATACTCATTGAAAGTTATTTATGCTTTTACCACTGGTTCGAAAGACCTCTGTTGGGAAGATAGTATTTCGAACCAGTTTATTCTAAGAGTAAATGTATTGTAATACTAGGGTTCCTAAATTTTAAAGCAACACTGGCTACAACGCAACTCACACCTTTGCATTTCGTACTTGTTGATGTATTTGTCAATTTAGTTGGCTGGCATAATTCTCCTCTCTTCCATGCCTTCCCCGCACGGGCTGGCTAGATACTGGTGGACGCATCTTTGATCCTTCAATAAGAGGCGCACTCCGCCAAGGTGTAAGGGGAGACGGCGGAAGCCATAAAAAGACGCACGCCTCCACCGTCGGCCCCAGTGCAATACAATTTTCATCGTATCCGCAAGCCGAAAACTATTATCTTCAAGCAATTATCTTCAAGCCCGCATGGCCGTAGAAATAGGTCGCACGCCGCTCCTTATTTAAGAGCTCTTTTATTTGTTGTGCCTTTATCCGCAGCAGCTCATCTCCCATCTTGTCAGCCAACGCATCAAATTAATTTCATAGCAAGTATATGAGCTACCACGAGCCACGTCCGCCATTTTGTTTTGGTTCCTTTTGAACCACGCTAATACAGTCCCCTTTATCGTTTGTCCCGCCATATCTTTTGTCATTTTCGCGCAACCAAATATTATAATTTTGTATATATGTACCAATTATGTTCATATACTATAAAGAAAAATCTGACTAAAGATGAATTATACCGAGTCTTTGTCGAACGTCAAGTAATTTTAGTATAAGATTTGTTTGGCATTGATCTTTTCAGTAGTTCTTTAATTATACAACTTACTCACAAAAAAAAACTCAAGGTAATAAATTGATGTCTTTAAGACTTATTATAGTTACGGGGTGAATTCATGTTCCCTAATGCGTCACTTAAAAGTTTTATGGAGACAAATTACGTGAGGGCTTTCCTTATGTATAGTTGCCCATTTTGGGTATTTTTATAAGCTTTATTATCCCTAAATCACAAAGTTTTCTGTTTATTTTAATTCTCTCTGTTGATTGTTACTATACCCACGGGATGATATGGAGTAGTGGATTCTCTTACGTGTATCGGATACACGGCGGAGATGACACTCGCGGAGGTATAAAAGGTTATAGAAGGGTGACAAAACTAACAAAACTCAGCGTAGGCAATTAAGTAAGCTAGCTCGGATAATACAGCTTTGCAAATTGCGATGTGAACTTAAAGTAGTATAAAAAAAACTCCAAAGCTA
Source organism: Parnassius smintheus behrii (assembly GCA_036936625.1). Lineage (NCBI taxonomy): Eukaryota > Metazoa > Arthropoda > Insecta > Lepidoptera > Papilionidae > Parnassius > Parnassius smintheus. The sequence continues at coordinate 52,800,766 of JAUPFT010000001.1, forward strand.
CATGATTTTATCTAAGCAATTTAGTTAAGCTTGCAGTGTCGCTTGTGCTTTACAAATCTATCCGTTTCATTCGATTCAATTCACTTTATAAATTGCTTTGTATAGACCTGTTATTCAATTTATATTTATAAAAGTGTTTTCAAATAAAACCAACGGTTTGTTTTTTATCATTCACAGTCAAGCAACGGTTTTATTTCTTTGCAAAATAAGTTCCTTTAATCCATCTTACTATTGTATATTGACAGCTTACGTATCGAACTTGCCATTCCAAAAGGAGACAATTGTTTTTGGTCCCACTAGAAATTGTAATGAATATTGATTGTAGTAAACGAGAAAAAAGATACCAATTTATTGTATTAAGTGGCCTAAAGATTTTATAAATATCTAAACGGAATCAAAAAATCTCAACAAAAAAAGATTCGTTTCTGGTTAACGTAACGTGAGAAAAAATGCGTATAATTGGTCATTTTTGCAGTTTGTATAAAAAGAAAAATATTTCTTGATAAAGATAATTTGTTTAATACATTTTTTTATTTATTATATTATAAATTAATCATTAATATTAATTTATTACTCAAACGAGATATTACGAGAGCTTTTGTTTAAACACTATTTCTAAAAGTGTTTGCTGGTTTGTATAACATGATTCAAAGTGACCGTGGAAAGACACGCTATTTTGTCATTGACTTTCGATTAGGCGTGTCGATTCACTAACATCAGTTTTAAATAAAAAGCAAAATAAAATATTTTGAAGTAACCCGCAACGGATGTTGCGGGTTTTTTCATAACGTACCAGTGCAGTGGTTAAAAGAATTCCCAGAGATGCGAGGATGCAACTTGCTAAAGCCTTAGTTTAACAGGCATTTGAATAACGAGAGTCGCGTATTTTTTCAAAATGTCGAAAACTGGGTGGAATTGTCATAAAGAGTCTGTTTAAAGAAGGTTTATCCCCTGCCCAAATAAAAGAACGATTGGATGGCGTGTATAAGGAGTCTGCCCCCTCCTATAGCACAGTGATTGGGTGAAAGAGTCGCCTCGGGAGAGAAACCGTCGAAGACTTTGACCACGACGCTCGACCTGTGGAAGTGCTCACTCACGAAACGATTGCTCTTATCGAAGAGGAGGTTCTGTATACGCTTTTACAACAAAATCTCAGAAAATATACAAAATTTGTCATACACAAAGTTCAAAAATGTTATTAAACTAAGTTTGTATAAAAAGGGTTATTATAATATTAAGGAATTTATAGATGATAATAACCCCTGGGAAGGGTGATCGCTACCAAGCTATTTCTAATTTGTCTTGTGTTGTTGATTGTAAACATGATTGTAAGCTATTATTAAAAAAAATAGTCCCGCTGGGTTTCTTGCTGGTTCTTCCCAGGACAGAGGTTTTTTTTTGCGAACCAGTGGTAAATTAAAAAAGTGACTTTCAATAAGTATTTTTATAATCTACATTGAATAAAAAAGTTTCTATTTCTATTTCTATTGAGTGACCGCCGTTTGAAGATTAGAGAAATTGCAGCAAGGCTTGGGCTCTCTAAGAGTACCGTTCATCGCGCGATCCATGAACATTTTCACATGAAAAAAGTGAGTGCAAGATGGGTACCGAAACATCTTTCAGCGGTACAGAGACAGGAAAGAGTGCGCTGCGCTTCGGAGTTTTCGGATCTTTGTGGCGAAAGTCCAAAGACTGTGATCGAGCGGCTAGTGACTGGTGATGAAACTATGATCTTGTATTATGATCCACAAAGCAAGCGCGTTTCAATGGAATGGCGTTATAAGGGTGAAAAGCCCCCTAGAAAGGCAAAGGTGCAACAATCGACTAAAAAACTGATGTGCACAATATTTTGGGATTTTCAAGGAATTTTGGTGGTGGATTTTAAAGAACGTAATACAGTCGTGAACGGCGAATATTATGCTTCTTTAATATATAAATTACGAGACAAGATAAAGGAAAAACGAAGAGGCAAGCTGTCTAAAGGTGTCCTGTTGCTCCATGACAACGCCCCTGTTCATACCGCTGGTGTTTCGAAGGATGCAGTTCGTCAATGCGGGTTCACAGAAGTTCAACATCCACCTTACAGTCCAGACATGGCCCCGTCCGACTATTATTTATTTCCAAATTTAAAGCGGGACTTAAGAGGAAGAAAATTTTCAAGCGATGAGGAGTTGCAGGCGGCCGTCTTCAGTCATTTTGAGGATAAAAAATGTGATTATTTTTATAAAGGTTTAGAGATGTTGATTCACAGATGTTAGAAGTGTGTTAGTATTCATGGTGATTATATTGAAAAATAAAATTGGTTTCGTTTCATTTCCTTCATTGGTTCATAGTTAGGCCAATCCACTATGGCACCGCCTACGTATTTCTGAAAAAGACACTTTAGACGCAATCTTGTCATTTTCGAATGGCTCTGCCGGCGGCATTGACGGGATTACGCCTCAACATCTTAAAGATCTTGTAAGCACGACTGACGGTGACGCTGGTAGGGTACTTCTTAATGACATTACAAAATTATGTATTTTTATGCTTTCTGGTAATGTCAATCCCAATTTCATTCACTACTTATATGGAGCAAGATTGTGTGTCTCCAAAAAAAAAAGGATAACAGTATCCGTCCTATTGTTGTTGGTTCCACAATTCGACGCTTAACTTCAAAATTAGCTTGCAGGCACATAATCTCAAACTTTAATACAAAACTTCAGCCTACTCAACTAGGGCTTGGCCTTAAAGGCGGCGGTACATTCAGTGCGTACTTTTTTGACAAATTCTAATGCAGATGTTCTTTTGATGGTTGACCTTAGTAATGCTTTTAACTCTATTAATTAATTTATTTCATTATTATTTTACATTATCTTTATATATTATTGTTATACAAAGGCTAATAAGGAAATACTTACTGATTAAATAAAAATAAAATAATGTATAAAACTCAGAAACAGTTTTGAATAAAGTAAAGTAGCAGTGTGTAAAATGGAACGTCCCAGAAAAAGGGCAGTTGAAAGTATAAGATACCCTTGACGTAGAATAAGCTTAAAAAAATATTGAAAATATTTTTCCTGCCCTTCTTTTAACATTGTGATAAGCGTAATTAATTTACAATTCAATTAGGTGCATTTTAAGAATTATTTCATTTCTCTACACAGTTGAGAATATATATATACATACATATACATAATATAGGTACTTATGTTATGTAAAAATGTATTTTATATATTCTTACATCAATAAAAATGGTGGCTCCATGATGCAGTGGATTAGCAATGATTTACTGCGCTGAGGGCCGTGGGTGCGAATCCCGCACGTAATAAATATGGCCTACACAATAGTAAGTAATTGTACCGGGTGTGGACTTTTCGTCGTTGTGCAATATATGTACATACATAAATTCACATAAACTACCTCCACGATACAGAAGAAAATCCTAGTATGTACCACCAGAAAGTAGGCATCTACACACATTGTTAGTAGCATTTATTATCAGATGCATAAGTGTACGTGAATGAGTGTTATTATAATTAGTCTAGGGCCGATGCAGATGCAAAGGTAAAACCTTTTGCTAGCATCATAAATGAAGCGGAGTAAAAGTCTAAAGTCATAACTATCTTTAATTATCAAGATTCCATCAAATGGTGTGACATTGCGCATCTAATCAAATCAAAATCATCATCTAATCAATTCGCTAATATATTGGAGCTCCGCTCCAATAAATTGATTAGTCATTAAAGAAAAAAATTCAAATTCAGATTTTTTTATTTACAAACCTTGTCTGCGTTGAGCTACAAATATTGCCGAAAAAATTATGTGATTTGGCCCACGGGTTACGGAGGAGATAGATTTCAAATAATCGTTTTCTTGCGCCGCGGGAGCTCCGCTCCAATGAGCACGGTTTTAGTTTTGATTTTGCATCACTTGAAATGTACGCATCAGTATGTCTTACTTTTCTTAATTTTTTTTATTTGTTTAAAAAAATGCCTTCATTTCGCCTTCAACACCGTAACTCATTGCTAGGCCATTGCGCCACGGAGTCGTCAAAATTGATTAATGTAGAAATATATAAAGTCCATTTTTTACATACGTGTGTTCAACAGCCAAACCTCTTCACCGCTGCACAAACGTCAATGGCGAGTACATCACTCATTTTCGTATTGCCGATGATATAGTCCTTATGGCAGAATCGCTGGAGGACCTAAGCACTATGCTCAATGATCCCAATAGTGCCTCCTAAAGGATAGGGCTCAAGATGAACATGGAGAAAATTAAGATCATGTGTAACATCCATGTCACACCTATGCCGGTGGTTGTTGGGATCACTGAGCTCGAAGTTGTTGTCGATCGACGGATTCAGCTCGGTTGGGCAGCATTTAAGAAATTACGATATATCTTCTCGTCAGCTATATATCTAAAAACCTGAAACAGAGTCTGTACAAGCAGTGCGTGTTACCAGTGATGACTTATGGAACTGAGGCGTGGTCCTTCACTGCTAGCCGTATGAGGACGCTCAAGTTCGCTCAGTGAGCTATGAAGGGGGCAATGCTCGAGGTTTCTCTACGTGATAAACTTAGAATTGAGGAAATCTGCTGTAGAACCAGAGTGACTGACATAGCCCAACGGATTAGTTAGCTGAAGTGGCAATAGGCCGGCCATATAGCTCGAAAAACCGAAAACCGATGAGGAAAAATGTTCTAGAGTGGAAGCGTCGCACCGGTAGACATGCCGGAAGTCGATGAATGCAAGTGGCTCAGGACCGTGCTTTGTGGCATTCCTTGGGAGAGGCCTATGTTCAGCAGTGGACTTGTGTAGAGCTGTAATGATGATGATGATGATGTGTTTGATAGTGAAATTTTCCGGGCTGTTGTTATGTTAGTTCATCGTGTGTGACCAAGTACGGCTACTAAATCCCCTGCAGCGACAAGATAGAAATCCGTTCGGAGGTAAGCAAGTAAACAAACTTTTGAACATGATGGTTGTAGTTATACTTCATTTGGTAGTATTCGCTCCGTAAAGAGATTCAAATGCGAAGAAAACATAACGCTAATCAATAAACAAATGACAAATTTTGAAATAAGATTTTCATGTGCTTAAATAAAATTAATTTGAAATTAGAATTCTTAGCCAAAAAGTTATGATTTTGATTAGAAATGGCCAATACTGCGGAACAGTAATTTCTTAGGTAAATACCTATTTAAATGAAACTAGTTATTACGGATTATATCGCGTATATTAACTTACGAACTGTGCCCCACGGTTTCGCCTGCGTATATCGTTTTTACAAGCATTTCAGAAAGCAATGTATAAAAATTGTCAAAATTAATGGATTACTTGTATCTATCGGCATATGTACGTTATAGAGTGAAGAAATATTTTAATTACTCTCCTTCACACTACACACTTTTCAAGTACTGGGATTTCTTTAACATTGGAAAAAAATATTATAATTTAGTATATTATTTAGATGTAATATATGATATGTGATTAATACAGTTAAACAATAATAATCATACATATAAATTACTTAAGTCTTTTTCTGTATTTTTTCACTTGAGTATTTTATCAAATCTCAATCAAGTTATGAGAAACTTGTTCACCAGATACATATAAGCATGCTTATCTATCTTTTCTGTGTTACGATCTCAACTTGTTCGCCTCCAACTCCTCCAGTCTTATGGTTTTGCTAAACATGACTTGTGATTTAGATATCTTACCAGAATGGAGCTTGGGAAGAATAATTGTTCATTCTACCATGTTGAAAGGCGTCGAATAGCTAATTTTGACGGCACAGAGTTATCGATGGCTGCCATCGGACCCGTTCCAAGGCTGACATATCAGTACTTGGTTATGTCACAGAACATAGTGTAACGATCCCCCCCCCTCTATATAAAAATTTTTTTTTTAATATTAAAAATATCCCCTTTTCAATAACATTATGTATATGAGACCAGGATTAATGAATTATGTTTAGATCTTTCTAAATGATCTTTCTAAAGGTTTAATAATAGGCCGTTTGTAATATTTTGGCGTGATCGTATTAGTTAGGACCCTTATTTACGTTGTGTTTGTTTAGTAACTTAGTTCTTTTAGGTGTCGTTTGGAAGAATGAATATTCACTAGAGCAATTGAAAGCTGTTGGTAGTTCCTTATAAGCTAAGTGAACCCCGTTCGCGAAGACAGGGCTCGAGAAAGGTTAAGAACATAAAACGTCCCTACTCCACTTGCATCAGGTTTACATTATTAATTTATTATTATTTATCCCTTCCCGCTTGGAAAAGACTCACAATATATTTATACAAAAATACCCGATACAAGGGCTTCGCACTCCTACATTTATTTAAAAAAAATGTAGGGGAGGTACACGGCCCCACACACGCCGTGCACGGTGAGTGCCAACCATTTTGATGCACTCCCCCCGAAGGGAACGCTAATTCGGGAACTGGACCGTAGTCCACAGCAAAATAACTGGCGAACCAGTAAAAGAGGCTTGGCCCCTTGTTAGTGCGTAGGCACAAACATCGACCGAAATCGCGCATGTCAATGCGTGTAAACGCCATACAGAATACGAACGAATCAAGCCACAGTGAATGTACGTCACACGGTTTAGGCAAATAGGCACACTGGCCGTAAACCCTCCGTGAGCGCCACCACCTGCCAGACCGCCGCTCCTGCAGACGTGATGTAAGTGTATGGCATCACCACCAATTGCATGATCAGCACGGCTACTAGCCGCAGAGCGTGTCATGAGTCTACCGCTCACCTCAAGGGAATGGGGTCCCACGTTGTGCGGCTTTCGGCCGCAGCCTTGAGAGTCTCCTCAGATCCTCCCGCCAGCTACCACCCGCATGAGGTCGACACATATGCTCCACCAACCAATACAACGGCAGATATAGCCAAAAGGCAGTTATAAGATAAGAGTAATAATTCGCCATCAGAAAGGGTTTGTGTCACTGACGTTGAGTAAATGCATTTTCGATCATGTTTGTCTCACCCACCAACAAGTTGCCTTCAATCATTCAAAGGTGGGAAAGTTACAGAGAGATAATATTATGTTGTTATATAAAACATCGTGGAGGGCAGACAGTCTGCAGCCCCGCAATGAAGGGACCCGACTTGGGCAAAGCTACTTAGGTGTGAGTCAAACCAAGACGCAGAGAGCGCCATTGAGAATAGCGTCCCACCAAACAACCATCGCAGAGACGTAATGCTGCAGAACACAACAAGCATCAATACGACTATCGTCGGGCTTACACCATTCCAAGGTCCCCCATACATCCCAGCAGACATCACCACCCGTATAACTCCATCGAACAGAACCACAGAGAGCGTCGAATCAGGCGCAGCACACCCGTAGATCCATCACAAGACGCAATACCGCCAGTAGCAGTAATCATCAATGCAACTATCATACGGTTGGCGCCCCCTCACAACACACCCAACATGATCCCTATCGACTTTGGTAACAAAGTTGGTATTGTTGTTATATTAAAAATATCACCAACGTATCATAGTAGCACGCTACTAAGACGCCAATGAACAAAACTCCACGTATCATAGCGCTAATGCACTAAGACATGAAGCTGAGTATGCCTGTTACACTTAAAAGTGCTACCAAACACACTCAACATCCCCATCCGAAAGATAGACGACGCATCGCTATGCGCTACGACGCCGCCAACAAACGGTATGGGTGTGCGATGTCCACGGGAAAGCCGTATTGCTACAACAAACCCGCTTACCACCGACACTAAGATGTTAATTGTACACCTCCATCGACCAGAACAACAGGAATGCGTCGAATCAGGCGCAGCACACCCGCAGATCCATCACAAGACGCAATACCGCAAGTAGCAGTAAGCATCAATGCAACTATCATACGGGCGGCGCACCCTCACAACACACCCACATGACTCCTATCGACTTTGGCAACAAAGTTAGTATTGTTGTTATATAAAAAATATCACTAACGTATCATAGTAGCACGCTACTAAGACGTCAATGAACAAAACTCCACGTATCATAGCGCTAATGCACTAAGACATGAAGTTGAGTATGCCTGTTACACTTAAAAGTGCTACCAACACACTCATCATCCCAATCCAAAATATAGACGACGCATCGCTATGCGCTACTACGCCGCCCACAAACGGTATGGGTGTGCGATGTCCACGGGAAAGCCGTATTGCTACAACAAACCCGCTTACCACCGACACTAAGATGTTAATTGTATACCTCCATCGACCAGAACAACAGGAATGCGTCGAATCAGGCGCAGCACACCCGCAGATCCATCACAAGACGCAATACCGCAAGCAGCAGTAAGCATCAATGCAACTATCATACGGGCGGCGCACCCTCACAACACACCCACATGACTCCTATCGACTTTGGCAACAAAGTTGGTATTGTTGTTATATAAAAAATATCACTAACGTATCATAGTAGCACGCTACTAAGACGCTAATGAACAAAACTCCACGTATCATAGCGCTAATGCACTAAGACATGAAGCTGAGTATGCCTGTTACACTTAAAAGTGCTACCAAACACACTCATCATCCCCATCCGAAAGATAGACGACGCTTCGCTATGCGCTACTACGCCGCCCACAAACGGTATGGGTGTGCGATGTCCACGGGAAAGCCGTATTGCTACAACAAACCCGCTTACCACCGGCACTAAGATGATATGTCTAGGACACATCGGTTAGCGAGTCCAAGTTTACCTCGGACCAATTGCTCGTGAAGCAGCACACACGCCACCATAATATTCCTTTTCAAGTCCCTAATAAGGACTAGTCATTTTGCTACAGTACTAGGAGCAGTCAGTCACCCGACCACCCCATACAATGCTTATGCATCAAGGAGACCTCCTATAATATTGCTTTTGTATCATAGACCTTACTTTCATAAGTCATGTATATATAGGATTCGAACCCATGACCCTACTATTGTAATGCATATTAATCATAGAGACCTTCTATAGTATTGCTTTTGAATCATAGACCTTACTTTCATAAGTCATTCATATATAGGATTCGAACCCACGACCCTACTATTGTAATGCATATTAATCACAGAGACCTTCTATAGTATTGCTTTTGAATCATAGACCTTACTTTCATAAGTCATTCATATATAGGGTTCGAACCCACGACCCTACTATTGTAATGCAAATTCATCATGGAGACCTTCTATAGTATTGCTTTTGTATCATTGAGTTTAATATCATAAGTCCCTAATATAGGACTAGTCATCGTGCTACAGTACTTCAGGCAGTCGGGCTCCCGACCACCCCATATATATGTACAACTGCAGGTATGTATCTCCGGCACCTCATCCATACAAGACGTCTATACGTGAACACCTTCCATAACTTAGGAAAATTTTCTTTAATACATGAACTCCTTCAACAACTTAGAAAATTTCATCTATACGTGAACTCCTTCCACAACTTAGAAAAATTTTCTTTTATACACGAACACCTCCAATGACTTGAACAATTTTTAACAATTTTTCTAATTATCTTATAAACGTTATTTAACTTAATTTTATAATATTTTTTGACTTGTATTTCTATTATTTATTTTATTTTAAATATTTTTACAAGTTTTTTATAATAAATTTACCTATTACGAGAAACAATAATTTTGCCTTTAATTTGCTATGTTATTGGGATAATGTCTGAAATATATTAACTTTATGTTTATTAATTTAACTTATTTGCTTAATATATATGTTTTAAAACTATTTTTGACGCCCCTTTATATTGAATTTAATTATTAATAATAATATTGAGCCGTCACAATCCACCCCCAAATTTTATGTTAATGACCCACACAGTGGTGTCGTTGATATAAAATTTTACTATATTGAGAGCATATGCACTACACTCAAAATTTTGAACTTATGTGTATCTGTTCTTTCCTCTTACAATCTGTTACGATTCAGTATATATTTTCATCCCACCTACCCCAGGGAATGGCCGCCGCCACACACCCCTTCAACCACACCTATCCCAATGTGATAAACCATAAATTGTCATCTTGATAAATTTATTGTATATAATAAAATTTAATAATGGTTCTCTTTTGTTTTTGGTTTATATTTTAAATCTTTAAAATATAAATTCAGCAATGTTATCTTTGTATGCACAGTATTTTGATTATGAGTTGAAATCAGATGGCTACACACCCACAGGATAGATGTGATTGAGCCATTCACCCTAACCCAACTCCCCAAATTTATTCAATAAAACATATATTACAAAATTATCTTACAATCAATATTTACAGATAGTTATTAATAAAATCATTACAACATTTTCTTATTTTTAATTAATCTGTATCTTGCTCATAACTTTAATAATTTTAATCTATTTTTCAAAAGGCCACCCACGGGACCAAATTATATTACAGAATTTAATCTAGTATGTATATAAGTCAAACCTTTTATTTAAAATATTTTAATAAATGAATAGCATTAAAATTTCCCCTAATTTCATTTGTTTCTGGGTTTGCTAAAGTATATACATTGTCAAATGGTACGGCTGCTATTATATATGGCCCTTCATACGCCAAATTAAATTTACTCATAACTTTGTTATCTGCATCTGATCTACTAGATCTTGAAACTTTTACTAAATCGCCAACATGATATTTCACTAATCTATTGCTCTTATCAAATTTTGTGTTTCTAATGCGGCTTGCCTCTTTTAAATTCTTTCGCACTTGCTGTCTAATCTGTTCGACATTGTTTTTGATCTTACTATTAAATATTATCTTGTCGAAAGACATTTCATTAGACTCACCATAAAGAATCTCACATGGTGTAAATCCCGTACTATTGTGATATGAATTATTATACAATTCTTCTATTTTAGGCAATATTATTGCCCAATCTTTGTGGTTAGCATGACAAAGTGTCCTGAATAATCTGCTCAACTCTCTATTTACACGCTCTGTTGTATTTGGCCTAGGATTTCTTACTGTGGTATATATCGGTTTAATATTCAATTCTTTCATTGATCGTTTCCAATGATTACTTATAAACTGCTTCCCATTATCTGTCATTATCGCTTTGGGCTTTATAATCTCAACAAAATGCTTTACTTTCGTTACAACACACTTTGCTGTTGATTGTTTTAAAGGATATAATTTGATAAATTTACTAAATGAATCTTGTATAACAAATATGAAAGTGTACCCAAAGGTACCCGATGCCAATGGTCCATATAAGTCAGCCATAACCATGTCTCCGACATTTTCTGTTATTATAGATTTGCATGGACCCACATATGTTATATTACTTTTCTTTGATAACTGGCATAAATGACACACCCTTAATTGCTTTTTAATGTCTTTTGTTAATCCTTTCCAAAAGAATCTATCTCTCACATATTTAATTACTTTATAGGGCCCTTGATGTCCCATTTCTATATGTACTTGGTTTATAACATCTCGTCTCAAGGGTACAGGTAAATAAATTACTTCCTTTAAATTTGTTTTGTAATATAATATATTATTTCTCAAACTATAACGTTTCAGTTTATCATTTTGTTCTAATGTTGAAATATTTAGCGTCTTTAATTTTTCAATAATAGCCAACGACTCTGTATCTTGTGTTTGGTATACTGATATGGATTTTAACTTTTCTATCAACTCGTCATTCGGTTCACTTTCTGTATAAGCTATTTCTAAACTTTTATTTTTATCCTCTTGTATTAAATCACCATCAGGAGGGTAGCGTGATAGTACATCTGCAACAATATTGCTTCTACCCGATATATGCTGTACTTCGTAATTAAATTGTTCTATATACAATATCCATCTAGTAACTCTGCCATTGAATAATTTCATATTATTAATAAACAATAATGCTTTATGATCAGTTAAAATTATTACTTTGCTGCCTCTTAAATACGTCTCAAACTTCTTTAAACAACTTATTACAGCATAAAACTCTTGTTCAGTGACAGACCAATTCAATTCAGAACCTTTTAAGGCTTTACTGTGATAGCCTAATATTCTCATTTCACTATTATTATCTATCTGATAAAGTACTCCGGCCATACCCACACCGGAACAGTCTGTTTGCAAATAATAAGGTTTACTAAAATCAGGGTGATGCAATTCTATTGTATTAATAAATTGTTGCTTTATAAAATCAAATGCCTTCTGTACCTTTTCGCTCCATTGGAACTTACGTCCCTTTTTTAATAATTCACAAAGAGGTATTATACATACACTATAATTTGGTATGAACCTTCTATAAAAATTGCAAAGCCCCAAAAATGCTCTCAATTGCTTAATCTTTTTGGGTGCTGGAAAATCTTGAATTGCGCGAATTTTATCGGGATCTGTCTTTATGCCTTTTGTTGAAATTATAAAACCCAGCATCTTAATTTCTTTACAAATAAATTCACATTTTTGCAAATTGCACGTTAAGCCAGCTTTGTTTAATTTACTTAAAACAATGTCAATGTGCTCCAAATGTTTATCTAATGTTCCTGATGTTATAATAGCTAAATCATCTAGGTAATTCACACAAAATTCTTGGACTTCTGGTCCCAATATTAAGCTCATGGCTCTACTAAAGCTTCCTACCGATGTTTTTAATCCTTGTGGCAGAACATTATATACATATGACCTTCCATTGAATGTGAAACCAGTATATTTTCTACCATCTTTATTTATTGGAATTTGAAAATATGCATTATTTAAATCAATGGTAGTAATATAATTCGCTCCATGAAATGAATTCAAAACATCTAATTGTATAGGTGGCTTCTCTGTTTCTGCAATCATCTTCTTATTTATGCTTCTAGCATCTAATAAGACTCTAATTGTGCCATCCCTTTTAAGTGTGAATGTTAATGGGCTACTGTAAGGTGTCGATGCCCTTGTGATGATACCAGCTTGTTCCATCTCACTTAATTTCTCTTCCATTTTCGATCTATATGCATATGGAATTGGATAAGATCTAGTAACTATAGGTTCATCATCGATCATTTCAATTTTATGTTCGTAGCAATTCGCTCTACCCAACTTGCTCGAAAATATATTCTTATGCTTTTCCAAAACCTTACTTAGCTTAGCTTTTTCAGAGGCCTCCAATTTTGATCCTATCTTTATATTTGTTAAAGGATCGTCAGTACTTTGTTCAACGCAATTGTTATATAATACTGAATTACAGTTATATTTAAACGGTATGAAGTAGTCTTTGTTTTTCAACTTAAATTCTATACCAATTGCCGTATTTCTAAAATCTATCAATATTTTATTTTTCTTGAGCCAGTCAAAGCCCAATATTAATGGTCTTATTAAATTATTAACAATTAAAGTTTGTGTTTCAAAGACTACTTCATCTATTTTTATAGGCAATATAATCATTTGTTGTATTTTTGTGCTGCGCTGCCCAACAGCACCTTTTATTTGCATTGCTTTAACTGGCATTACTGATATTTTGTGATTACCACTTTTAATTTGTAAAAATAAACTCTCTGAAATGCATGTAATATCGCTCCCAGTATCGAGAAGCGCATCAATTTCTTTATCAAATATTGAAACTTTAAGTTCAGACCTCATATTCCCTATAAATTCCTTTTGATATTTATCTTCGTCTTCCTCGAAAACAGTTTGCACGAATAACTCCGTTATGAGCAAATCTGATTTGGTTTTTAAAGTCTTAATTATACTATTTACATTATTGTTATAACAGTCAGGGGGTTTTCATGCTGGTCTACCTTTCCGGTGATCCTGTTATGGAATACGGGTACGCGACCCCGGCTCCCCGAGCTACTGTTATTCTCATACCTTTCCTGCTGAGATAACAGTATCCTTACACCTACGCTCCTACCCCCAACCTTCTTTTCCCTTTTCTCAAAATGGTAGCTTCCTCCACCAACAATAGCATACCCAAAGAGGGTTGGTGTCAGGCAGGCGGCCGACTGTAAAACTTTTGCCAAATCCCATGCAGTAAACTTATGAATATTACGAGTTGTGGGATATATGACAGGGCTAGGGCGTACCCCGCAGGCGACGCGCAGGAGCAGCACCCGGCTCCTGTGGGAAGTGGGCAAGGGTTGTCGCACCTTACGGAGCGGGTGCGACGTAAGAGGCGAGCCCGTAGAGAGAAGAATGTCAGAGTGAGGTTTGCAAGCTGGAATATAGGTACGATGACTGGAAGAGCAAGAGAGTTAGCAGATGTTTTGAAACGACGAAGAGTGAATGTTGCCTGTTTGCAGGAAACAAAATGGAAGGGCAATAAAGCAAGAGAGATTGGGGAAGGATACAAGTTTTATTACTGTGGAAGTGACGGGAAGCGAAATGGAGTAGGAGTTGTGTTAGATAGTGGAATGAAAGAACGAGTGACAGATGTGAAAAGAGTAAATGACAGAATGATAGTTGTTAAATTAATGATTGAAAACAAAGTAGTGAATGTTGTAAGTGTGTATGCTCCGCAAACAGGCTGTGAAGAGAGTGTGAAAGAGAAGTTTTGGGAGGAATTTGATTGTATGATGATGGGAATACCTGAGAGTGAGGATGTTTATATGGGAGGAGATTTTAATGGACGTGTAGGGAGAGTGAATGACGGGTATGAAAGAGTACACGGTGGATGGGGGTACGGAGTGCGCAACCGTGAGGGGGAAGTTCTTCTGCAAGCAGCATGTGCTTTCGACATGGCTGTAGTAAACACGTGGTTCCAAAAACGAGATCAGCATCTTGTTACTTATAAAAGTGGCCACCACGCGACACAGATCGACTATCTTCTGTTAAGACGGAACCAAATCAAGAGTGTAAAAAACTGCAAAGTGCTTCCAGGTGAAGACTTAGTATCCCAGCACCGAATTCTGCTGGCTGACATCTGCTTAACTGTTCGCCTCAACAAACATAAGGATCGTCCCCCACCCAAAATAAAGTGGCATTTGTTGCATAAGGAGGAGTATGCAAGTGAATTTAGAGAGCTAGTTGTAAACAAGATGATAGAGATGGGTGATATGGAAGGAATGAGTGTGAATGAGTGCTGGAAGGAAATGGCTGATTGTATCCGAAGTGTGGCAAGGAAGGTGTTAGGAGAAACAAAAGGGAAGCGTATGATAGATAAGGATGGGTGGTGGTGGAGTGAAAGTATTAGAGAAATTTTGAGAGAAAAGAAAAATGCCTTTAAAGAATGGCAGGGCGTAGAAGACCAGAATGAATCAATAAAAGAAAGTAAGAGAGAGGCGTATAAAGAATGTAAGAAGAGAGCGAAGAAGGAAGTTGCTATTTGTAGGGCAGAGGCGCAAGATAAATTATATCGGTCCCTTGAAAGCCCCGAAGGTCAAAAACGACTTTTTCAAATTGCAAGAGCGAGAGAAAGGAATGGAAGAGATGTTTCACATGTAAAATGTATAAAAGATGATTCTGGAAAAATTTTGACTGACGATGAAAGTATAAAGAAGCGATGGAAGGAGTATTTTGAGAAATTGATGAATGAGGAGAATGAATGGAATGGTATGCTTGAAAACCCACCAGTGAATATGGGCTTAGTGAGAGAAATTAGTGTGGAAGAAGTAAAAATGGCTGTTAGGAATATGAAGAATGGGAAGGCAGTAGGCCCAGATGGAATACCAGTAGAAGTGTGGAAGTTGCTGAGTGCGGATGGATGGAAGTGGTTGAGTTTATTTTTCGGTAAATTGTTGCAGGAAGAACAAATACCTGAGGAATGGTGCAGTAGTATACTGGTCCCCATTTTTAAAAACAAAGGAGACGTTCAAAACTGCAGCAGTTACCGGGGAATAAAACTCATGTCACATACTATGAAAGTCTGGGAAAGAATAATAGAGAGAAGAATGAGAGAAGAGTGTGAGATAACACAAAACCAGTTCGGATTCATGCCCGGTCGAGGTACGACAGATGCCATTTTCGCATTACGCCAATTGTGCGAAAAGTACAAGCGCGTGCATAAAAATCTGCACATGGTTTTTGTCGACCTTGAAAAGGCGTACGATCGGGTTCCCCGTGAGGTTTTGTGGTGGGCGTTAAAGATGAAAGGTATGCCTGGGAAGTATGTGAGGTTAGTCCGTGCTATGTACAGAGCATCCCGTACATGTGTACGATCTGCCGCGGGAACTACGGGCAGTATCGATGTGGCGGTAGGGCTGCACCAAGGGTCGGCATTGAGCCCTTACCTCTTCCTACTGATTATGGACGCTTTGACGTCGGACCTGCAGGATGAGGCACCCTGGTGCATGCTCTTTGCCGATGACATCGTGCTTGTCGGGGAAGAAGGCATCGAGGTACAGAGCAGACTGACGGGGTGGCAACAGAGGCTGGAAAGTGTTGGCTTGAAGATCAGCATATCCAAAACCGAATATCTGTGCTGTGATTTCGGCGGTCTTTCCAGTCCTGTACCCATGTCGTTGGATGGCGCTATACTGCCTACCTGCTCAGATTTCAAGTACCTCGGTTCCCTCATTCAAGGCGACGGCGGAATAGATAGAGCTGTGCAGCATAGGATTAACGCAGGGTGGATGAAATGGCGACAGGTCACAGCCACAACGTGCGATCCCCGAATGCCAATAAGGCTGAAGGGGAAAATTTACAAATCGATCATCCGACCTGTCGTCATGTATGGAAGTGAATGCTGGGCCGTCAAGAAGAAGGATGAAAATAGACTGCATGCGAATGAAATGAGAATGTTACGATGGATGTGTGGTGTGACAAGGATGGATAAGATAAGGAATGAGTATATAAGAGGACGCCTGAAAGTAGCGCCAGTGGTAGAAAAGGTGAGAGGAAGCAGATTGGCATGGTTTGGGCATGTGATGCGGAGGGATGAAAGTCATGTCACAATACGAGTGTTGAATATGAATGTGGAGGGACACACGGGCAGAGGAAGGCCGAATAAAAGATGGGTCGATTGTATGAAGAGTGATATGAGAATGAAAGGAGTAAGTATGGAAATGACGGCTGATAGAGAGGAATGGAACAAGAAGGTTTACTGCGCCGACCCCAGATAATGGGAAATGGTTTAGAGAATGATGATGATGACATTATTGTTATAACCAAGTCCTTCTCTATTAAAAGTTGCTTTTAAAGAAATAGGTTTTCGCAAACCCCTATTATTTTTGCCAAGAGTTTGACCAGGTCTCCAACCCAGCTTTAATAATATATTTAATGCTTTGTTCCCTTGTACATTATAAGGGATCGAACCGGGAACTAGTTCGACCTCTATTGCTCTAAATTTGGCTCGGGAGCCGAAACATTTACTTGTTCGTTAGTGACTTGTATTTCATTCATTTCGTTAACCTCCTTTCTTCCTTCTTCAGGTTTCCGCCATGATTTATATGATTGCTGTATTTCTTTTTGTTTTCGCTCAGCTTTATTATTAAATTTTCGTTTTTTCTCAGTATTGTAAGGTTCACGATCTTCTTCCTGTTTATCAATGTCATCTAAATTTCTCAAGAAATCTGTTGTCTCAATTATTGTCTCAATTTTAGCTATTCTCCATAACTGCTGCACTGTTTTAGGATAATGTCTAATAACATCAGCAACTAATTGTTTTTCTGGTATCGGATATGATAATGTTTGTGCCTTTTCAATGACATAAAGAAAATAACCAACCATGGTGGGGTGCGTATATCTACTCCATTTATTTTGTACAAGGAATCTTCTTACTTTATTTTGTTCCTCTTCACCCCAAAATACTCTTAGAAAGTCTGCTTTAAAATCATCAAAAGTTGTCCAACGCACACTATTAATTCGAGCCCAATATTTGGCTTCACCTACTAAGCACTCTTGAGCTATTGATATTTCAAGTCCATTAGATGGGACTTTCTTTAAATAATTGGTGAGATCTTCTAAAAATGTTACTGGATGAGTATCCCCATTTTCAAATTTCGGCTTGTTTATTGTCACATTATGTATATTATATACAATATTCTGTTTAGGGTCAGTAACAAATGAGGTGCTCGCCCCATACACCTCTTCTTGGTTTACTTTAATTTGATGATCTTTCGTTTGATTGATAAACTTCTCTTCAAGATCTTTTATTTTAACCTCAAAGGTTTTCACTACATTCTTAATTAATTTTTGAAGTATTTTTAATTCATTTTTAGGCTTGGCCTTCACTAAATTTGAACTTTTCTTTGTTTTAGCCATTTTTATATTTTTATATTTTTCCAGTTTTTAGCACTGTTATGTCTTTCACTTATACAAATGTTACTGAGTACTTTTCACTTATTTCACTTTTTAGTTTATTTTGTCTTAGTTAACTATGCACACACCATCTATAACAAACAAAAATTATATTAATATTAAAGCCCCACCCCCAGACTCTCAACCACCCCCAGCAAACACCATCCTCCAAGACACCTCTCCATTTCACGGACAACAAATTGTAGGCATAATGCCTACTTAATAATTCTTAAATAGACGACCTTCTTTAAAATAAATCCTGGTCACGGCACCAAATTGTAACGATCCCCCCCCCCTCTATATAAAAATTTTTTTTTTAATATTAAAAATATCCCCTTTTCAATAACATTATGTATATGAGACCAGGATTAATGAATTATGTTTAGATCTTTCTAAATGATCTTTCTAAAGGTTTAATAATAGGCCGTTTGTAATATTTTGGCGTGATCGTATTAGTTAGGACCCTTATTTACGTTGTGTTTGTTTAGTAACTTAGTTCTTTTAGGTGTCGTTTGGAAGAATGAATATTCACTAGAGCAATTGAAAGCTGTTGGTAGTTCCTTATAAGCTAAGTGAACCCCGTTCGCGAAGACAGGGCTCGAGAAAGGTTAAGAACATAAAACGTCCCTACTCCACTTGCATCAGGTTTACATTATTAATTTATTATTATTTATCCCTTCCCGCTTGGAAAAGACTCACAATATATTTATACAAAAATACCCGATACAAGGGCTTCGCACTCCTACATTTATTTAAAAAAAATGTAGGGGAGGTACACGGCCCCACACACGCCGTGCACGGTGAGTGCCAACCATTTTGATGCACTCCCCCCGAAGGGAACGCTAATTCGGGAACTGGACCGTAGTCCACAGCAAAATAACTGGCGAACCAGTAAAAGAGGCTTGGCCCCTTGTTAGTGCGTAGGCACAAACATCGACCGAAGTCGCGCATGTCAATGCGTGTAAACGCCATACAGAATACGAACGAATCAAGCCACAGTGAATGTACGTCACACGGTTTAGGCAAATAGGCACACTGGCCGTAAACCCTCCGTGAGCGCCACCACCTGCCAGACCGCCGCTCCTGCAGACGTGATGTAAGTGTATGGCATCACCACCAATTGCATGATCAGCACGGCTACTAGCCGCAGAGCGTGTCATGAGTCTACCGCTCACCTCAAGGGAATGGGGTCCCACGTTGTGCGGCTTTCGGCCGCAGCCTTGAGAGTCTCCTCAGATCCTCCCGCCAGCTACCACCCGCATGAGGTCGACACAAATGCTCCACCAACCAATACAACGGCAGATATAGCCAAAAGGCAGTTATAAGATAAGAGTAATAATTCGCCATCAGAAAGGGTTTGTGTCACTGACGTTGAGTAAATGCATTTTCGATCATGTTTGTCTCACCCACCAACAAGTTGCCTTCAATCATTCAAAGGTGGGAAAGTTACAGAGAGATAATATTATGTTGTTATATAAAACATCGTGGAGGGCAGACAGTCTGCAGCCCCGCAATGAAGGGACCCGACTTGGGCAAAGCTACTTAGGTGTGAGTCAAACCAAGACGCAGAGAGCGCCATTGAGAATAGCGTCCCACCAAACAACCATCGCAGAGACGTAATGCTGCAGAACGCAACAAGCATCAATACGACTATCGTCGGGCTTACACCATTCCAAGGTCCCCCATACATCCCAGCAGACATCACCACCCGTATACCTCCATCGACCAGAACCACAGAGAGCGTCGAATCAGGCGCAGCACACCCGTAGATCCATCACAAGACGCAATACCGCAAGTAGCAGTAAGCATCAATGCAACTATCATACGGGCGGCGCACCCTCACAACACACCCACATGACTCCTATCGACTTTGGCAACAAAGTTAGTATTGTTGTTATATAAAAAATATCACTAACGTATCATAGTAGCACGCTACTAAGACGTCAATGAACAAAACTCCACGTATCATAGCGCTAATGCACTAAGACATGAAGTTGAGTATGCCTGTTACACTTAAAAGTGCTACCAACACACTCATCATCCCAATCCAAAATATAGACGACGCATCGCTATGCGCTACTACGCCGCCCACAAACGGTATGGGTGTGCGATGTCCACGGGAAAGCCGTATTGCTACAACAAACCCGCTTACCACCGACACTAAGATGTTAATTGTACACCTCCATCGACCAGAACAACAGGAATGCGTCGAATCAGGCGCAGCACACCCGCAGATCCATCACAAGACGCAATACCGCAAGCAGCAGTAAGCATCAATGCAACTATCATACGGGCGGCGCACCCTCACAACATACCCACATGACTCCTATCGACTTTGGCAACAAAGTTGGTATTGTTGTTATATAAAAAATATCACTAACGTATCATAGTAGCACGCTACTAAGACGCTAATGAACGAAACTCCACGTATCATAGCGCTAATGCACTAAGACATGAAGCTGAGTATGCCTGTTACACTTAAAAGTGCTACCAAACACACTCATCATCCCCATCCGAAAGATAGACGACGCTTCGCTATGCGCTACTACGCCGCCCACAAACGGTATGGGTGTGCGATGTCCACGGGAAAGCCGTATTGCTACAACAAACCCGCTTACCACCGGCACTAAGATGATATGTCTAGGACACATCGGTTAGCGAGTCCAAGTTTACCTCGGACCAATTGCTCGTGAAGCAGCACACACGCCACCATAATATTCCTTTTCAAGTCCCTAATAAGGACTAGTCATTTTGCTACAGTACTAGGAGCAGTCAGTCACCCGACCACCCCATACAATGCTTATGCATCAAGGAGACCTCCTATAATATTGCTTTTGTATCATAGACCTTACTTTCATAAGTCATGTATATATAGGATTCGAACCCATGACCCTACTATTGTAATGCATATTAATCATAGAGACCTTCTATAGTATTGCTTTTGAATCATAGACCTTACTTTCATAAGTCATTCATATATAGGATTCGAACCCACGACCCTACTATTGTAATGCATATTAATCACAGAGACCTTCTATAGTATTGCTTTTGAATCATAGACCTTACTTTCATAAGTCATTCATATATAGGGTTCGAACCCACGACCCTACTATTGTAATGCAAATTCATCATGGAGACCTTCTATAGTATTGCTTTTGTATCATTGAGTTTAATATCATAAGTCCCTAATATAGGACTAGTCATCGTGCTACAGTACTTCAGGCAGTCGGGCTCCCGACCACCCCATATATATGTACAACTGCAGGTATGTATCTCCGGCACCTCATCCATACAAGACGTCTATACGTGAACACCTTCCATAACTTAGGAAAATTTTCTTTAATACATGAACTCCTTCAACAACTTAGAAAATTTCATTTATACGTGAACTCCTTCCACAACTTAGAAAAATTTTCTTTTATACACGAACACCTCCAATGACTTGAACAATTTTTAACAATTTTTCTAATTATCTTATAAACGTTATTTAACTTAATTTTATAATATTTTTTGACTTGTATTTCTATTATTTATTTTATTTTAAATATTTTTACAAGTTTTTTATAATAAATTTACCTATTACGAGAAACAATAATTTTGCCTTTAATTTGCTATGTTATTGGGATAATGTCTGAAATATATTAACTTTATGTTTATTAATTTAACTTATTTGCTTAATATATATGTTTTAAAACTATTTTTGACGCCCCTTTATATTGAATTTAATTATTAATAATAATATTGAGCCGTCACAATAGGTATCAATGAGCTTAACGTCTTGGACATAAAAGTCCGCACCTCTGTGACGTCTCAAAGGATTAAGATGTATTATCTGAGATCGTTATTAGTGAGGCTGTACTTGCCGCAGAGGCATGGCGGGCGGTGGCTATGTAAGCGCTCTTAACATGCACAATCGTGAGGTGCACAGCCTTCGTAATTATTTACTGTCGAGTTCGGATGATCCATTCCACATGGACTTCATTTCTTGTGAAAAAGTATTTAAGACTAAAAGGGTCCTTAGACAAAAAGAAATGGTAGGACTCAGAAGCATAGAGCATTTTCGATCGCTCCGGGCTCAAATGCAGAAGGCGGTGTGCCTCGATACCACCCGCAACATTCGTTGATTTTCCCTATCCCCTAATCTTCAGCCATTTGGGCTTCGGAGAGCTTCCGTCTGGTTAAGTTTTTTTTGTTTTTTATAATTTTATTAATATTAGTGTTTTATTCAACATATGTCCCAACAAGATGAAAAAACTACAAAAAAAAATAACTACCGTCCATATCAGTGGAGCTTGTCGCCAGCCGCTTTCACTGAGTAATTGCACCATAGAATACTATAGTACATACATAATAGAACGGGGGAGTGGGCGCAGCCCGTGTGGCCACGAAAATGTCACTAACATGTCTATTTACACGTATAAATGTCAACATGAGGTGTGTTTTGACGTTACAATCGTTTCCAAATTTCGCATGTAAATTGTTTAGAAAATGCCAAATTGCACACTATTTACAAATAAATATGTATTATAATTTAAACGATTCTTTTTAATGATGATCCAAAAGTCTAAAATGTGTAAATTTACTCAGTCTGTCAACACAGCGAATCGGGTTTGTAGTAAACTGATAATACGATGTAATTGCTTATATGTGTGCTTCTGGTGACGCCGCTCCTCGTATAAAATAAGGAAGACAGCCATTCTATTGTGTATTATAGTATTCTATGATTTGCACAGACACAACTTTGAAGTCAGAATTATGCAACAGGAAACAAACGGATTTTTCATTTTTCCTTTTCTAAACGTATCAGAATTTGCCTTATTATAAGTACTTTCTGGAAACGTGCTTGAAAATCACTACTCCAAGCTCTTTTGGGACAGGACCATCATCATAGGCGGGACTGTTCTTGCGACTTACTGATATTTCACCATAATATAACATTATATTGTGGTGCATAACCGGTCATAGCCAAGGATATTTTTGGTCGCAATAACTATTCCATATGAAGAAAGCCTCCGGAAATCTGAAACGACAAAATATCTGGATTTGACTTACACGGACGCTAACAGAAATTATTTTTGTAGTTGTTTATTCGAACTGGCTAATCTTGGTCAGCTTCTTATTATCTGAGGTGACTGGAACTACGTGACAATCCGCTACGGGTATAAATGTTGAAGGCAGAAATGTAAGCGAAGTGTAGGGTGGCCTCCGACTACTTGGAGTGGTGACCTGTTAGCAGAGATGCAGGAAGTCGATGGATGTCAGTGGGTCAGGATCGTTCTTTCTTGCGTTCTATGGCGAGGTTCAGCAGATAATGATCGCTGACCTAGATCAAAATATAAGTAAGAGATAATTCCGAAACTTAATCTCCTAGATTAGTTGTGGAGAGTATAATCAATTTGAGGTTTTGTACTTACGAATTCTGCCAGCATGTTGTGTTAGAATAATCGTTAGAGAGTTAGAGAAACAATTTATTAGTCAACAAGAGCGTATTGATTAAGCAAGAGCAATGAAACTGGGTGTGAAAGTTTCAATATTTCAGTGGTCATATAAGAGAATAGAGCCAAGTTTTTATTTTATTGCCTTGTAAAGTTGACTGAGTCGTAAGTCTAGATTGCTTTTCGAATTTCGGAGAATATTTTATCATAGTATTAAATTTGAGCATCTTTAAAAAATAAACTCAACAAATCAGGGGATCAAAAACTGAAGTGATTGCAATTTGTGCCAACCATATAGATCGAGGAACTCGCAACCAATGGGAAAGAAAGGTTTCGAGAGAGAGAGAGAGAGAGAGAGAGAGAGAGAGAGAGAGAACTCGTATCGTAGAGTAAAGAGCAGGTCTCTAATAGACGGAGTGATGATCTAGTAAGATAGCAGGAAGGCGATAGCTGCAGGAGTTTCAGAATCAAGAACTACATGGTTGGGCATGATCAGTATGGGATGTTTAATATAGATTAGGATGCTTTTTTATAGAATAGGGGTAATAATCGGGCACACAGTAGACCTGATGATAGATAGATGCTGTGACCCATAAATTAAAATGCAGATGCGTTATGCTTTGAGTTGTGCATAATCCTTTTCGACCCATTCTTGCTTCAGTCATATAATAAGATTTTCTTGCCTGATAAGTGTCACTAATTTTGACGGAATTCAGTAACTTTTTATAGATTAGGAGGCATACGTCAAGGAAGGACGGAGTTGATATTAAACTATCAACTCCGTCCTTCCTTGACGCGTTAACTAAAAATAATATTATGTATACTTTTTATAAAAAATAAATATTTAAAATATATAAAAATGGCAACAGTATATCACTTATTACTTCACCCCTTGCCAGAACATTTTATTTTGTTTTCATTAATAATCTCACGCAAATCTCAAAAATTTCAAATAAAAAAATATTACGACGCATTATTTTGCACACCGTACATTGACAATTACGTCATCGGCCCAGGTCTCAAATTAATTCGTACGAGTTATATGTTGTACCCCATACATGTTTACATATTTTTTTTTTACTATTATAAATAAGACGAAGCTGCACATGTCATGATTTGTTTTCCTCTTTCACCTCTTACAACACCCATGGGACGGTATGGGATAATGGATATCGAACAAGTGGTGACAAACGAGCAAGCAATCCACCTGGTGGTAATTGGATGCTCTGATATTTCTATAACTATCTTCAATTAATAATGAAAATGCAGATGCGTTGACGCCCTTGATCGATTGCCTTGATTCTAATAAAAAGTGTCTCCAGTTCTCTACATTTATCATGAGAAATACAGTAGTATTAAGCTGCTATTTCATGCTGGTATTTTGTGAGTGAAATTTTTGACATTAATAAAAAAATATTGAGTTAAAATATTAGCAGTTCAGCTGTAATCCTTGAGTTAACAAAGTGAGGGACACTAAATGTTAACACAGCGCTTATTACACTTCAGCTGACCGGTCAGTGACACCTTAAAGTGCTTGGTTTCATTCTATTACAAAGTTATTTACTAGTGCGTTATAAATTCGTTTAATTTCATGTGATGTTTTGTAATTCAGTTTCAGGAATTGCTTTCAGTTTTTTGGGTTTCTAATACTTATGGATGTATGACGACGTTGATGACTTGTTACCACAATTCTCTCTGTTATTTGTTATAAAACACAAGCAACCTGTCGTTATTATGCTTATGTTTATTTAATATTTTTGATTGAATGATTGCATAAAACTATTTACGCCGTCGATTGACCGACCCTCCTTTCATTTCCAAGGGCTATTGCGTAATATTACCGAATTTCATCTATAACACGGTGGATCTGATTTGCCATAATATCTCGCTAGGAGGGGACAACGACCACGCTTCGGGTATTTAATATCTTTCATAATTATAATGGCTGCCAGTCCAAATTTTGGTCATGATGACCAGTCTCAACGGAGACTAGTCATCTGCTCTGCTGCTGAGAATTTAGTGCCAAAAACCCCAATAATTGATTTCGTACCGACTCGAGATTATAAACCGCAGCGACATGACAAGCAGTCGTGCTTACGACCGCCGTATTATATGATTTACCATGTACTTAAGGCGTCACATCGTCCCGTGGATGTCGTGAGAGATGGCTTTGGGCAATGCTAGAGAAATCTTATGGCTTTCGATAGGTGGCGGTGTTATCATCTCATAACGCCAAACGTAAAGTATCCAGATCGACGCACAAAGTTAGCGTATCACACAGACTTCAACACTGTAGGCATAGGCACTAAGTTTGCGTACCTCCCGGTGGCTGTTGACATATGCACAAAGTTAGCATCAATTATTATCGAAACCTTTTTCATATTGGATTTTACTCCAAGTAGTTTTAGTGTACAATTTTAAGTACTACAAAACAAAAGACATGGAAACAACTACGTTAGATACACAAGCATGCACAGTACATCCAACACATGTCTCACAAAGTAGGTGTCCAAAGTAATTTAAGATTGGAATAGATCTAAACAGATAGTTACTTATTGGCTTCACGTGCATGAAATAAATAATTTGCTTTGCGAAATATAATAAATATAGAAAATTTATTGCAAACTACAGAATTCCAGACTTCCAAAGCTCATCACACGTTCCATTATAAAACACTGTGTGACATGGCACTAACAAACAATTGCACACATTTTAAAAAGAAGCTGCATGCAGAGGTAGGATAAGCTGTGTGCTAACAGCAGAGGGCGACACGCCCATTGTGGCTGCAGCGCAGCGCTGCGGCGCCCGCGCTGCCACACGTAGAACGGCAAGTGACACGTGACACATTGAAACAGAGTACGAGCTATACGTAGCTACCATAAGGTAAGCGCTTGTGGCCATTAAAACAACACAGCACACGCCATAATTAGCTGCCATGAGGCAAACGCACATGACTATTAAAACATCACAGCACACGCCATAGGTAGCTGCCATAAGGCAAGCACACGTGGCTACTAATACAACACATCCTACGTCATAGGAAGCTGCCATTAAGCAAGTGCACCTGGCTATTAAAACTATACATCACTCGTAAAGAACGCTGCAAACGTATCCGGCGTCCATTCTCCCCGCCTCAGGACTATGTGTTCGACGGCCGCTTGAGTTGTCTTGCCGTAAGATCCGGCAAACAGCAGCAGCCTGCCGTGACGTAGCCTCAATCCTATCGGGGCTCGGCCGCACCAGGCCATATCCAATTAGCCGTCGACCATTTAATATAAACTGTAGCATTTAAAAACAACATTAGAACACATAACGGCTACTTATTTTATTTCAATTCGTAGCACGTTAAAGTTAAACATTTATTTTGTTACATCTGTTAAACATTTCAAACTTTAAATTGTAGTAAATATAAATTATATTTCGCATAACATCAAATTATAACAACTCGAGCAGTTTAAATTTTCACTGAATGCAAAACTACAACTCATTTAAAATGCTTTCAACTTTACTTTTCAACCTATTAACCTTTAATATAAATCTAACAAAAAGATTTAACTTTTGGCTTAAAACATTTCACTTTAAACTTTTACGTTACACTTTCATGATTGGTCAGTATCTTAAATAGGACAACAAACTTCACTACGACATTTAACACAAAAACCAAACACGAGGAGTCTTCACCAACGTAAGCACCCTAACACTAAAATTTCAAAATTATAATATGTGGACGACAACAGGGACTTTATCCCATGTGAAATAACGGAAAATCTATCCCACTTCCGATGTTAGAAATTAGACTAAAAATCATTAAAAAAAGAGAAAATTACACGGTAACAAACTTTCTTTACTACTAGAAATTTTTGTTGAGATTAATTGTTAAAATTAATGAATGTGTGAGAGTAGATGTTTAACTCTAGCAAATACTGTTCCATCAACCGTAATATGTCCACATATTACGGTTGTGTAACGGATTACACTGGTGTAACGTGAATGACATAATTACATGATAACACCAAAGTATGCAAACCAACAGCTACACTACAAATGTAACACAGGGCGGCCTCTCAGCGACACGATCTTCCTTGCAAACACAAGTATAATAGCCCAACGGGCATAATAACGACAGTAAGACTCATAGAATCACCGACTCTGGCACTGCCAGAACTGGTAGAACGTGTACGAGATATTCTACCATCATTTGGTCGTATATAATGTTATTTTTTCGCCCTCTTTGCTATCAATATTGTTTTGAATCAAACGAGACTACATAGAACGTTAAAATAAATTGAATATCGCTTTAACAATGTTTATTTTTAGCATTTTTGCTGTGTTGTAAAGATACGAGAAAAACCTTCTTGTATTTGAAAATTTTTAATGTTAACCGCGTTTGAAATAATATATTGTTTTAACACTATATAAACAAAATAAGTGTAATATCATGTATATTCATTTCATAACAACTCATCAAAAGTTCAATGCTAAACATAGGCCTCCCCTACAGATTGCCTCACAGGGGGGATATTTTCTATAGTTGTCAGGCTTGGTAGGAGGGTTGATAACCGCATTTTCTTTATTATTATCGAGTTGTTATCAGGAAGATGGTGCTGTCAATCTCCTATTTCAGTTTTCTTCTGTCACCCTCACGGCACCTACGGTATGATATACCTATGGGAGTGGATCCTCTTCCGTCGCCACTACGTGGCTTATATTTAAGTTTGAATAGGAGAAACTGAGTAAAAAAGTTTCTCTCGTATCGTGGTGGTGCTTTACATACATACATACATAAATTAAACTAGGGACAAACTTCCAGACTTGTAACAATTATTTATAAACATACAACGAATATTCGACACACACACATATATATATATATATATATATATATATATATATATATATATATATATATATATATATATATATATATATATATATATATATATATATATATATATATTATTGTTCGACATTCAGCCTATTCGGATACTTTTATCCTATTAGTCAAATATCGATAACTTAAGTAAGAAATTTAGTTGTAGTCCGATTATTGGTAACATGAACATATTGTTTTATTTTATAATGATGAATTTTTTGTAATCACTAAATTAGTCATAGGTACATAATCAATATAAAAAAAAATTGAATAAAAACTGTAATATCAACATCTTTTCACTTGAAATATTGTAACTAAAAATAAAAAATGTAAGACTATGATGCAAAAAAACAAATTTTACTCCTTTGCTCCTTCTAAACTATTTTTCCTTCCCGACCGAACTTTTGCCTAATAATGAATTCTTATATTTACGCGAACACTACACATTGAAATAATACTAGTTTTTACGGAATTACCCCGACGTTTCGAACGCTTTACAGCACTCATGGTCACGGACGGGACTGAGATGTTCAACGTCCAGATGTCATAGTTAACCGCGGTTACCATAGATTAAAATTTAACTTTTGTTCCGATCTACACAGTATGAACTTATGGTATCTTGAAGTCTTGCAGTTGTATGCTTGGATTGGGATTTAATTTTAATTATTATAAGATCCAAGCAGATGGTAGCACCCAGCCATCTTCTCTATTGAAATTAGGATGTTTTTTTAATTTCAATAGCCTCGCGAATCATCCTTGGAAGGAATCGGAAAAAGTTAAATATACGCGATAAATTCCGTAAAAACTAGTATTATTTCAATTTTGCCTAATATTTAGCTATTCGGCCAGAAAGCTCGCAGAATATTCGGGATTCGGCGTGGGGTCAAAAATACTACTCATCGCAAGTCTTTATATTATTTAAAATCCATATTAATATTTGCTGCCTTAATCATAATCATTTAGCTTAGCCATACTGCAGCAATATTGTGGTATTGAATGGGTCGGCTTGAACGGGGGCATGCCACGCCTGTACATAATTCCAGCTTAAAATAGCAGCTTAATTTTGCTTTTTCTTATGGTAAATATTGTTGCGAGCTTGAGGGTTTGTGAAAATAAAAACTGCCGATGGAATTACCAAAACTAACACTTTAATTCACTTTACACTAATTACACTTAAAAAACACAAATAATTAAGCACACTGATTCACTTCATTTCGCTCCGGAGCTTCGTTTGTCTCGCCAAATTCAATACTTCCCCGGGTCCTGCGGGTTTAAATACACTTTTACACCGAAACATCCAGAATATTCCCGTAGATACGGGCGCCGACCGACCAGACGCAGAAAGTTTGAGTGGGAGGCTTCTAGAAAGCTTAATTTTTCTGTTCGATACTAGATGGTGCTGTTGGTCGAAAGTCAAGATTGACATTTTCTAGGAAGCCCTCCTCGCTCTGGTCCCCGACACTAGATGGCGCTAGTGCCGGGTACATGACGTCAACTTAGGCGCGCAATACTGCACACTCCTAAGACATGCTCGTCCCGAGCATTATCGGCCCCATTATAACGCGCCAGGTGATCCACATGGACGATCTTAGGAGTCCCTCTTGCGCCTTTCACACATTGTACAATTTCGATGCTCCTCTATTACGTGTCTGAGGTCCCCTCACAGCCGCACAACTTGTACATGTGCGACACAAATCGTCGACATCGTCACGATAATGGACCCAGTAAAACTGTTCTCGGATCTTCAGTAGAGTTCTGAGACTGAGACTCCTGAACAACCATTATGGTGCAGCTGTAGAACATTCGCCACTTTAGCTTTAGGGACAACCATTTGCAAACGACAGCTGTCTCCTCGACCATTGTCCCACTTACGGCACAGGACTCCATCCTGAATCAGCAAGCAGTCCCATTGGGCCCAATAGCTTCTAGTGGTCGAACTCATCGCTGAGATGTCGCTCCACTTAGGCTTGGTAGCACGGGCCTTCATCCATTCCAGAATCGGCTTGATGTCCGTTGATGAGGTGGTCTATCCTGAGCATCCTCACGGATACCACTTCCTTACTCTCTTGCCTAGTACAATGTTTGCAATCTTCAGGACAAGGTCTTCCTGACAATGCATCTGCGTTGCCATGAGATTTCCCGCTGCGATGTCTGATAGTAAAGTCGTATTCCTACTGCTGCTGGGCGGTAATGTTAGCCGCACTTCCCTTCTGAGATCGTTCACCTTCCCTTTCTAGGGTTCGCTTAGGGCAGCTGGATCGAAGATGGCCCCTTTCCCGACAGCTATAGCACCTAGGGTTGTATCCTTTATTGCGGTCGCGAACTGTAGCTGCTGAAATCTCCCTGACGCGATGGGAACGTTGATCCTGCCGCACGGCTTTCACCTCCAGTGCATGGGTCAAGGCGTTCTTAAGCGCCTCGTGGTTCCCGAGCCTCACAGCAGCTCTGACTTCAAGATCGCGGATGCCATCGATGAATGTCTGCAGCAGGTTCCCTGCAATGAGCGCAGGTACGGACCGGTATGCTTTTCGCACCAGCTGCTCCAACTCTAGAGCCCACTGCTGCAGGTTTACGTTGATCCGCTGCACGTGATCTTTAAGCTGCGCATGAAAGACGTGTTCCAGATGAGCATCGCCATATCTCGCCTCCAATGCCTCAAGGAGCTGCTCATAATTTACTTCCTCACCGAGAGTCCAGAAACTTTTAAGAACTGATAATGCCTGGTCGCGCAGGCCTAGTGTGAGAGCAGTCATGGCCTGACTTTTATTCCAGCCATTCGCTTTCATAACATCTTCGAACTGGATTTTGTAGGCCGACCAGGAAGAAGTCCCGTCGTACGGTGGCACCTTGAACCCACGTAGCGAAGGTGTTGTAGATACTACGGGGGCTGTAATTCCATCCCCCAGTTTGAGTTCGTCTAGCGTTTTCTTCACGTCAGCCATCACGTAATCAACCCGATTGTTCACTTGGTCGATTTGGGTTTTAGCTTCTTTGATTTGGGTTTTAGCTTCTTTGATTTGGGTTTTAGCTTCTTTGATTTGGGTTTCAGCTTCCGACAGGCAGTTGAGCAACCCTATCCTTCACCTCCCTTATCTCTTTTCTGAAGTTAGCGTGAATGTCCTTCACGAGGAGCATCTGCTCTTCCTGTCGGCGGGCCTGTTCCTTCTGCTGCTCTTTCAACCAACGGGCCTGTTCTTCTTGTCCGCTCCGCAGCTGCTCTTCCACCTGACGGACCTGTTCCTCCTGTAGGCGAGCCTGTTCCTCCTGTCGAAGAGCCTGTTCCTCCTGTTGGCGAGCCTGTTCCTCCTGCTGCTCTTTCAACCAACGGGTCTGCTCCTCCTGTCGGCGAGCCTGCCCCTGCAGCATCACCATCAGAGAACCTAAATTAGGTGCTGCAGATGTAAGAGCTACTGACGGGCCTGCAGCCGGCGGCTAGCCCTCCGACGTCTGCGGCGTTGCACCACCAAATCTTCTTTGGCCCGTCTCCTGCTGGCGTTGACTTCGGGTACAGACCCTTCGTTTCCTCCTTAGGTAAAATCGGCATGATTTTATCCCACTTCTGACACCAATTGTTACGAGCTTGAGGGTTCGTGACAATAAAAACTGCCGATTGAATTACCAAAATTAACACTTTAAGTCACTTTGCACTAATTAAACTTAAAAAACACTAATAATTAATCACACTGATTCACTTTATTTCGCTCCGAAGCTTCGCTTGTCTCGCCAAATTCAATATTTCCTCGATCGTGGCATGCTGCGGGTTTACACTAAATATTATACAATAATAAAATATTTTACACTAAAACATCCAGAATATTCCCGTACAGATACGGGTGTCGAGCGACCAGACGCAGAAAGTTCGAGTAGGAGGCTTCTAGAAAGCTTAATTCTTCTGTTCGATACTAGATGGCGCTGTTGGTCGAAAGTCAAGATTGACATTTTCTAGGAAGCCCTCCTCGCTCTGGTCCCCGACACTAGATGGCGCTAGTGCCGGGTACATGACGTCAACTTAGGCGCGCAACAATATATAAAACCAGGTGCTCTTTTTATTAGTATAACGAAACATGGTACACGGGTTTTTTTTGGCCACATTATGCCTGAAAACTCAGTGCAATTACAAGTTGTAATGCACATGGCCTTTATTTTAAATTTGTTGCATGTTGACTGTTAATGCGTTTGTCTATGTATATAATACGATGTAGTTACTCAGCGTTTGTCACTAAAATATTTAAAAAATAGAAGTATGACCTTTCAACCCAATATAATCAATTATGATCTCCAATTTATACTAAGAAAGAGGTCCCATCCATTATCGTAATTGAAGTGAATCAGGATAACTGCTCTTTATGACGGAGTCATCGTAATAACACGCTTAAGCACCATTGAGTTACAATACCTATAGAGTCACAAACAGACAAATAAAATGTCCGCGCCAAAACTCGGCGCACGCTGCGAAGTGCGCAGAGTTTTTGTTTAGTTGTAAGGCGACCACAATCCTCGTACAACGTCCGCGATGCCAAAGTGTTCGGTGATTTCCTGCCCAAATAACAGCAGACACGTGCGAAAAAAGGATGGTGTTTCATATTTTAGGTAAGTATCATACCAAATTTACGTATTTATGTATCCACAGTGCATGTTTTCATTTAAATTTCAATAATTTTCATTTTATTAGCAAACTAAATCACTCACCGCCGACCGCGCGGCGCCGCGATAACGTGCCCTTGAGTGAATGATGATGACATTGCATACGAGCGACTTTGAACATTGTACAAGCAGGTTAACGTCTAAATTCGAGCAAATGTCATTTTGAACTATATAATATCAAAATATATAGGTATATGGAACGGCGCTCGGACATTTTTTGAGTATTGTCAGTTAGAGATTGTGACTCTATAGGTATTGTAACTCAATGTTAAGCACTCACTGTTATGATTGCTGCCTCGAAATAAACATCACGTAATCAAACTCTATTAGAAATACCAGATGCAACGCTTACTAAGCTAAGATTAGTTTCTCTATAATCAAAAAATAACATTGACTGTAATTAAATAAATAATTACTTGATTTTGAGCATAGAATATAATGATCTCTATTGAGAGACTTTGAGCGGGTATCTTGTTAGGTGAAGTAAAATAAACCCTCTTATAACTTGAACGGCCTTATTACTTTTTATTTGTGCCTGTAGCTTATTATAGTTCGTGTTTATTGTATCATTCTTTCGATTGTTCGCTAAATTTGTTTAAAATATTCATGACTTTTAGCTGAATTATTGATTTAAGCATTTATATTATATACTTATATAAATTAATTCGTGAAGATAAAACTTTGTATCACTTTTTTACAAATAAATTTAGTAAAACTTCTAATGTTTCTTTTTTAATAGTCCGTGAAGTGTAGGTTCGGGAAAATAAGCGTTTATTTTTTATATTCGATATTAGTGTCTCATCGACATATTAGTTGGCTCAACGCTTGGCAAAAATACTGTTACCGCTTAGTGGACATTCCAAAGCACACATAAATGATCCTTACCATTTTATTAGTGAGATAAAAGACCTACAGCTCCCTGATATTGAAACTATGATCAGTTTTGATGTTCAGTCACTATTTATATGCCCACCTACTGATGACTGCATCTCAATTGTAAACAGGAAGCTAGAAGAAAACGACATGCCTGAAAAATATGCAATAATACTCGAACACTGCCTCACATCTGGCTATCTATTGTGGAAAGAGTTCTACAGGCAAGTAGATGGCGTGGTGATGAGCTCACCTGTATCTTCCATGGTCACCGACATATTCATGGATGGTTTTGAGGAGAAAACTCTTCTTACTTCTGCTGTAAATCCAAGATTCTACAAGCGGTACGTAGACGACACTTTCACAATTTTATCATCTGACGAAGAATCTGCACCATTAGACCACCTTAACTTAAAAAACTCTAAAATACCATTCACAATGGAGTTAGAGGCAAACAGTTCTTCAGTTTTCATAAATGTTTTAGTAACACTGTGTATAGGAAAAGACTCAACCGATAAATGGGAAATCTCAACATCATTAATTTAGATACCGAGGGTAAATCTTTGTTTCAGAGAGCCTAAGGGATCTTTGACAGAAAGCATCTCGCCGCCGAGCTTCAGCACATCAAGCAAGTATAGCAAGACAACAAGCTCCACGTCACGCGCCTACTTCACAGTGACGGAGTGAAGCCGGCCACAGTCGAGCGTGTGACTTCTGTACTACCATATATCAGAAGAGTCACAGAGAAGGTTTGATACATCTTGAAGCGAGCTTCCATAAGAACATACTACAAACCACTGAAGAAGATTAGTAGTATCGATAGGCGTTCCTCAGGGCTGGATTCTTGGCCCATTCTCGTTCTTAGTCTATATTAATGACTTACTTTATTTTGTAGGAGACAATCAAGATATAATATTATTTGCTGATGATACCTCATTAATTATTAAACTCAATCGGCAGTCAATTAATTTTGATAAAGCGAATAATGCTCTATCGAAACTATTACATTGGTTTAACACTAATAATAATTTTCTCTTAAATGGCAATAAGACAAAATGTATTAAATTTACAATAACTAATGTTAAACATTCAAATACCAATGTGCTCTTAAATAAGAAAGAGTCGAGTCTTGTCGGTACCGATATTTTTCTTGTTATTACTACTGATACTAAGCTTCAGTGGACTCCCCATATATCTAAATTGGCAGGCAGACTTAGTCCTGCAGCATATGCTGTAAGAAAGATTAGAAGTCTAACCAATGTTGAGACAGCTAGATAAGTTTATTTTAATTACTTTCATAGCCTAATGTCTTATGGAATCTTATTATGGGGTAATGCGATTAGCAGTGAAGTCATATTTATTTTGACAAAGAGAGCCGTACGGGCGATTTATAACTTAAATTGTAAAGAGTCTCTTAGAGAAAAATTTAAGGAAGTGAACACATTAACTTTGTCATCGCAATATATTTATGAAAATGTGATGTATGTACATAAAACGTAAATAGCTTTGATAAGAATAAGGATATTCATACTTTAAACACTAGGAATAAACATAAGCTTGTTGTATCAGTTATTAGACTCCGCAGAATTAGTAATTTATTTATGGGGTATACGCTGTTACAACTAAATCCCAGAAAATGAACAAAATTTGTCATTAAACAAATTTAAATGTTCTATCTTCCTTTCTTCTTAAGACATTGGAAAAGGTTATAGATAGATATATTAGGTATGTGGCTCTAGCATTGAGGACCATACATTACAACCAGCACGCATATATAAGCATGCATATGTAGAGGTAAATCTACGGAAACAGCCCTGATCAATGTTATTGACAGGGATCAGGGATTACGTGAGAGATGCGAAAATATGCCGTTTTGTACAATATTGAAGTATAAAAACTAAAGTAAAAAGAAAAATATTTTGAAAGGTGTTTCGTACCAAACACGTACCAACATGTACCAAGCACGTGTAAATTTACATTTTTTTTGCATAGAAACGTGACTAAATATGGACAAAATATGAAATTGCACATATCAGAAGTAATATTCATCCTTATGTCATTGTTTTACGGTTCATCTGTTATTATATTTTCAATTAAAATTACTGCGATAGTGTTGTAACTACGCCGATAATAAAGTTTTCGATAAAAATTTATCGCAGTCCTGTTTAAATTAATTATAGATATATAAGAAATTATAGGGTGATATTATACATTGTAGAGCCATGCTGCAGATATATTATAAGTATAGTTGTAGCACGAATGAGTTGGCTCGGCTGGGGTAATAACGCACTCTCACAGAATACCAGCGTAAAATAGCAGCTTAATGCTGCTGTGTTTCGTATGGTGAATATAGAGAACAGGAGACCCTATTTACTAGAAACGAGGCATTTCATCTTAGTCTTCACGGATTACAACGCATCTGCATTTTCACTCGTAATCGGGGATAGATGTAAATGTCTATGGGCCACAACAAGCACTTACCACCAAGTGGATTATGTGCTCGTTTGTCACCCTATCCTATAAAAATATTCTATAATATGAACGACAAATTTTAAACAAATATGTTTTGTTTAAATGACAATAAACAATCGCTAAATTATTGTTTTTTATTATTCTCGTTGCTTCCATTTCAATGTCACTGTTTACAAATTCCCCTTAAACACTACTAATTATATGCCGTTTATATGAAATACGGGGATATACGTAGTATATTAAGGCAATTTCATATATTTTCCTAAACTTTAATATTTACTGAATATCTCTAGTGACTACATCACTAACATCATAGGTTAGGTAGGGTAAAGTCACCGTTATGTCTATTTAATTTTTGACTACAATAGCGTGAATTTATTATTGCTACATCTAGAGTCACATGGTAATTTTTTATCAAACCTGGAAAATTATTGGATTAAGAAATATCTATAAATGTTTATAAATAAGAATTTATGGTGCGTATTCAAATAATCGCGGAATTACTGCGACATCTAACGTTAAGAAGCTAACTTTGCTAATTAGTTCTAGAAAATTCCGTGATGAAAAGGAAATGCTATCTCTATTTTAAGAACTTATAGTTCGTACTCGCCTTTCTCTTTTATTTTTTAATAGCCAATCACGCGAAAATTATTGAAATGGTGCACGATTGTCGGTACACATTTCTTTGTTGCGAATGTGTGAGTTTGGCGACAGTGATTCTGGTACGAATTATACATTTTGCTACTTGCTCTTGTTTTTTTATATTCCGTGGCGTGAACCGTCTAAACTCCTTGGGATGTAACAACAGGATCGTCTTAAGATGGGTGCCGGGTCACACGTGTATTGTAGGCATAGAATAATAACACCTAGAACGATAGTTCCCTACAAAGCGGACGTTCTTAAGTGAGGCAAAAACAAAATCTATGTGTGCGTAAGCCACTTGTGTTTACGCTAGACGAATCACTCAAATGAAAAAATAATTTTGCCAATACATTAAATTTTCCCTAAAAGTAGGGAAGTTGAAACTATATTGGACTAATAGTTACGACGTAATGTATGACTGATACAAACGTGAAAATAAGTTTTTTGAATTCTGTTATCGAAGTGTAGCCCACCAAATTCAAAATATTCTTGAACAGCGTATTTGTCTGTCTAGCCAAGTGAGATTTTTATGAGCCATCGAATTTAAAATTTTATTTTTTATTCGATGGCTCATAAAAATCTCACTTATTAGAATTCAGTATATATTATTCAGTTTGTTTTTAACTATTTTTTTAAATAATTGTTGAGTAATGGTGTACCGCAACACACTGCCTGCATGATGTAAGCTACATTACGAAAAACACAAGATCATTTTAATTTTGGCAGGTTTCACACAGTA
This sequence comes from Parnassius smintheus behrii, assembly GCA_036936625.1. Lineage (NCBI taxonomy): Eukaryota > Metazoa > Arthropoda > Insecta > Lepidoptera > Papilionidae > Parnassius > Parnassius smintheus. Next base: position 52,838,613 of record JAUPFT010000001.1, read on the forward strand.
GATGCATTTCAGCTTAAAGTGATTGGGAAAAATTTATTAGAAAAACACAAATAAAAATAAAATCATTTATTTCAGTAGCCTTGTAACTGCAACTGTTTCCTGAATAACTGACGCTTTGATGATACGAATCGTAAAGTTTTTTTTTTTTGGTTTCATAGAACAGTCTAATTCTTAAGTAGCGCTGCACAATAAGTCTCATCAAATTCGTGTCATGGAAGTGGGAGTTAACGTGTTCTATTGAAAATATACGAGTTCCTCCTATGAATCTTCTCATAATTAGAAGTGTGATTTCTTTTTCGGAAATATTGCCTGGATTTTCTTTTAGATAACGTCTCAGAACAGTTTCAGTAACACTACAAATAGAATAAACTTCTTTTGAGGCGTAAACCAATCCACCTTTATCTCTCATACGTACTAATTTATGGAACCAAAGTTTCTCTTTTGCAAGCATGTTATCAATGCAATATTTACATTTTACTCGGGTTGTGAGATGTCTAGCTACATTTCCAGCTATATAGCCAACAATGTGGTTTCTGCAGTTAGGATTATCGCTACCCGATGAAATTTCGAATCCGACATCATTTGGAATCGGTGTTTTCAATAAGTGTTCAGTTAATTCTTTTTCTTCATCATCAAATCTTTCGGAAAATGAAGTATTATTGATGCAAGTTAAAGCAGATGAACATGTTAAAATAGGTATGTTTTCGAGTGGAACGCAGTTACCAGTTTCACTTACTTGCAGTTCCATGCGGCAGAGCAGTTTTCTGTAGCTACCCTTAAATTGTAGAGCGTTTGGATTGTCATTATGTCCGCTTTGCATTCTTATCAATCCAAAAAATAGCTCGATATGGTCCTGGCTCAACCTGTAGGTTGTAATATACTCCAGTTCTTTTGTATCTTCAACTAAGGTATTATATAAGTACTTAAGGCTCTCTATGCAAACTAACAATCCTTTAAAGCCAGGAGAACACTTTACAGTAAGGGCCGATTGGAAGCTTTTGATTTTGAGATTTATTGAACTTTCTTTTTCATTGTATTTGCGCTTTCTAGTAGTTTTAATGTTTAAGTGAAGTATATATTTTTTTGGTTTTCTCTAAAAAATCAAATATTTCCTTTTTATAAGAATTTGAAAGGGGATGGCAAAAACCATGTTGTGTTAACCTTCTCGTATTAAAAATGTCGAACAGGTCGTTGAAAATCATGATAAAATTTTCTGTGCCCTTACTATTCTTGAAATCGTCCAATTTCAAGACTTCGCGGCAAAATTTCAGTGCCACTGCTACACTTCTGCTAAGTAGTTGAAATGCTAACTTTATTTTCATAATAGAGTTCCTAAACTCGAGATGTTTACGCGTTAGTTTATTAGCAATGTGTAAACCTTCTTTTTCTTGAAAGTCATTTAATTTTGTTAAAAATTCCCAGTCCACTTTATTTTCATCTTGGTCTAAGAATAATTTTTTGTCTTCGAAATGATTCCGAACCAGTTTGATCATATGACTGGAATCTAAAAACACCGCTACCTCGTTATTAGCTGCTGGGTGTTTGAATGTAGTTTTCATATTCTCTACGTCCTTTAGTCGGCATCCTAATAATTCCATGGCTGATATATTTGTCGAATGTGCGTCAAATGTTAGAGCAACCACTTTTCCGCCTACCTCTTCACATTTAGTCAGGCATATTTTTATCAGGTTAGCTTTTTGCCCCCCGGTAAGACCATGCACCAAAAAATATCCCAATGGGATCTTCCAGTGTTCATTCAAGCACACAAGAATAAAAGTATAAGCTTCCGTAGCCTTTGTTGTACAATCAGATGTACCTGTGCCAATGTCTACACGCCCGTGGCCTCCTTTTATATTTTGTGGTCGTATTGCCATTTCATCTGCTACTAAAGCACATATTAATTTCTTCTGTGTACATTGTAATATTTTCGATTTCAAAATATGAAATGCTTCATCTGTAAAACCAGGGGAACCATTTATGGTTTTATACCAGTTGTAAATAGTTTTCGGATGTGGGAGGCAAGTATTAAATGTTTTACGAACATAGATGTAAGCTCGTGGCGAGTAAAAATGCAAGGTTAGGCAGAATTTCCTAAATTCTGGAGTGTATTTAGGCATCGGTCGTTTTTTATCTTTACATATTTTTTTAGCTAAGCTACTGTATAAATCTGCTGCAAATACATTTTCCGACAAAATATTGGATATGTCATTATTAATATATCTTTTCTTCCGTAAGTCTATTAAAATATTTTTAAGAGTGGCATTTATTTTCTTTAAGCGTCGATTTTTTTGCTTCAGAGTCTTAATCTTTCTACTGTGTTTTTGTTGCAACAAGATCTTTTTCCTTAGTTGTCTCCGTAGTGAAACCTTTTTAGGTGAATCGAAAATAGAATCTAGTTCTGAAGATAAAGGTGTCATTGAAGCGCTTAGATTTAAATTTTTGTCCGTCTCACAACCTGAGGCTCCCTGAAAAACATTTATACAAATAAATAAAGTAGTAAGTATGTATCTGCCCCACATACTTATGTACTGGTAGAGAATGCCATAAGGCATAAAGTCCACTGTTTATGCATCTTATTCGTGCGATAAAGAAAATATAAATAAAAATAAGCCAATAGCTACTCGTCAATCGACATAATAATTTACTGTTAGTTTAGTTCCTATATTATTATAATTTTACTACACAAAAGATGGACTTAACGCTTATTGGCATTCCCTACCATTCATTTTATTTACATTATGTGACTATGATGATGACTATGACTTAATAAAATACTGCACTAGAAAAAATCGACTGGTATCGAGTGGGACTCGAACCCACGATCTTTCACTAACCGGGCGACTGCTCTTCTTTTTCTCTTGTCGTGAATTCGAGTTCTGCTCGATACCAGTCGATTTTTCTACTGCAGTATTTTCTTTTGAAAATAATGGCATTGTGAATGCTTAAAACCACAAATAAATTATGTGACCTGGCTTTGTGTTGATTTATTAAAAACTTACCGGCTGAGGTTGATTTTGCTCTTGACTAAAATCATCACTCTTCTCTTCCGTGCTAAAAACGGGTAGATCCTAGAACACAAAAATTAAACGTAAGAAAAAAATTAAAAAGCAATCCATATTAAAACAGTTTATAGGTACAGAGCGGAATTTTTTATACCTTAGTTGGAACTGCACCCTTGCGTAATCTACATAGGCCACCTTTAGTAATATACTTTACTTCATCCTCAAAATGTAAAGAACAAATTTTTGTATTTTTAGTGGGCTTCCAACTGCTATCATTTCGATTGCGTCTGATTTTTTCTGTCCAACGATCTGCAATGATCGGATCAGAAGGAAACCTAAAACGAAAATGAAACATTCATTTATTATTAGACCATATAATAAATTTCCTTAAAATTTATCATCGATACTTTTTAAATAAAAACAATGCGTTGTATTTTATTCAAATTTATTGACGTATTTTACTTTTAATCAAACGACAAAATGTGGGAGAATTTTTTTCACACTTTGGCAACATTTCCATATATTATCATGTGTCAGATTTTAAAAATTCATATTTATTTTTGATGAATATTTTACGTAGAAATATAAGTTCAAAAGCACTACTTACACGTGAAATGTAATGTCACTATGTTTCTTGTGTTTCTCTGATGTATTGTGACATCCGTTCACTGCACAAACCGTCATTTTAATTAAAATTTTGAGAGCTGTTGTCAACACGATACGACACTGAGCACTAACGGGCCGAGTATTGAACTGAGCCATACTGGCTTAGTTTAAGTTGCCTCACATTACGGACGCGGACTCGGCTTCTAGGCGTTATTATTCTATGATTGTAGGTAATGAAATTGCCGACAAGCTCGCACGGGAGGGCTCGAAGATTACACAATTTGTACCCTTGAAACTCTTTAACACAAAAAATTACTTATGATCTGGTTTAAAACATCAGGCTTAAAACATTCTAAAAACTTAATCCGGGTTTTCAATCGTGTTCGCTTCAGAAGTAGGTAAAAATAAATTGCGCGTTCTGGCAAGAGCTCTTACTGGACACTGTTGTCTAAAATAGCACATGTCCATTCCGGAACTAAGCAACTCAAGGGTGTGCCGGTTTTGTTCCCTAACGGTAGTAACGCTTCTGCACATCTAAACTGTTGAAGGTAACACTCATCTGGGAAGGTATGTACTCCGTCCAGAAGAAGTGAAATTGCTCACAGCTAAGCAACTCCTTCTATTCATTGAAGACGTAGGGATTAGCAGTTAATTATAGCCACAGCAGCTATGATTAACTGCTAATCCCTTCGTCATCACAATAGATCTTTTAGATAAATGTGATACTGGTCTCTTTTGTTTGTTTTGTTTTCTCAAGAACTGCGTAGCTGCTCGCACATAAAGAAAAGGTCTATTAAATAAAGCAAATATGTGGAAGGTCCCAAATATGTAAAAGCATTATATTGATAGTAATGGGACTTGAAAAAGGTTATTATAGTGGCGTGTGGACCGATTCACAGTGTTCGAAACCGCGGTAAACATATCACCTTAGTGCCGGTGGTAAGCGGATTTGTTGTAGCAATACGACATGCCCACGGACATCGCCGACCGATACCGTCCACCGAATGTGGGCGGCGTCTTAGCACCTTGCGTATGATACGTCGGTTATCTTACGGATTAGGGAGAGCGTATTTGGTAGTACTTTTAAGTAAAACATACTCAACTCCATGTCTCAGCGCAACACCTCTATGGATGCGTGGATATTTAGCTACTGGCGCCTTAGAAGCGTGCTACTATATTACGTTGGTACTGTACTAATGGCCGTGTAGCGGCGGTTGAGAATATCCACTACCCCATATCTTCCCGTGGGTATCGCAAGAGGCGACAGAGGGAGACAGGCAGGAGATGGGCAGGTGGTTGCCAACCCGCTCGCCAAGCGTGGCAACTATGGCAAATATCCCCCATGATTAACGACGCAAAAAAACGGCCCCCAGTCCCCGGCGGCCCCGCTATTCCTGGCTACGGTGGCGACCATTGGAACGGCGGGGCAGGTGGTGCTAAGAATCTCCGGTGGAGTTTCGGTTGCCACCTTCGACGACTTGACCTGGCAACATACAACGCACGCACCCTGAGGACTAACGAGAAGATACTGGAGCTGGAAGAAGAGGTAGACAAGTTGCGCTGGCATATTGGCATATTATTGGATTATCTGAGGTCCGAAGAGAGGGGGGGGGGCACGGCAATCCTCGAGTCCGGCAACTTGTTCTACTACCGGGAGGGCGACCATCCGTCCCAAGGAGGTGTCGGATTTATCGTCCACAAGTCTCTCGTCAACAACGTTGTAAATATTGGGAGTGTGTCGTCGAGGGTCGCATACCTGATACTCAGAATCACCAAACGGTATTCGCTGAAGGTCATACAGGTTTAGGTACCAACCTCGGCACATCTCGATGAGGAGGTGGAGGAAATGTATGAAGATATTTCCAGAGCCATGTATTCCTCCAAAACCCACTACACGGTTTTGATGGGAGACTTCAACGCAAAACTAGGCCCAAGAGAAAGCAGTGAGCTGACGGTAGGGAAATTTGGAGTAGGGCAACGGAACCGAAGGGGCCAGCAGCTGGCCGACTTTATGGAGAAAGAGGGACTCTTCATGAAGAACTCTTTCTTCCAGAAGCGGCCCCACAGGAAGTGGACCTGGTCGAGCCCCGACGGTTCGACAAAAAATGAGATTGACTTCATTATGACGACCAGACAGAGAATGTGAAAACTGGCAGAGATCACCGAATGGTTAGAGGCACACAGGACCTAAACGTTAAGTTGGAGAGGTCTCGTCTAATGAAGTCAACGCTCCGTCCCCTCGTGCTCTAATCCAGAATCCCGAAACCTATCAGCTCGAGTTACAAAACCGCTTTCAGTGCCTAGAGAATTGCAATGCAGTGGACGATATGAATGACAAGCTCGTGGAAACTGTCCATGCGGTCGGAGCTAAGTTCTGCAAGACACGCCGCAGAAGAACACAAAAACTCTCCGATCACACTCTTAATCTCATGTCTGTTAGACGGGAGATGAGGCTGCAATCGTCAACAGATTTGACAGCATACAGGCAACTGAACAGACAGATCTCCAAATGCATGCGGCGAGACTTACGCAACTTTAATACTGCTCGTATTAAAGAAGCGATCGAGCGAAACCAGGGCTCCAAAGTCTTTGCCAGAGATCTGTCTGCCAGAAAGAGCCAACTGTCAAAGTTGAAGACTGAGTGTGGCAACATCGTTATCGGGACGCCTGAGATTCTGAGTGAGATTGAGAGGTTCTATGGGCAGCTGTACACATCATCGTTGGAGCCACACGCAAGTGTGAGTAAAGATCCAAGAGCAAGTCTTATCCGACGCTATTCCGATAATATCCCGGACGTCAGTCTAAGCGAGATTAAAAAGGCTCTCCACCACCTTAAAAACGGCAAGGCCCCGGGCGAGGATGGAATAACAGCGGAGCTTCTGAAAGCGGGTGCAACACCGGTACTTGAAGTCCTTCAGAAGCTCTTCAATTCCGTCCTCCATGGTGGCACTACTCCGGAGGCGTGGAGCAGAAGCGCGGTGGTCTTGTTCTTTAAGAAAGACGACAACGCTCTCTTGAAGAACTACAGACCGATTTCCCTTCTGAGCCGCGTCTACGTGCTGTTTTCGAGAGTCATTACGAATCGTCTCACACGCAGACTCGACGACTTCCAGCCTCCCGAACAAGCCGGTTTCCGAAAAGGCTTCAGTACCATAGACCACATACATACCCTGTGGCAGATTGTACAGAAGACCGAAGAGTACAAATCTGCCACTTTGCCTAGCGTATGTGGACTATGTGACAGTCTTTGATTCCGTCGAAATTTGGGCGGTGCTACAGTCCCTTCAGCGGTGCCAAGTTGACTGTCGGTATATCGAAGTGCTGAAGTGTTTGTACAGTAGGGCTACGATGGCTATCCGAGTACAGAACCGGAGTTCGAAACCTATCCAACTGCAGAGAGGTATAAGACAGGGTGATGTTATATCCCCGAAACTCTTCACCGCTGCGTTGGAAGACGTTTTCAAGCTACTGGACTGAAAAGGATACGATATTAACATCAATGGCGAATACATCACTCACCTTCGATTTGCCGACGATATAGTCTTTATGGCAGAATCGCTGGAGGACCTTAGCACTATGCTCAATGACCTCAATAGTACTTCCCAACGGATATGTCTTAAGATGAACATGGACAAAACAAAGATCGTGTTTAATGTCCATGTCACACCTATGCCGGTAGTTGTTGGGAACACTATGCTCGAAGTTGTTGACGATTACGTTTACCTGGGACAAATAGTCCGACTAGGTAAGTCCAATTTTGGCCGAGAGGTCAATCGACGAATTCAACTCGGCAGGGCAGCGTTCGGGAAATTACGACACATCTTCTCGTCAGGTATACCTCAATCTCTGAAAACTAAAGTGTATAACCAGTGCGTGTTGTCAGTGATGACTTACGGATCTGAGACATGGTCCTTCACTGCTGGCCGTATGAGGACGCTCAAGGTCGCTCAGCGAGCTATGGAGAGGGCTATGCTCGGAATTTCTCTGCGTGATAGACTCAGAAATGAGGATATCCGCAGTGAAACCAGAGTAACCGACATAGCCCAACGGATTAGTAAGCTGAAGTATCAATGGGTCGGCCATATAGCTTGAAGAACGGATAACCGATGGGGAAGAAAGGTTCTCGAGTGGCAGCCTCGTACCAGTAGGCGTAGTGTAGGGCGACCCCCACTAGATGGAGTGACGACCTGGTAAGACATGCAGGAAGTCAATGGATGCAGGTGGCTCAGGACCGTGCTTTGTGGCATTACTTGGGGGAGGCCTATGTTCAGCAGTGGACTTGTGAAGGGCTGTAATGATGATGATGATGATGACTGTACTAGTAACATAATTACCAATTTTGTTGCCAAAGTCGATAAGGATCATGTGGGTGTATTAAAAGGGGCACCATCTGTATGATAGTTGTATTGATGCTTATTGCTACTTGCGATATTGCGTCTTGCGATCTGCGGATGTGCGGCGCCTGACTCAACGCATCTTGTGATTCTGGTCGATGGAGGTATATCGGTGGTGATGTCTGCTGTCATATATAGGACCTGGGGATGGTATAAGCCCGATGATAGATGTATGATAGATGCGCCTAAACCGTGTCAAATATTCTGTCCTTTTTATATTTTGTATTCTAAATATGTGATAATGCATTATATTTTACTGCGCACGCGTGCATCGTAAGGGTCGTTCAACAAAAAATCATTACAGATTCAATTTACGATAATTTTAAATAAAAGTAGTAGTAGTCTTATTTACTCGTATTTTCAAAAACTGCAATAACAGTATATCATTATTTATACATTTGAACTTTAGTTTAAAATTTGGCTATCCTTTGGAAATAGCATGGTAACCTTTGTGTGATCCTGACCCCAATAGTGCCAATAAAGCGATTGCCTGTGCTTGAAAAAAACTTGGTAACTTATGGGCTAATAGAACCTTACATTTTTCAAAAGTTTAAGACTAGAGATAGAATTAGAAATAGAAATAAAAATACTTTTAATTCTATATTGAATTTAATGATTAAAAAACAAATATAGTGTCAAACCAACTTGCATGTGTTTCACTACATGATGGCAGCGTTGGGCGTTTAAAAATCTATTCCATTCGCGAATCCACCAAAATACGTTTTTTAAGTGTAGTTAATAGCCGTTTTTATGTATTTTATAATAATTGTTTTTTTTTACGTTACCCCTACACTAAGATTTTCTCTTGTATCGTAGGGGCAGTTTACAAACATAAATTGCACAAGGACAATCATCCAGACCCGAAACAACTATTTGTAGGCCATACAAATGCTTGTTCCGTGCGGGATTCGAACCCGCGACCCCCAGCGCAGCCACTCATTGCTAAGCCACTGCGCCACGGAGTTGTAATAGATCACGTCTTCTAGCGGAATTACCACTCGAAGTCGGGCCAGCCGCGCCGGCCGAAGCGTGACGTTGACGGCGGCGACTATTCGAAGTGTTCCTAAAAGCATCTGGAGTGAGCAAAGAGTCTAAAGAGATTCGGGGTAGTTTGTTAGTTAACCTCATCGGCTCGGTGGGATACGTGGTGTTTGCGACTTCTACTTTCGTGGAGGGCGAAAGGGAAGACGACATCAATTGCATTTTGAAATTCGTTAATTATTTTGGTAATAAGACAAATATAACAGTAAGAAGATTCAAATTCTTCATGCGCAATCAAGAGGTTGGAAAAATATCGACAGATACCTGACTGCTTTGTGAGTACTGAGTTGGCAATACGACTTCAGTGATTTCAGCGAGAGCACCCTGCGGGATAAAACCGTCTTCAGGATAGTGAATAACACGGTCAAGAATCGTTTACTTCGTACCGACGATGATACGTTATCGAAAGCTATAGAGCTATATATACAGAGGAGATGAATTTGATTCCATGCAAGCTTTGACCCGGCGTGAACAAAGTACAAATATATCTTATTTTGAAAATTTAAATATTTTCTACGTGTGTCAATAAATCATATTATTGCAGGAATTGGGGTTTTGTTTTTATTTTATTTTATGATTTGTAGACTATGTAGTAATATAACTCGTTCTTGTGGTAAGTTTTTTGAATAAATTGAAAAGGACACAAAATAATATAGTTTTGTAGTTACTATTAAATAAAGTAAAATAAAACTCAACTTATTTAAACTGTTTAGTTATTTTTTGCCATTTATTATAAAATATCATCTAGAAAATCAAGGTAAAATAGCAGCTTAATACCGCTGTGGTTCGTATTGTGAGCATAGAGATATGGAGACCCTTTTTTACTGGAAACGAGGCTTTCCATCTTAGTCCTCAGGGATGACAACGCATCTGCGTTTTCTAATCGAGGATAAATGTAGATTATTATGGGCCACATCATACCCTTACCATCAAGTGGACTGTGCTCTTTTGTCATCTTAATTCTTTAAAAAAAATTGATACCAATTTCTGCGCTAGCTCTGTGGCATAAGTTAATAATAAGAAATTATAAAAAAAAATCATGTAAAGCTCAGACAACTTGTAACACTTGGAAGATCTTGAAGACGTCGAATCTTTCATCGACTACTTGATCGTGTACGGGTCCACTCAGCAAATAAATGATCAAAGCAGTCTCGAAGCTCTTTTAGAGCGTACCCAAGATGTAGGTATTAAAGATGGTAAGAAAAAGATTGCTTAACCAAACTTATACAATAATTTATTAATAGAAGATTTTTATTTAATACAATATAACTCTTCTCCTAACTCGAAGACATACGGAGATCCTCATGGGCATGCTGAGGATCAAGTTATTCAGCATTTCTTGCAGTAACCTGTCTCATTCTTGAGTAGTGACTTCCCTGATCTCTGGCAGTGTCTGGGGAGGTTGCTGACGGTTCCAAATAGCTCGCTTAAGAACATCCCACACGTGCTCTATTGGAATTAAGCTAGGCGAGCCGGCCATTCTAACTGACGTATTCTCTACGAACAGCATTGACTCGTTGAGCTCGATGTGAGGGCGTTTTATCACCGACCAGTACCAATTGGTGTCCATGGTTTACTCGGACATTACACCTGATGATAAGTGGATGCTGTGACCTATAGACATCCACATTTATCCTTGATTAAGAATCAAAACGCAGATGCATTGTCACTCTTGAAGACTGAGATGGAATGCCTCGTTTCCAGTTGGTAGTCCAACCTAGTTTAAGCAATTCCTAACGGTCTGAGTGCTAATTTCAAGTCCAAAGGCGGTCCGCACTTCTGTATTTATTATAGTGGCGTTGATTGTTGGGTTACGGACTGCCAGCAATCTAATATAGTGCTTCTGAACAGCAATCAGAAGTTATATTTCTTTCTCTGAAAACGAATGAAGTTAGTTTTTCATTTGTATGTAACTTAATTGTAAGTTCGACATTTGAAATCATGTCCTCAGGGAATTCGATTTTTCTTTAGCCTAGAATGAAATAATTATAAGTTAAAGAAAAGTGTATGATTAGGTTTTGCAGAATATCGCTCTGAAAATATAATAATTATATTTTTTTAGATTTATTTTACATGTAAGTATGTTTGTGTGTATGTGTTTATGAATATATAATTGTACTTGTATTGTTACTTACTCTTAGTTAATTTTCATATTAACTATATTTTTATGTTGATCCTTAATTATTTTTTTCAAATCTTATTGTATAAAGTAGTTTTTTATGTTAACTTATAGGTTGACTGATAGAGATCGCCTTAAGGGTTTATGTATGCCTTTGTACAATGTTGTGCAATGAAATTTAAATTAACCTACCGATTTCAAGAAAAGAAAGTTGTGTATTCGACCCGTATATACGTGTACTCAAAACCATGTATTTATGCCATCTAGCGTCTTATTAACGCACCACCTTGAGTCATCAATTTCCGTTGATAAATAGATGGCGCTTTACAAAGCATTTTTTTAAACATCAATACAAACATGTATTCTTTTGGTTTATTTTATTAAAATTTAGGCTTCACATGTCTAATTGCCCTATATTAGCAATCAAAACTTTATAAACTAATTTATTATTCCAAATTAAATTTAAACATACAACTTATATTCGATATTCGATAGGTTCGGTTAATTTTTTTTAATTAACGTATTACCATTTTGCGTCAAAAATCCGCTATTTTTTATTTTATCTAAGAGCACTTGGGTATTTAAGACGAATAAAACGATAGCTTAATTGTTAAAATCCGTTTTAAATGTGATTGGGCGACGGATATTAATAACTACCTATTCTTTTTGCATATAACGAGGTCTGGCACAAACATTGCACATTTTATAAACCAGTTATCAAAACATTTATTATTCCTAATTAAATTTAACCATAAAACTTATATTCGATATTGGATAGGTTTGGTTATTTCTTTGAGCGGATCTACTTTTGTAGGTATGTAATATAGACAACCTACCGATTTCAAGAAAAGAAAGTTGTGTATTCGACCCTTATGTACGTGTACTCAAAACCATGTATTTCTGCCATCTAGCGTCTTATTAACGTACCACCTTGAAAGTCATCAATTTCCATTGATAAAATGACTTTACCCATAGAATGGAATAGATGGCGCTTTACAAAGCATTTTTAAAACATCAATACAAGCATGTATTCTTTTGATTTATTTCATTAAAATTTAGGCTTCACATGTCTAATAGCCCTATATTAGCTATAAAAGTTTTATAAACCAATTTATCATTCCAAATTAAATTTAAACATACAACTTATATTCGATATTCGATAGGTTCGGTTTATTTTTTTAATTAACGTTTTTTTAATTAACCATTTTGCGTCAAAAATCCGCTATTTTTTATTTTATCTAAGAGCGCTTGGGTATTTAAGACGAATAAAACGATAGCTTAATTGTTAAAATCCGTTTGGAATTTGGAATATTGATACGAGGTAACGAAGAAATTTACAAACATACTTAAATTTAAACATAAAACGTATGTATTTTTGTAATCCCCTTTTAAATTCCTTTATTTTGATATCCTATTCGATAGGTTTGGTGAATTTTTTTTATTAACGTATTACTATTTTGCGCCAAAAATCAGCCATTTTGTTTATTAAAAAAGCTATCTAAGAACACTTAGGTTATTAAAAAGAATAAAATGATACCTTAATTGTGGAATTCTATATAGCCATTTAGAAGATACGAGGTAATAAAGAAATTTACAAACATACACGATCGCGCGTAAAACATAACCCTTCCTTGACAGTCGGGTAATGAATCTGCCAACTGTGTTATTTGCCTAGAACTTCGTAGAAGCTAAGTAATAGGATAATGAGTTTGTGATTCTGTAAGCGGTGGTTTAGCCACCTATCACCTGTATTTACAACTTTCCATCAAAACCCATATTTTAATGGCTAATCGTGGTCCGAGTAGCTTGCTGCTCCTTAAATTTTGCCCCCTCGAGGAATACAGTCGTGACGATATGTTGCTATGGTAAATTCAAAAAATTACTTTGATTAAATCATAAGTAATAATCTATATTTTATTTAATTATTCTTTTTTATCGAAGATTATTTTTCTATCATACGATCCCGATGAATTATTTAGTTCACAAACATTTTAATCTTTTCATTTGCTCACGATACATTTATAATATACGAACATGTTGATTATTTTCCTATTCTAAATTTTATCTTCTTACTTTCCTGTAAAATTGAGGCATTAGATGAGATTTTCAATAAAGTACGTGACGTATGCACTGAAGGATTTACTTTTACGTTCACAGTGAATGATAGGCATTATAAATAAAAGCGTTCTCTTCCTTTATCCGGGTGAAAAGTAATTGGTTACTCTGAATGATCATGAACTTTTTCATTAGGTTTTTTCTCTTATTATATATTTCTCTTTTATCTTTATTCGTCGTCATCGTCATCATCAGATCCTAAAAATCATTGTAGTGAGGCTTCGTTTCAATCATCTTAGCAGAAGGATTCACTATCGCAGTACCAGGCGCCTCGCCGCTTTGTGGTTACTCGATGTTACAAGGCTGCACTCAAAGTATCGGCAATGGAATATTTCCACTGTTCCTGTCATATTAAAATCTTTTTTAATTGAAAACTCCTTAGTTTTAAAAATCGAATACCATTTATTTATTTAAAAAAAGATGCTCGGTCTTGTCACAAGGTTTTGTCAAACTTGTTTAGTCGTTGAGAAAATGGAATTGACTCGAGAAAATTCAAGAGCGATGATTTATTATGACTTTCGAAGTGGTTTAACACAAAAACAGTGTGTTAACCGGATGATTTCTGCATTTGGTGATGAAGCCCCATCCAAAACCACGATTTATCGCTGGTTTGCTGAATTTCAACGTGGACGTGTCAAGCTCAGTGATGATCCCCGTCAAGGTCATCCAAAAACTGCAGTCACCCAAGAAAACGTGGTTGCTGTGCGTAAGCTGATTGAGGAAGATCTTTAGACATTGGAATGAGTCAAATACAAATAATGTTGCATGAACAATTAGGTGTAAAAAAGTTGTTTTCCCGATGTATACCGCATTCGCTCTGTGAAGAGCAAAAAGCGGCTCGCGCTACTTGGTGCGTCAGAACTCTCGAAAGATTCCACGCAGGATCCTCAAATGCTGTATGGTGACGAATCCTGGGTATACGCGTATGAACCCGAAACAAAAAACCAGTCATGAGTTTGGGTGTTCGAAAATGAGTTTAAGCCAACAAAAATTGTTTGTTCACGGAGTGTTGTAAAAAAATGGTGGCCACGTTTGTCTCCAAAACCGGCTATTTTACGACTATTCCTCTTCAGGGACAAAGAACAGTTAATGCAGAATGGTTTGCTAGCATTTGTTTGCCACAGGTCGTTTCGGAACACCGTAAAGAGAACTGCAACCGCCGCATCATCCTCCATCACGACAATGCAAGTTCTCACACCACACACAGAACAAAAGAGTTTTTAGAGCAACAAAACATAGAATTATTAGACCATCCGCCGTACAGCCCCGACCTAAGCCCTAATGATTTCTATACTTTCCCTAAAATAAAGAATAAATTGCGTGGAAAGAGATTTTCATCACCTGAAGAAGCTGTACACACCTACAAAACGGCCATTTTGGAGACCCCAACTTCCGAACGGAATGGTTGCTTCAATAATTGGTTCCATCGTTTGGAAAAATGTGTCAAATTTCGCGGAGAATACTTCGAAAAGCAATAAATAAATTTTTAAATAGTAATGTTGTGTCACTTCCTTGATTTCCGAAATTTTCAGTGCCGCTGTTGTAATTGAGATGGATATACCTCCATTTATACCATAAGATCTTTTTGTAATATTCTATAGTTGCATCTTAAAACACCATCGGGACGAAATCAAATGACGAACAATGACAACCGTTACCGTTACAGTCTATCAAAAATCCACGGTTCTGTCACTGTCCACAAATATGGTGTTTTTTTTTAATTTAAATTTCATTGCACAACATTGTACAAAGGCATACATAAACCCTTAAGGCGATCTCTATCAGTCAACCTATAAGTTAACATAAAAAACTACTTTATACAATAAGATTTGAAAAAAATAATTAAGGATCAACATAAAAATATAGTTAATATGAAAATTAACTAAGAGTAAGTAACAATACAAGTACAATTATATATTCATAAACACATACACACAAACATACTTACATGTAAAATAAATCTAAAAAAATGGATAAATACTTAGATTTATATAATATATTATACATATTACGTAAAATATAATGTTGTGATCAGGCTTAAGAATACTTTAATGACTTCTTAAATTTACGCGAACACTATACATTGAAAAAAATTATATTTACGGATTTTATCGCGTGTAATAACTCATTTTTAATTCCTGACATTTCGCGTGCTTTACAACACCCATGGTCACCAGGTGGACTGAGATGTTTGACATCCCAATGTCATAGTTAGTCCGGCTACGTTCAATTTTTGAATATTAATTTTTGATCCGATCCACGTAGAACGAGCTTACAGTTTAATGAAGTCTTGCAGTGGTGTGCTTGGGTTTGGGTTAATTTTGTTAATTATAGTATCCCAAGCAGATGGCAGCACCCATCCATTTCCTCAATTGAAATACGGATGTTTTTTAATTTCCATAGCCTCGCGTATCATTTTTGGTAGGAATCGGTGTTCTTCTGCGAGGATTTGTGGTTTATCAAATCTGATGTAATGCGGCGGGGACGATCTTAAACATGTTCACAGACTGCACACTTCCCGGAGCGTAGGTGCCTCACGTCAGCACTATGTTCTTTCACGCGGGTTTTTATAGATATTTTTGTTTGACCTATGAAGAGAGACCATATTCACTTCTACTTCTACTTTTTCAGCGGCTTGAAGAATGTTTTAATGGACGCTCGCTGTATTGCAGAATAGATTTTTGCAGAATATCGTTCTGAAAATATAATTATTATATATAATAAAATATAATTATTATATATAATAAAATATAATTATTATATTTTTAGAGCGATATTCTGCAAAAATCTATTCTGCAATACAGCGAGCGTCCATTAAAACATTCTTCAAGCCGCTGAAAAAGTAGAAGTAGAAGTGAATATGGTCTCTCTTCATAGGTCAAACAAAAATATCTATAAAAACCCGCGTGAAAGAACATATTGCTGACGTGAGGCACCTACGCTCCGGGAAGTGTGCAGTCTGTGAACATGTTTAAGATCGTCCCCGCCATTACATCAGATTTGATAAACCACAAATCCTCGCAGAAGAACACCGATTCCTACCAAAAATGATACGCGAGGCTATGGAAATTAAAAAACATCCGTATTTCAATTGAGGAAATGGATGGGTGCTGCCATCTGCTTGGGATACTATAATTAACAAAATTAACCCAAACCCAAGCACACCACTGCAAGACTTCATTAAACTGTAAGCTCGTTCTACGTGGATCGGATCAAAAATTAATATTCAAAAATTGAACGTAGCCGGACTAACTATGACATTGGGATGTCAAACATCTCAGTCCACCTGGTGACCATGGGTGTTGTAAAGCACGCGAAATGTCAGGAATTAAAAATGAGTTATTACACGCGATAAAATCCGTAAATATAATTTTTTTCAATGTATAGTGTTCGCGTAAATTTAAGAAGTCATTAAAGTATTCTTAAGCCTGATCACAACATTATATTTTACGTAATATGTATAATATATTATATAAATCTAAGTATTTATCCATTTTTTTAGATTTATTTTACATGTAAGTATGTTTGTGTGTATGTGTTTATGAATATATAATTGTACTTGTATTGTTACTTACTCTTAGTTAATTTTCATATTAACTATATTTTTATGTTGATCCTTAATTATTTTTTTCAAATCTTATTGTTTAAAGTAGTTTTTTATGTTAACTTATAGGTTGACTGATAGAGATCGCCTTAAGGGTTTATATATGCCTTTGTACAATGTTGTGCAATGAAATTTAAATTAAAAAAAACACCATATTTGTGGACAGTGACAGAACCGTGGATTTTTGATAGACTGTAATGGTAACGGTTGTCATTGTTCGTCATTTGATTTCGTCCCGATGGTGTTTTAAGATGCAACTATAGAATATTACAAAAAGATCTTATGGTATAAATGGAGGTATATCCATCTCAATTACAACAGCGGCACTGAAAATTTCGGAAATCAAGGAAGTGACACAACATTACTATTTAAAAATTCATTTATTGCTTTTCGAAGTATTCTCCGCGAAATTTGACACATTTTTCCATACGATGGAACCAATTATTGAAGCAACCATTCCATTCGGAAGTTGGGGTCTCCAAAATGGCCGTTTTGTAGGTGTGTACAGCTTCTTCAGGTGATGAAAATCTCTTTCCACGCAATTTATTCTTTATTTTAGGGAAAGTATAGAAATCATTAGGGCTTAGGTCGGGGCTGTACGGCGGATGGTCTAATAATTCTATGTTTTGTTGCTCTAAAAACTCTTTTGTTCTGTGTGTGGTGTGAGAACTTGCATTGTCGTGATGGAGGATGATGCGGCGGTTGCAGTTCTCTTTACGGTGTTCCGAAACGACCTGTGGCAAACAAATGCTAGCAAACCATTCTGCATTAACTGTTCTTTGTCCCTGAAGAGGAATAGTCGTAAAATAGCCGGTTTTGGAGACAAACGTGGCCACCATTTTTTTACAACACTCCGTGAACAAACAATTTTTGTTGGCTTAAACTCATTTTCGAACACCCAAACTCATGACTGGTTTTTTGTTTCGGGTTCATACGCGTATACCCAGGATTCGTCACCATACAGCATTTGAGGATCCTGCGTGGAATCTTTCGAGAGTTCTGACGCACCAAGTAGCGCGAGCCGCTTTTTGCTCTTCACAGAGCGAATGCGGTATACATCGGGAAAACAACTTTTTTACACCTAATTGTTCATGCAACATTATTTGTATTTGACTCATGCCAATGTCTAAAGATCTTCCTCAATCAGCTTACGCACAGCAACCACGTTTTCTTGGGTGACTGCAGTTTTTGGATGACCTTGACGGGGATCATCACTGAGCTTGACACGTCCACGTTGAAATTCAGCAAACCAGCGATAAATCGTGGTTTTGGATGGGGCTTCATCACCAAATGCAGAAATCATCCGGTTAACACACTGTTTTTGTGTTAAACCACTTCGAAAGTCATAATAAATCATCGCTCTTGAATTTTCTCGAGTCAATTCCATTTTCTCAACGACTAAACAAGTTTGACAAAACCTTGTGACAAGACCGAGCATCTTTTTTTAAATAAATAAATGGTATTCGATTTTTAAAACCAAGGAGTTTTCAATTAAAAAAGATTTTAATATGACAGGAACAGTGGAAATATTCCATTGCCGATACTTTGAGTGCAGCCTTGTAACATCGAGTAACCACAAAGCGGCGAGGCGCCTGGTACTGCGATAGTGAATCCTTCTGCTAAGATGATTGAAACGAAGCCTCACTACAATGATTTTTAGGATCTGATGATGACGATGACGACGAATAAAGATAAAAGAGAAATATATAATAAGAGAAAAAACCTAATGAAAAAGTTCATGATCATTCAGAGTAACCAATTACTTTTCACCCGGATAAAGGAAGAGAACGCTTTTATTTATAATGCCTATCATTCACTGTGAACGTAAAAGTAAATCCTTCAGTGCATACGTCACGTACTTTATTGAAAATCTCATCTAATGCCTCAATTTTACAGGAAAGTAAGAAGATAAAATTTAGAATAGGAAAATAATCAACATGTTCGTATATTATAAATGTATCGTGAGCAAATGAAAAGATTAAAATGTTTGTGAACTAAATAATTCATCGGGATCGTATGATAGAAAAATAATCTTCGATAAAAAAGAATAATTAAATAAAATATAGATTATTACTTATGATTTAATCAAAGTAATTTTTTGAATTTACCATAGCAACATATCGTCACGACTGTATTCCTCGAGGGGGCAAAATTTAAGGAGCAGCAAGCTACTCGGACCACGATTAGCCATTAAAATATGGGTTTTGATGGAAAGTTGTAAATACAGGTGATAGGTGGCTAAACCACCGCTTACAGAATCACAAACTCATTATCCTATTACTTAGCTTCTACGAAGTTCTAGGCAAATAACACAGTTGGCAGATTCATTACCCGACTGTCAAGGAAGGGTTATGTTTTACGCGCGATCGTGTATGTTTGTAAATTTCTTTATTACCTCGTATCTTCTAAATGGCTATATAGAATTCCACAATTAAGGTATCATTTTATTCTTTTTAATAACCTAAGTGTTCTTAGATAGCTTTTTTAATAAACAAAATGGCTGATTTTTGGCGCAAAATAGTAATACGTTAATAAAAAAAATTCACCAAACCTATCGAATAGGATATCAAAATAAAGGAATTTAAAAGGGGATTACAAAAATACATACGTTTTATGTTTAAATTTAAGTATGTTTGTAAATTTCTTCGTTACCTCGTATCAATATTCCAAATTCCAAACGGATTTTAACAATTAAGCTATCGTTTTATTCGTCTTAAATACCCAAGCGCTCTTAGATAAAATAAAAAATAGCGGATTTTTGACGCAAAATGGTTAATTAAAAAAACGTTAATTAAAAAAATAAACCGAACCTATCGAATATCGAATATAAGTTGTATGTTTAAATTTAATTTGGAATGATAAATTGGTTTATAAAACTTTTATAGCTAATATAGGGCTATTAGACATGTGAAGCCTAAATTTTAATGAAATAAATCAAAAGAATACATGCTTGTATTGATGTTTTAAAAATGCTTTGTAAAGCGCCATCTATTCCATTCTATGGGTAAAGTCATTTTATCAATGGAAATTGATGACTTTCAAGGTGGTACGTTAATAAGACGCTAGATGGCAGAAATACATGGTTTTGAGTACACGTACATAAGGGTCGAATACACAACTTTCTTTTCTTGAAATCGGTAGGTTGTCTATATTACATACCTACAAAAGTAGATCCGCTCAAAGAAATAACCAAACCTATCCAATATCGAATATAAGTTTTATGGTTAAATTTAATTAGGAATAATAAATGTTTTGATAACTGGTTTATAAAATGTGCAATGTTTGTGCCAGACCTCGTTATATGCAAAAAGAATAGGTAGTTATTAATATCCGTCGCCCAATCACATTTAAAACGGATTTTAACAATTAAGCTATCGTTTTATTCGTCTTAAATACCCAAGTGCTCTTAGATAAAATAAAAAATAGCGGATTTTTGACGCAAAATGGTAATACGTTAATTAAAAAAAATTAACCGAACCTATCGAATATCGAATATAAGTTGTATGTTTAAATTTAATTTGGAATAATAAATTAGTTTATAAAGTTTTGATTGCTAATATAGGGCAATTAGACATGTGAAGCCTAAATTTTAATAAAATAAATCAAAAGAATACATGTTTGTACTGATGTTTTAAAAAAATGCTTTGTAAAGCGCCATCTATTTATCAATGGAAATTGATGACTTTCAAGGTGGTACGTTAATAAGACGCTAGATGGCATAAATACATGGTTTTGAGTACACGTACATACGGGTCGAATACACAACTTTCTTTTCTTGAAATCGGTAGGTTGTCTATATAATATAATATACCAACAAAAGTAGATCCGCTCAAAGAAAGGATTTTGAGAAATCCCGACGGTATTTTTATTGGTTTTCACGCGACCGAAGACGCGGGAAACGGCTTTTAATTTATTAACATTTATGTACCTACATAGTCATAAATACGTTATTTACAGCCATCGATATATAAGTATATGTAAGTAGGTAAAACAAATTGTACTAAATTGACTTAACCGAAAACGAGTTTAAAACCTTAAAATAATAAATTTAAAACTACAATTTACTATATATATAAGTACTATTATTTATTTACTCTAATACTATACATCTACAATACTGATTCACATCTAATACGTAAGAATAACTTTAAAATCTTCGTATGGGATTACAACAGCGTATCGGAGTAGAAAATAATATAAACGTGTATACAGAATATCTACATACATATTGAAATTGGTATATAGTTTTGGGTTTTGTTTAAAAGGTAGTTATCAGATATTGGAACCCGAAATTCGATAAAGATACGATTCACTTTTTCACAACCGTATAAAATAAAGGAGAAAATTATACATATACATAATAAAACTTTGATTCCTATTGTTATAAGTGTACGAAAGTTTCCACTAACCTCAAATCCCCCAGCGACAAACACAATTATAGTTTTCTCACATTCTAAATAGAGTTCCACGAGTTTTCACAACTAAATATTTTATATATTTATTTGATATAAACCGAAGACAATTGAATTGAATATAGCTCTTAACTTGATAGTATCTAATAATTATATTTGAATAAATACAAGTAATATTTTGTGACATTTACTTATATACCCTATAAATGTCTACTGTTGAACATAGGCCTCCCTCATAGGTTGCTCCATAGGGGGATTTCGTCATAGCTGCCACGATTGGCAAGCGGGTTGGCAACCGCAGTTATTTATTATTTTCAGTTGTTATCAGGAAGATGATGATGCTACTGCTGCTGATGATGTACATGCCCATCTTCTGTTCCATTTTCCCTCTGATGTCTCTTTCGACACCCTCAGGACGATATGGGGTAACGGATGGTCTTTCTCTCATTTATTTTATGACTCTTACACCTGTGCACTGCATAAGTTTCGTGATTTCGGCATTCTTCTTTAAAGCCCAGAATACCTGGCGTGTAAGCGCTAAGGTGAACGTATCAGCGTGTCGCATCTCATTATCTTACTTACTTATATACTTATGCCCCCGGGAGTATGCTAGCCGGTATGTATATAAGGCGAGACCTTGAGTGACCTTGAGCCCTGGTTAGAAGCAACTCATACAACTCTATTTTATTCTAAAAATTGCTGATGCCTGTGCCAGTGTTGGGATGTGCGTAGGCTGCTACTTGCTTGCTTGTAATAGGATTTTCCTCTGTTGATCCTATTATGTGTTCCCCATTGTTTGTCAAATAAGCTGGATATTTGCAGTAGTTGCCACGCTCGGTAGGCAAGTTCGCGACCTCAGTATCTAATATTCCAGTTGCAATTAGGAACACGATGTTGCTCTTATCCTAGCTTATTTCCCTCTGACACGTATTACGTCAGACATGGGACTATACGGGGCTGTGAGTATTCTTACACCGCCTCTACGTGGTAAGTGTGACTATTAAAGATAACAGTGTTTTATATCGTATATTATCTTAAATAAAAAATATGATTTATAGGTTAGTAATAGTATTAATACCAAGGTATTTAACGAAGAAAAACTTTTTTTCACCAAAGGAAGTTTCAAGTCTCTATTACAAAGATTTATTATTTCTATTTATTTATTATAAAGATATATTATAGTTGGTAAAGTTTCATACAAATAGCAAGTAAGTTTCGAAAATGGCACGCATTATTTCCCGTACGATTGCTTCGCAGTTTATTCGGGTTATCTGAGCTACGGGCCTTGTGTTTGAACCTGTGGCTACGGATACCATGTTGCAATAACGCGGAACGCGAAAATGAGGAAAAATCAAGACCCAGCAGTGCTTAGCATTTCCGACCGGGAGGCCGTATGGAAGGAGAAGGAGCTCCATGGGAGGTACTACTGGGCTCTACATGAGCCCTCCGTAGATACAGTCGCCTCCCTCAACTGGCTACGTTTTGGTGACCTATTCGGGGAAACCGAGGGTTTTATCTGTGCTATACAGGATCAGGTTATTAAGACCAACAACTATCGGAGATACATCCTAAAGGATGGCACAGTCGACATCTGTCGAGCTTGTCGCCATCCCGGTGAGTCGCTTAGGCATGTCATCTCCGGTTGTTCGGCGCTTTCTAACTCTGAGTACTTGCACAGACACAACCTAGTAGCCAGAATTCTACACCAGGAGCTCGCTCTGAAATACGGTCTCGTGGACTGGAAATTGCCTTATTACAAGTACTTGCCGGAAGCCGTGCTCGAAAATGACCGCGCCAGGCTCTACTGGGACCGGGCCATCATCACAGACAGGACTATTCTTGTGAACAAGCCTGATATTGTGCTGATGGACCGGGCACAGTCAAGGATATTTTTTGTCGACATTACCATTCCATTTGACGAGAACCTCGTGAAAGCCGAAACAGATAAGCGAACAAAATATCTGGACCTGGCTCACGAGGTGACTTACATGTGGGGTGGTCTGCCGGCCGAAATTATTCCTGTAGTCGTCTCTGCGAATGGGCTAATCCCAGTCAGCCTCTCGGGTCATCTGAGGCGACTGGGACTCCGTGACGGACCGCTCCGGGCTCAAATACAAAAGGCGGTGGTCCTCGATACCGCCCGCATCGTCCGCCGGTTTCTTTCCCTTTCCTCCTAACCCTCGGTCGTTTGGTCTCCCCTGCCGAGGGCTTCCATCTGGTTGGATCTTATTTATTTATGTATTTTTTGTATTTATATTATTTTATTGATATTTATGTATATTTATCTTTTCATTTTAATTCATAATTATATATTTATAGAACTCAACCAGATGAGAAAATTATATAGATACCCCAAAAATAATAATAATGACATGTGGGGTGGGACTCCGTGACGGACCGCTCCGGGCTCAAATGCAAAAGGCGGTGCTCCTCGATACCGCCCGCATCGTCCGCCGGTTTTATTCCCGTTCCTCCTAACCCTTGGCCGTTTGGTCTCCCCTGCCGTGGGCTTCCATCTGGTTGGATCTTATTTATTTATGTATTTTTTAAGCTATTGCATAGCTTCTATCGCGGGCCTTGAGTGCGGGAAAATCCAGAAATTTCGTAATGAAAAAAACCTCACGCTCTCCGACGGGCACGGAGGTGTGGCTTGAAGGCCGTGCATTGTCTAACGATGTCTAACGTCGTTTCTTTTCCTCAGTCTTTGTTGTCTTTGTCGAAGAGTTTTGAAATTTTGAATATGAATGAACAAAGTGAATTTATTATTAAGGCTGCTCTCTCGCAAAAAGCCTGAAAAAAGCGTGAAGATGAACCAACTTTTCGTCGACACTTACAGAGATATTACATATGAAAAAAATAGCTAGTAATCTACATGATCTGATACGTAATTTGGTTTAGCCATAATTTTTTTATCGGTGTCACATAATAAATAAAAAAAATACCCAAATCACCTTCAACTCGTTGAGATGAAACCACTTTACTCCTTCATTGTTTATCAAAGGAATATAGAAAAAATATCTACTGCTTTGCAATACAAAATAAAATAATTTGGTTTGGTTACTTTTTAGAAATATGTATTATTTTTATGATAATAAATTAAAAATGCGTCCCGATTAAATACTGCGTCTATATCACCCCCGCATTCGTCCACGAATTCAGTGCGGGGCGCATCGTTTTGCTAGGTGGACGTACGCCGCGTTGCGAGAGCTTAGCACTACGAAATAAAATCGTAAAATATTACTGCAAAAATTTAATTTTGTTAATAGTGGAGTAGTTTTTTTCTGATTCTTGTTTAATAGTAGTATTTTATAGTTTTATTAATTGTACAGTTTTATTAATGTTTAAGTTTAGTTTGTAAAACATGGGGAATAAGCAGAAACGATTGAAGAGAGGTCTAAAAAATATTACAAACAAAAGGGTATACATTTATCAAGGTAAGTTTTAAGTTTTATCTACATATTTCATAATATTAGACAGGTGCTGTTTATAAAATACCTATATTACTATGATTTCGCCACTCTGTGACGAGACAAAGCGCGGCAAACGCAAGTGGCGGCAAAGCGCGGGCCGCGTCGTCGCATGCTGGTAGCGCATGTCTGAGAAATTAAAAAATATATATTTCGAAGAAATGTGAAGTTCGTCAACACGCATTGAGGCAGTGTGGCGGACATTTCCTTGCCTTAAAACCCTCTCAGAAATTACAGGAGGCCTGTGCCCAGCAGTGGGACGTATATAGGCTGTAACTTTACTTTTTTTTTACTTTTATAAATATGTTATTTTACCGACCGAAAAATAAAAAATAAGCAACCGACAATCTCCTAGGTCCCTAGGTGACTTGCGAGACGTCAGTGTAACAAAACAAAACGGCCCAGAAAAACAGACTTTCCAACTGATAGCTAAATCAGCACGCAACAATTTCATTGGTGCCAGTGGGGATCGAACCCGGGTTGCTCCCGTACTGTTATACCTATAACGAGCGCTAACCATGTGAGCTACCACGGCTCTCAACGACATCGTCTTAACGCAATTCCTTTGTATAGTGCGACGTTGCCACTCTTATTAGTTATTCCGCTTCGTAATATTTTATTTATAGGTGATATTTTGTTTATGTAGGTATTTGATAGATTCCTATAGTCCTTTTTTTTCGCAGGAGACAAAAATAACAGATCTTTATTAGATTCGTTTAGCCCGAATAATACAGTTTTTATGATTCTGGTTCAGATTAGATTTAATTTTAGTCACTTAAGTTTCGTATATTGTTCAAAATAATGAAATAAATCCACAGAATCTGCAGTTACGAAAAAAAGCAATATCATTTTAGTCTCCGGCGAAAAAAAAAGATATATATCATGATTAATTTATCAACTAGTTATTCGTTTACTAAATACGAAAAAATATCTAGGATTCCCCAGCCGTGATAAATTACAGATTGACTATATTATCATTTATTTTACTATTGTAAATAAGTACTAATTGTAGATATTGACAGGTTTAATAGAAGTTCATTTTCTTATAATGTGACTAATAACCTAATATGACCTTGGGAAGAAACTCATTTTAATATAAGGTTTTACTGCAATGACTGCCAATGGGTTGTTAATTTCTACAATAGACCGTGGCGTATTGTTGCTGACATGAATAACTCCGAAAATATAATTTATTTACTTGATCGTGTTGAGTTTTTGTGCTCTCACTGCGAGTTTACTTTTTATGATCACTATCTTAAGGAAGAGTGCGAACTATTTACCTAATCTGTACAAAATTACTCTATACTTAACTAGATTCATTTTTGTGAAAGGCTATTTTTGTTAAATTAAGATATTATGTTTGGTTTTGCAGTTATTTGAATTACGTCGTATGACGTCAGATTATCGGTAAACTCCGACGGGCACGGAGGTGTGGCGTTGAAAGCCGTGCATCGTCTAACGTCGTTTCAGTTCGGCAGACTTCGGCACTCGGCAGACTTCGGCACGGTGTTTGTGTGCGTGCGACTAGTCGTATGCGTGTACACTAGCTGCTAACTGAATGATAAAAATTCCTGAATAACCTACATGTATTGTAAGATATTAAAAATATTTTAAACAATATTAAATTCTCATTTATACAATAAGAGAAAAAAAATTGTTTTCTTGTCGGTCACCACGCTCAAAAAGTGTAACTTGATTTAATATCAAAGACTTAACTGCATAAATAAAATAAATAATTAATTATAATTGCATAAGTTGATAAAAAATGCTATGCAATAGCTTTACCGCGGCAGTCCCCGAGTGCCACACGTCTTTTTTTTGTATTTATATTATTTTATTGATATTTATGTATATTTATCTTTTCATTTTAATTCATAATTATATATTTATAGAACCCAACCAGATGAGAAAATTATACAACGTGTTCCTACAATGGTGACTTTAATTTTACACACGGGTAGGGCTAGTGCCCATTAATCATATTAGATTTGATAGATTAAAATTACTCGTAAATTGAAAATTTTTTTTTTCAAACAAACTAAATAACAAAATGTTACTAAAATTAGGATCACCCTTGCCAAAGTTCATTAATAAAATTACCTAGTTAAGTCGGAGCGGCAACGCGTCGTTTTGCGAACTGGCAACCGTGCAATGCGTCTGGTACCTACAACCTTGTACTCGTGATGGTCCGTATCTACTGATTGATGATTTTGGTGTTTGGGTGCCCAATGGTGCAGATTGTGCTGGTTCCACATGCCGTTTCTGGTGAATGTGCTTTCGTCAGTCCAACAAATTTGGGAAAGAAAGTCACAAACCTCCATTTTACTCAGTAACCACTGACAATAATTCACTCTTATTAACTTATTACTCGCATGTACTTTTCTAACCTTGAATGGGTACCACTTTTTGCGCTTTAAATGTCCACATATTCAGCCGCTGTGTAGTTCGGACGTGTATTTGCCATTACGATCATAAGTTTACACAGGCACTAATAACCCAAATAAAAGCGTGCGTATCAAAAGAGATGTAAACGTACCTACTAGATTAGAAAACGAAAACAAAACAAAGCGTCTTTATCGCAGTAACATAACCTAATTACACAAAAATTAATTAATAAAACAATAGGTAAGCATCTTTTTCGCAGAGACATTCACAAAAGTATTAGTCGACGTAATTATGGGCACTACTGTGAAGATATGTGTCAAGGACACAGGTTCGGCGACCAATAGAAATGCAAAAAAATAATACGATTTCGGTGCGGCGGGGTGAGGGACACACGTCGCCTGCGCCGCCCGCTTGCTGACAAAGTTTCTTTCCTTCAATAGTATTGCTTATTCATTTTAATTTCAATGATGCAATGCTATGATCCGTGACCCCGCCAAATGACCGCTGCGCGACAGTTCTCTACGTACAGGTTGCTCTAAGATGCTATTTTCTAAAATTTCAAATATATCCGTAAATAATAACGTTTAATATTAATATAATATCTTTATGAAATGAAAATGTGAAAACGTATATGTGTGTTTTTTTTTTTTTTTAACATGGGGAAATGCCTACGCATACCCGCCTCGCGGGGGCAAGGACGGGTTATGTCGGACTCGCACCGACTAAAACCCCATGGTGTTCCACCTTTGTCGCTTATTGGCAGGGCCACGGGAACGCTTTCGCACACATCCGCAGCCCCACCAGCGCCTGCCGCCCCATGGCAGCACCTCCTCGGGAGAGGAATATTCCTCCCCGTTCTCCTTCACAGGTAAGGCGCACCAGAACACATGGGGCGCCTTCCTTCTCGGCCTCCAATTTCATCTGCGCAACGGACGCCCCCGCGTCCAATGCAAGAAGGCCATGGGGCCAGGAAAAACGAGTACTTAGAAGTACTAGCCTTCCCGACCCCAGCGGCGGATCTGGTCTATGGCTCCGCCGCCAACCAAGATTCGGCTGCGGAGGGTAGGGAGAGCGGCGCCTCGCAATACCGACAATCCTCTCCCCCCGCAGCCCCACCACCACCGCATCAACGGTGCGGCCCCGTTTGAGTCGCGGAGGATAGGGCGAGTGGCGCATCGCCATACCAACACTCCTCTTCCTCCGCGACTCCACCTCGGCTGCAGCGGTAGAGGGTGCGCGAGTCCCCACTCGCTGCAGTCCACCAGAACACATCCGAAGTGGGCTCCCCAAGCCCACTC
Organism: Parnassius smintheus behrii; assembly: GCA_036936625.1. Classification (NCBI taxonomy): domain Eukaryota; kingdom Metazoa; phylum Arthropoda; class Insecta; order Lepidoptera; family Papilionidae; genus Parnassius; species Parnassius smintheus. The sequence continues at coordinate 52,867,056 of JAUPFT010000001.1, forward strand.
GGAGTGGCCACCTCAGGCCGGCCCTTCACCTCGGGCCAGCCACGTGGGTTCCTCTTTGTTCACCGTGGACCGACCAAGCCACGGCTACTAAGCCCCCCCGCCACGACAAGGCGGGAACCCGTTCGGGGGGGATATGTGTGTTAAAATAAAGTCACCATTGTAGGAACATTTTCTGAGAATCGTATCTTTATCGAATTTCGGGTTCCATTATCCGATAACTACCCTTTAACCAAAACGCAAAACTATACACCAATTTCAATATGTATGTAGATATTTTGTATACACGTTTATATTATTTTCTACTCCGATACGCTGTTAAAATCCCATACGAAGATTTTAAAGTTATTCTTACGTATTCGATGTGAATCAGTATTGTATTATATATATTGTATTATATTATATTATTGTATTGTATTATATTATATTGTATATTGACGATATGTTGCTATGGTAAATTCAAAAAATTACTTTGATTAAATCATAAGTAATAATCTATATTTTATTTAATTATTCTTTTTTATCGAAGATTATTTTTCTATCATACGATCCCGGTTAATTATTTAGTTCACAAACATTTTAATCTTTTCATTTGCTCACGATACATTTATAATATACGAACATGTTGATTATTTTCCTATTCTAAATTTTATATTCTTACTTTCCTGTAAAATTGAGGCATTAGATGAGATTTTCAATAAAATACGTGACGTATGCACTGAAGGATTTACTTTTACGTTCACAGTGAATGATAGGCATTATAAATAAAAGCGTTCTCTTCCTTTATCCGGGTGAAAAGTAATTGGTTACTCTGAATGATCATGAACTTTTTCATTAGGTTTTTTCTCTTATTATATATTTCACTTTTATCTTTATTCGTCGTCATCGTCATCATCAGATCCTAAAAATCTTTGTAGTGAGGCTTCGTTTCAATCATCTTAGCAGAAGGATTCACTATTGCATTACCAGGCGCCTCGCCGCTTTGTGGTTACTCGATGTTACAAGGCTGCACTAAAAGTATCGGGAATGGAATATTTCCACTGTTCCTGTCATATTAAAATCTTTTTAATTGAAAACTCCTTGGTTTTAAAAATCGAATACCATTTATTTATTTAAAAAAAGATGCTCGGTCTTGTCACAAGGTTTTGTCAAACTTGTTTAGTCGTTGAGAAAATGGAATTGACTCGAGAAAATTCAAGAGCGATGATTTATTATGACTTTCGAAGTGGTTTAACACAAAAACAGTGTGTTAACCGGACGATTTCTGCATTTGGTGATGAAGCCCATCCAACATCACAATTTATCGCTTGTTTGCTGAATTTCAACGTGGACGTGTCAAGCTCAGTGACGATCCCCGACAATGTCGTCCAAAAACTGCAGTCACCCAAGAAAACGTGATTGCTGTGCGTAGGCTGATTAAGGAAGATCTTTAGACATTGGCATGACTCAAATACAAATAATCTTGCATGAACAATTAGGTGTAAAAAAGTTGTTTTCCCGATGTATACCGCATTCGCTCTGTGAAGAGCAAAAAGCGGCTCGCGTTACTTGGTGCGTCAGAACTCTCGAAAGATTCCACGCAGGATCCTCAAATGCTGTATGGTGACGAATCCTGGGTATACGCGTATGAACCCGAAACAAAAAACCAGTCACGAGTTTGGGTGTTCGAAAATGAGTTTAAGCCAACAAAAATTGTTAGTTCACGGAGTGTTGTAAAAAAATGGTGGCCACGTTTGTCTCCAAAACCGCCTATGTTACGACTATTCCTCTTCAGGGACAAAGAACGGTTAATGCAGAATGGTTTGCTAGCATTTGTTTGCCACAGGTCGTTTCGGAACTCCGTAAAGAGAACTGCAACAATCCTCCATCACGACAATGCAAGTTCTCACACCACACACAGAACAAAAGAGTTTTTAGAGCAACAAAACATAGAATTATTAGACCATCCGTCGTACAGCCCCGACCTAAGCGCTAATGATTTCTATACTTTCCCTAAAAGAAAGAATAAATTGCGTGGAAAGAGATTTTCATTACTTGAAGAAACTGTAGACACCTACAAAACTGCCATTTTGGAGACCCCAACTTCCGAATGGAATGGTTGCTTCAATAATTGGTTCCATCGTATGGAAAAATGTGTCAAATTTCGCGGAGAATACTTCGAAAAGCTAGACCGGCTAGCGTACTCCCGGGGCCATAAGTTTATAAGTAAGTAAGACAATGAGATGCCGCACGCTGATACGTTCACCTTAGTGCTTGCACGCCAGGTATTCAGGGCTTTAAAGAAGAATGAAGAAATCACGAAACTTATGCAGTGCACAGGTGTAAGAGTAATAAAGTAAATGAGAGAAGGATATCCGTTACCCCATATCGTCCTGAGGGTATCAAAAGAGGCATCATAGGGAAAATGGAACAGAAGATGGCCAGCTACATCATCAGCAGAAGCAGCATCATCGTCTTCCTGATAACAACTGAAAATAATAAATAATCGCGGTTGCCAACCCGCTTGCCAATCGTGGCAGCTATGACGAAATCCCCCCATGGAGCAACCTATGAGGGAGGCCTATGTTCAACAGTAGACTTTTATAGGGTATATAAATAAATGTCACAAAATATTACTTGTATTTATTAAAATATAATTATTAGATACTATCAAGTTAAGAGCTATATTCAGTTCAGAATGTCTTCGGTTTATATCAAATAAATATATAAAATATTTAGTTGTGAAAACTCGATGGAACTCTATTTAGAATGTGATAAAACTATAATTGTGTTTGTTGCTGGGGGATTTGAGGTTAGTGGAAACTTTCCTACACTTCTAACAATAGGAATCAACGTTTTATTATGTATATGTATAATTTTCTCTTTTAATTTATACGGTTATGAAAAAGTGATCTCAAATGTAAAGAAGTGTTTTCTAATGTTTCTTGTGACATTTTAAATTAATTTCACGCAAAATTGTCTCTGATATATTAAAAATAAAATAAAATTTTCATCGAAACATTTACAATATTCAAAGACAAAAAAAAAACTAAAATCTTGAATTGTGTGATTGGTGGTATCGTGCCAAGAACGCTGGCTGCATTTCCTCGCTGAATGGCTTTGAACGAGAATAAAACCAGCCGTCTTACCACCAGCAGTCACTGATACAGTTCTTTTAGGACCTGCACTGCACACTGACTGCGTGGACCGATAGTCTCTAAAGCAAATGGCACAATTATGTATTCATTTATCAGAGACTCATATTTGCGCCACTTAGTTCAGCTGCTTCTAATGCCACTCCGGCTCGAAACGAGATACCCATCCCTGAAATGAGAGACTGCCTCGTCTGCAGTGTTGAATTACGAGTAACAATAAATACTATTTATGCCAATTAGAGGACTTACTTTTGCGAGAATTACTAATAATAGACACTTATGTGCAACGAGTCTGCTAGCTGATGGAATAGCCAATAAAAAGCTCGGCGATATCGTTAAATTTATCCAAATAGAATTAGTAGAAATAAAAGTTAAGTTACAGCCTATAACGTCCCACCGCTGGTCACAGTCCTCTCCCCATTTCTGAGAGAGTTTCAGGGCAATGTAGTGTTCGACGCGTAGACCCAATGCGTGTTGCCAGACTTCACATGTCCACGGCTCCAACTAAATTTAGCGTGTACTTTGTAGACTTGTAAATAATTTGTTTTTGACTTAAGGTGAGGTTCCTGGAAAACAATAATCACAAACTTTTATAATTTTGCTGTCTTTGTTTTATTCATCTTGGTATTTTAAGTACTTAAGTCTTCGATCAACAATACCAAGTAGATATCGGGTCGGCGCAAAAAATCCATCTACGTAAATAAAAGGGGTATGAAAGTGAACGCAAGTAAGACGAAAATTATGGTTTTTGAAAGAGATGAAAGTAAAACGATATGTGAAATAAGAATAGAAGGGGAGTTGATCGAGCAAGTAGATGAGTTTGTATATTTGGGGTGCGTATTTAGCAGGGATGGGAGATATGATAAGGATATAGAACGACGAGTGAACGCAGGAAACAGAGTAAATGGGGCCCTGCACTCTATTGTGAAGAGTCAAAATGTGTCAAAAAAGGCACGTATGGCAATTCACAATGCTGTGTTGGTCCCTACTTTAACGTATGGTAGTGAAAGTTGGGTATGGCAGAAGAAGCACGTTTTTAATGTAAAGGCATCACCTTTACATTAAAAACATATGGCATTAAATTATAAGCAGTTTAGCTGTAATCCTTGAGCTAACAATGTGGGAAACACTAAATATTCACAAACTGCTTAGTGCACTTTAGCTGGCCTGTCGCTGAGACTTTAAAGCGCTCCTTTTGACTTTATATTATTACAAATTTATCTTATTAACTTTCACCACAGTATTTAGTGAGAGAGCTATCTACTATGTACATAACCTCGAGATTGTTCTGTATACCGGTCTTAGGCTGTGGTACGTGAGTGAGCACCATCTTTAACCGCGCACTTACTTACCACCTGGAACAAGCGCATATCGCGATTAATTTTCAATTATGTATGTTTCTGCGACTGACCAGCTTTTGGTAATACCAAATTTAATGAGAGTATAGTTATAAGTTTCATATGTGTCTCGCAACGCAGAGAAAATGGGTGCGTTTGGCAGAAAAAAGCGCTAGCAAGCGCTTGTAAGCAAAATGGCGATCGTAAGCGCTTAGTGCTGTCAAATCGTAAGTAGCTATTTTCCTCTAGGACACGATGTTAGTTTTAACCAGGGAACCTAACCTAATTTAAATATATGTGTGTAAAGTATTCATATTAAAAACTTACCAACCATGAATTTTTAATAACATGTATATGTTTATTCATGTCATTATATTACTTAAAACTAATATTGCACAAAACAACTTATAAACTCTACTTCAAAACAAACAAATTAAATAAGCAAAATGGCGGATTGTGTCAGCGCTTCTGAAGTAGCAATCGTGTCCTGGCCGAAAACTATTTTAGCGCTTGTAAGCGCTTGCTAGCGCTTTTTTCTGCCAAACGCACCCAATATGACCGCATCGGTGATACTAAACATAGAATACTACTATTAATAATACTAATACTACATACGTACGTACTAAATATAAAAATATATATAAAGACTCACGCCTGTCACCCAGAGGGGTAGGCAGAGACTACAGACTTCCATTTGGCACGATTCTGACACACCTCTCTCGCCTCCTTCACATCCATACACCTACGCATACATGCTCGTCGGTTAAGGGTACTCCTAATTTGGCCCGTTTCCAATAAATTGCCAATTTGGTCGATAAATTTTCGCCTAGGACGTCCCTTTTCGACTCTGCCATTCACTTCTGCAACATAAATTTTCTTTGTCGCTCTTTCCTCGTTCATTCTTTCCACATGACCAAACCACCGAAGCATTCCTTTCTTAATCCTGGTCACAACATCATCTTGCAAACCACACTCTTCTCTTATTACACAATTTCTTACCCTGTCATTCAGATTCAGCCCTAACATACTACTTAACGACCGCATTTCTACTGCGTTTATTCTACTCTCGTGCTTCTTCTGCCACACCCAACATTCACTACCATACGTTAAAGTAGGGACCAACACAGCATTGTGAATTGCCATACGTGCCTTTTTCGACACATTTTGACTCTTCACAATAGAGTGCAAGGCCCCATTTACTCTATTTCCCGCATTCACTCGTCATTCTACTTCCTTATCATATCTCCCATCCCTGCTAAATACGCAGCCCAAATATACAAACTCATCTACTTGCTCGATCAACTCCCCTTCTATTCTTATTTCACAAATCGTTTTACTTTCTTCTCTTTCAAAAACCATAACCTTCGTCTTACTTGCGTTCATTTTCATACCCCTTTCTTTTAATGATTCGTTCATTAATGTAACCATCATTTGCAACTCGGCCGCCGACGACGCAAGAATGACTTGATCATCGGCGTACAAAAGGCATTTGACGGTTAACTCACCCATTCTTAATCCGCATTCTTCAACTTTCAAATTTTGCAAACAACTGTCTATAAATAGGTTGAACAGCCACGGGGAAGCCACACAGCCCTGTCTGACACATTTATGGATGTCAAACCAGTCCGAGTAGACCCCGTTGATCCTAACACAAGCACTAGAGTCCCTATAAAGAGACTCCAATGCCCGTATCAAGCCAGCGCTCAACCCAAATGAGTTCAGTGTTTGCCATAGCAAATCCCTATCCACTCTGTCATAGGCCTTTTCCAAGTCCATGAACGCACAAAAAACCTTTTGGTTTTTGGCCAGAAACTTCTCCGCGATCATGCGCATGGAAAAGACTTGATCTGTACATCCCATTCCCTTTCTAAATCCCGCTTGCACATCCCAAATTTTTCCATTAGTTTCTTTCATGACCCTTTCAATCAGTACCTTAGCGCACAGTTTTCCCACAATGCTAAGAAGGCTGATGCCACGGTAGTTTTTACAGTCCTGCTGCGACCCTTTTCCTTTATATACTGGGACTATCACGGCTTTGCATCAGTCTACCGGTACCATAAACACACAGCATAAATTAAACAAGGTGTGCAGCAGGCCTGCCACCACTTCCTCTCCAGCCCTTAGCATTTCGAGTGAAACTCTATCATATCCGGGCGCCTTACCCGCTTTCATGCTTTTCATTGCTTTCATTATTTCATCTATACTTATCTCGCTACCTCTTTCCTCTTCTTTCGGAGTTTCTACTTCACTTAGTACACATGTTGTCTCCTCACTAATAAACACGCTTTCAAAATATTCCTTCCATCTCTTTAAACTCAAAACTTCATCATTCAGAATATAGCCATTCTCGTCTCTTATAGCATTCATCATAGGCTGTTTTGAATGTCCCCTGGCAGTTCTTACCAGTTTCCAGAACATTTTAATATTTGCCTGGAAGTTATCCGATATTCTTCTATCATTCTTATCCGTTCTTTCTTGCTTTTTTCTTTCAACTACTTCTTTTACTCTTTTATTAAGATGTCTAAAGACTGCCTTTTTTCTTTCAATATCATCATTCGTACCGCTAGAATTACCAGCCTTTGTACTAAATATCATGTTTTTTTCTCATTTAATTACTACTTTACTACTTTAATGAAATTTGAAACATGTTTCGAACACATGTTCGTATTTGCTCGGAATATACAAATAAATAACTAAATATGAAAGCTACTGCTATAGTAAGGCTACATTTATTAATGAAATAAAGTTTGAAAATTTTGTTTGTTTACTTCCTGCGTAAAGTGTGAACTTATTTTGGTATAGAAGCGTATCATGTTTGAAAAACTTTTATTGTTTACTAATAATAAATTGATAGAACCTTAAAAATGATTATCGTTACCCGTTTGGTGCAATGTAATTATTATGATTATATTACTAATTATTGGAGGTTGTGTGATCTTTATTGTGTTTTCCATAGCAATTATATATATACACTATATGTATATACATTATTTATACAAATGGAAAACACAATAAAGATCACATAACCTCCAATAATTGGTAATATAATCATAATAATCACATTGCTCCAAACGGGTAACGATAATCATTTATACATATATTCACAAGTGGTGTGTAAGATATGCCAACCTTTTCCCAAAACGAATAAACTTCTATGCCCTATTTCTACGCACATTTCGTCACCTGTAGCCGTTTTAAAAAGCTCATGATCAGCATTGAACCTTAAACGGCTGTGGGTATGTGATATACGGATATGTTAAATACAATAATATAATATTTAAAAAAACGTCCCATCAATGAAAAATGTCACTTATTTACATAACATTCAACCGTATATAATACTAAAAGGTCATAAAAATTTGGGCGGTGCTCCAGTCCCTTCAGTGGTTTTAAGTCTATTGACGGTGTGTTAAAGTGCTGCAGTGTTTGTATAGTAGGGCCAAAACCAGAGTACGAAACCTATCCAACTTCAGAGAGGTGTAAGACAGGGCGACGTTATTTCCCCGAAACTCTTCACCGCTGCATTGGAAGACGTTTTCAAGCTACTGGACTGGAAAGGATACGGTATTAACATCAAACGCGAGTACATCACTCACCTTCGATTTGCCGACGATATAGTCCTTATGGCAGAATCGCTGGAGGGCTTAAGCACTATGCTCAATTACCTCAATAGTGCCTCCCAACGGATAGGTCTAAGATTAATATGGACAAAGCAAAGATCATCTGTAACGTCCAACTGGGTAAGTTCAACTTCGGCCAATAGGACAATCGACGGTTTCAACTCGGCTGGGCGGCGTTCGGGAAATTACGATACATCTAGTCAGCTATACCTCAAAACCTGAAAACGAGACTGTACAACTAGTGCATGTTGCCAATGAAGTCTTATGGAATAAAGACGTGGTCCTTCACTGCTGACCGTATGAGGACACTCAAGGTCACTCAGCGAGCTATGAAGAGGGCTATGCTCGGGGTTTCTCTGCGTATGAGTGTAGAGAACCGGATATCCTTTTTATTGGAAAGGAGGCACTTCATCTTGATCCTCAGGGGTTTCAGCGCAGTTCAGTATCTACTTATCGTCAGGTGGACTGTGTGCTCGTTTGTCACCTCAATTCTGGTAGTCGTTAGAAATAATATGAGAATAAACTACAGAGTGCGGAAGCTTCAACAAGCGGTTCGCAATGCAAGCGCACAAGCACGGAGTCTGCCTACAGTAGCATATGGAAAAATAACGCGATATTTAGTACTGACGACGAAGGTATCGATTTCTTCATATCAATTTCTTTGTCTGCTACTGTAAGTGAACACCACGCCTGTGAACGTACGTTGCGATATACTTGTATAAAGCTTCCGTAATCTCGATCACATTGACAAATACGCTTCGAACTTTGAAGCGTCTGTTTACGTTGCTGTTGTAGTTAAAGTAAATTTTCTGACTTAGTGAGTCCAACTTTGATCTAAAATCAATCTTCGAATCCTACTTAGCTGGGCAAATCTTGGAAAATTGAGACACACGTGATATGTAGTATTCCTCAAACATTTAAAATAAAAGTGTAAAAAGCAGTTCGTGTTACCAGTGACGAGCAATGGAACCGAGAAGTGACATCTGCTTAGATATGAGGACACTTTAAGTCAATCAGCTGACTGGTAAAACCTTGGGTTACCATCCCGCCTGACAAGTACAGCAACTATGGCAAATATGAGTGGCCCTATTAGGAAATCTATGGGGGAGGCCAATGTTCAGCAATAGATTTTTATAAGTTTTATAATTATATACCTTCGCTATCGAAGGTAGATCATATCGCATCCACATCTATTTTTCTTTATTACTTTCTATTCTAAACAAAATATAACAGCAAAAACGTAGATAATAGTGTGTGTCAATTCTGCAATTAGCGATGATGAAGATTCACTAAGTAACAAGGGTCGTAAGTATAAATTATATTAAATTCATACACCAGGCGGTAAAACATGTTACCAACTTTTCAGCCTAGTAGTATATCTGAGTAGGGTCCACATTCTTATCTATTTCGTTACACTGCCATATTCCGGTCCGAAGAAAGCTAGTATAATTACAGGCTGTGATATGTTACATCTTAGCCCCCAGAGATGACGACGCCTCGTTCCATCCGTAGCCTTCTTAGTTTTAAGTTGGTTGCAGGTATCTGCAGCCATTTACCATCATCAGGTAAACTGTAACTTCTCAGCTAATCATTTAACGAAATGTTGATGACCTTTACTGCACCAACTGCGACGGGATCCCCAGAGGTTCCTCGGACAAGTCATCAGAAAATTGTGAATATCTCTCGCGCACACTTGACATAAACACAATCTAGCAGTTCTGTGGTTTAATAGGTGCACCATTTATTTTTGCACATGCGTGGGGTGCAAAAAAAACATTGCATCTAGAAGAAAATGACGAGAATTCAGAGGCTCGATTCCCGTGACGCACAGATAAGTAAGTAAGTAATGATAACCGAGATACGGAACTGTGTTACTACTACATTTATAGCTTATGATGTTATTATCTTATAGTTAATTCTTATATTACGTAAAAAATTATTTTAACAAAATATTAACATCTAGCTTAGTTAAGTTAGTTGTAGTAAGTTACAAAATATATTTGGCACATAATTTGTTTTTATTGGTCCCTTAATTTTTATAAATTAAGAAGCAAATAACAAGTATTATTATTATTGTTAACTTATATAAGATAACTTGGAATTTTTAAAAAAATAATACTATGCGTACGGTGGTGGCATCATCATCATCAGTACAGCTTATTAAAATCCACTGTTGAACAGGATGACCTTTGCCATAATTGCCACGCTTTTTAGGCGGGTTAGCAACCGTAGTTATTTATTTTCTGGATTTTATTATAAAGACGCTACTACCCATCTTCTGACTTTTTACCCTCCGACGCCTCGCTCGACATCCACTTGAAGATATGGAGTAATGAATATATTTTATTACTACACCGCCACTAAACTACACGTAACGATGGCGTCACAAAAGAATCTATCTTCCCATTTCATCTTGTCGGTATGATAAGTGAGTGTATTTTTTTAAACAAGTTAAATTAAACGTGTAAAATTTTTAATTGATATAAATAATTTATATTTAATGCACCTATGTTCGAAGTTCATATATTTCTACGATCGTACGTACGTAATAAGATTTTTCGTCTCGTTCACTTGAGAAGTATTAATGATATCATCTCCTAACCATTTCGAATTGATCTTTTATTGCATAATGTTCATCAATCATAAAGATTCTGTTGTCTGTTATTTTTTCTCTCACAAAAAGTCGAATGTACGCCAAGAAACGGTAAATTAATAGTAGTTGTAATCTATATTATGTTCCACAGCTGGCACAGGCCTCCTCTCATTTCTGAGAGGGTTTTAGGGCAAAGAAATAGCACCCACGCAAGGAATAGCGTGTTGCGAACTTTCTTCGAAATATTTTTTTCCTTATTTCTTAGTCATGCAGGATTCCTACGGATGTTTTCCTTCACCATCGAACACGTGGTAAATCAGCACTTAAAATTTCAATTCACAATTTCATTGGTGCCGGTGGGGATCGAACCCGAGTTGCTCGCGTACTGTGAAATTTACACAGCTACTTTTATTTACTGCTCTGGGGTAATATAAAGGTAAAAAATAATATATGAGCCATTTTTAGCTAATACAACACCTTCATTTTTTTATTTAGAAATCGAATCACAGTGCAGTGAATTTTAGATTTGATTTGTATTGTTGTAGTCATTTTAGAGAAGCGACTCGCAGCGGACACGTTGATCGATACTCTTGACCTGAATGGCTTTTTGTTTGTTTAAAAAAGCGCGAAGTTTACAAAAATACTTTAATGAAGCAAAATCACACTTATTTCATATACATTTATATGTTGCTAAATTTACTTGTTGTGAGATAGTATGCGTTTAATTGGTTTATGTAGAAGTAAAAGGTACAACGTTTTTTGTACTCTTCTGAGACCATCACGGAAGGAAAAACGAGGAACTTCGTACATTTTAAAGGTCAAGAAAGAAATAAAAAAGATGTGTGGAAGTGCGTGTCAAGTACGAGCATAGTTTTGTTACGTAGTAACAATATATTATATTATTTGGTTTTGTCATCACTTGAAATGAAAAAACAACAACACAACGCTCCGTCTATTATATTATATATCTATTATATATTGTTGATCTCAAAAGAGTACAGAAAACGTTGTGCTTTTAAACGAAATATATTATAATGATTTCTTATATTTACGCGAACACTGTACATTGATTAAAACTACTTTTACGGATTTTTTCGCGTTTTATTTATTTTATTTTTAATACCCGTTTTTTCGGGTGCTTTCCAGCACCCATGGTCACGGGGGACTGAGGTGACTGACGTCCCGATGTCAAAGTTAACCCGGAGTACCTTCAGCTTTTTTAATTATTGTCTTTGGTCCGATCTACGCAGAATGAACTAACTGTGGTTTGAAGTCTTGCAGTGGTATGCTTGGGTTTAGTTTTAATTTTATTAATTATAGGATCCCAAGCAGGTGGTAATACCAAGCCTCCTTCTCTATTGAAATTAGGATGTTTTTTAATTTCAATAGCCTCACGTATCATCCTTGGTAGGAATCGGTGTTCTTTCGCGAGGATTTGTGGTCTATCAAATCTGATGTAATGGTTGGGGCCATCTAGGATATGATCACAAACTGCAGACTTCCCGGAACGTTGATGCTTCACGTCAGCTATGTGTTCTTTTATGCGGGTTCTAATTGATCTCTTTGTTTGCCCTATATATGAGAGACCACAATCACAATCAAGCTTGTACACTCCTGCATATTTGATATGAATAAGAATATGAATATTGAATATGATTAGTTAATTCAAATTCAACTATATTTATTCAAAATAAGTCCCTATAGCGAGAGACTTTGTGAGAATTAGCTGCAAAAACTCTCAAAAATATTAATACTATAAAAATAATATATAGCAAACAAGTGTAACATTCTTAAAAAAAATTGGGGCTCTACACTCTATTGTGGAAAGTCTGAATGTGTCGAAAAAGGCACGTATGGAAATAACATTATGCTGTGTTACTCGTAGTCCCTACTTTAACGTTTTTAAGGTATGGCAGAAGAAGCACGAGAGTAGAACAAACGCAGTTAAAATGCGGTCGTTAAGTAGTATGTTAGGGCTTAATCTGAGTAACAGGGTGAGAAATTGTGTAATAAGAAAAGAACGATGCAAGATGATGTTGTGACGAGGATTAAGAAAGGAATGCTTCCGTGGTTTGGTCACGTAGAAAGAATGAATGAGGAAAGAGTGACAAAGCATATTTACGTTACAAAAGTGAACGGCAGAGTTGGTAAGGGACGCCCTTGGCGAAAGTTTGTCGACCAAGTTGGTGATCTATTGAAAAGTGGCCAAATTAGGATTACCCTTAACCGACGAGCATGTATGCGTAGGTATATGGATGTGGAAAATGCGAGGGAGGTGTGTCAATATCGTGCCAAATGGAAGTACGTAGTTCTACCTATCCCTCTGGGTGACAGGCGTGAGTGTATTGTCCACATACATATATGCCCACATATTCTTATACATACATACATAAACACCCAATATATTTGTCGCCCAAAGAGAGTGGGCACAGACTTTGTATTCTATTTAGCACTATCGTGATATAACATCTCTCTCACTTCTTATACATCCAAATAAGCTCGGTCAAGGCTATTTTCAATTTAGCCCGTGTTTAATATACTCTCAAATTGTTAGATATATTGAAGATGGCCTAAATGGCATTTCACTTCTGCAGCATAAATTTGCTTTGTAAATCTTTCCTTTTTTTCTTTCCTTTCTTTTCTAGGTGTCTATCCACCGAAGCATGCTTTACTTTAAAATAATTAGGTATTTAATATACTTGTTAGGTACCAAGTGATTCACATTATTATAGGAGTAGACTCTGTGATAAAAACTGTTGAAATAATTAAATTTATTTTCTTATTGGGCAGCGTAAAAAAAGATGGAAGTGTAGTAAGTGTTCATACTATAATCGAATGATATTTTTTGTATATGAGATTATCGTACGATTTATTTATTTTATTATAATATACGCTTTACGACATATGAATCGAAGAACATCATACGTCAAAATACTTTATTTAAGTTAGAGATTTTATTGTAAGTGCATGTTTTTTCAGTAAAATACAAAGTATCATGTCTGAAATAACAATGTCATAGTTACGTTTAAAAATTTTGCAGCATTTGCCCTTTAATTCAAAGATTCAGTGTGAAATGATATTGGAGTGTTACGATATTCTTTAAGCGCAGAAAAACTATTTTATCATGTTTTAGATAGTGATAGTATAAATATGAATACCGAAAACTAGCCTTCGATTCTTTTTTAATTCTTGCTACTATTTTTAAGTAGCGACGTTTTTGTCAGGCACAAAAAAATTATATTATAGCTTCTACTTAAAATTTTGAATCAATAAACTTTTTTGTACAATTTATAATTGGTGTATTTATATTACTACTATTTTTTCATCTTCATCCGTTTATGTATTGATTTGGTGTACAATAAAAAATTATCTATCTATTATCTATTATTTATGTAATTGTACATTTGCCATTAATTAAATGCCACTGTTTGATGTAATGGATAAGCGCATTTTTACCAACTATCCTAATTAATAATATCCTAAGGCTATCGTGGCCTACATGGTTATTATATAGATATGACGCACAAGCTAAATCCTTGATATCTATTATCTCCTAAAATAAGTAATAATCCTTGATATCTATTAATACTGAAATAAATAAATTTTAAGTCAGGTCTTTGAATACCAGGATGAATATGTACAGCAACTTTGATGACATACCGTCATTGACAATCTGCTAATGGATACTAACGGAATTATTCAAGGAGGTTTGTATTATTCATATTCAAAGAAAATTAAATAAAATTAAATTAAATTCCTGAAATGAATATACCTTATGACCCAATTAAATAAATCTGTAAAGCTTCCGATTATTTTCCACTAAGTCAACTCAAAAGTGATTTTTAAGATAGTTTAGAATAAAATTCAAAGAGAATTGGTAACCAAAAAAATTAATTATTCCGCTTACAACATAACCAGAAACGAATTATTTTATGTTTGTTTCCTAATACCAAATCACATTTTTAAATCTAGCAATAATTGAAAACTTCAATGAGACAATTTATATACAAAGTTAATATTTAAAGCAGTCGTAAATCTTCTTTGTCATCTAAACCTGATACTAGCGCAGGAAAATACTACACTATCAAATCAAGTCAAAGAGATAAGCTAATTAAAAGTGATTGTGATCAAGAATTCTTAAATTTTGAGGGGATGATTATTAAAAAGAAGTCTTTCAAACACGACTGTAGGGAAAAGGACATTTATAGCAAATGTCATTCTAACATTATAGAAGGTGGGAAAGATAGTGATAAAGAAAATAGAAAGAACATTTAGTCGCCAGTAGAAGTAGTAATACTTTTACCGAAGCTCAGTGATGTATTAGCAGTTGATGCGAATATAAAACTTGAATAACATAGAGCTCTGCAACAATTATTTTTATGGACTATGTTAGTTGGACTTTTATTTATAGAATATAGGTAACAAACGAGCACACAATCCACTTGACAGTGAATGAATGCTGTGACCCACATATATCTAGGTGTAGTATCTTCAATATAGATGCGTTATAACCCTTGACGTCTACGATGGAATGCCTCATTTACAGTAATAAAAGCCTCGGGTTTACTACACTTACCATTAAGACAGATGTATTAGGCTACTGTTTATTTTTTGAAAGCATGGTCCTACCCCGAGCGAGCAGACTCATTTATGCTACATCCGTAATCTAGCAGCAGTATGGTTCTACCACATACGTATTTATTTCAATACAATTAAGGCATATTTAGAAAAATGAATAAAGTGACCAGTAATTTTTTTGTAACACAAAGAGACACACAATACAAATATACACAATTTTATTTATACTAGACATCCTAGAAGCCTAGAAGTCAAAATTTGATAAAATACAAAACGAACGAAGCTAATATAGAGATACAATACCTATACAGTGTCATGAGAGTATCAGATTCTGCACTGCATTCACAAAAGCGTTAGCATCACTATTAAGAATTACTAAATACAATAATCGAACTCGTTTTGTGAACTATGACATGAGACCAGAATGATATCGTGACTTTTCCTCCATTGTAGAAATTTAAACAAGTTTGTTGACAAAGCTTATTGCGCGTCACTCTTTACTTCCAGAGGTGAAAAATAGCATATGGAAAACCCCTTGACTACTCGTGTGATTTGGAAATCAGTGCCTTTTACGACCAATGGGTTGTAAGTGTGACTACTGAGTGTTGTATATACATTTTTATCAACCTAAAATTGCTAGTATTATTATTAACAATTAGTAGTGTTATTTTTAGACATCTTTTAGATTTCAGTTTACTTATTTATGTTACAATAGATTTTGCGAAATTTTTGTTACAATATTGTTTAAAGAAACAGTATAGTACCACGTTTCTTTTTGTAACCGTATATTTATTTACAACATTTAATTTTCTTAGTCAGACTCCAAGGAAATAACTATAAATAGTGCCCTAATTTATTCAGTCTCTAACATACTTCACAAGAATGCTTTTTATGTATATCATAAATGAATGCTTGAATTATTACAAATTACGTCGATATAGGTTCTTATAAAATTATTAATAACAATAATTTTCTTAAAGTTAGTATAATAAATTCCTACATACATAAAATATTATTTTGTTCAGTAGCAAGCTAGAGGGCCTAGGGAGCAAATAGTACGTTTTATTTTTTAGTTGTTTACAATATATTTAAAAAAAAAAACAGCCATTGGTTTATATCATAGGACTTATTGAAGTTGTTAGTTTATTTTAGTTCTAAGTATCCATTTAAATAAATCCCAAATACTCTTTAATAATACATATGAATGTATTAAAGAATGTTATCAAAAGTCAGTGAAACAAAATATACTATTTACAAAAATTATGCGTGAAACGACTAATTATAAATAATGGATAAATGCTATCTACAAACGCTCATGCTAAAGCTAAAACTAGCTTCTATAAAAGAAAAGTTTGTAGTTCAATTTATCACAATGTTGGGGCAATGTTGCCATAATCAGCATGTCCGACGTGAATAATGTAAGTTTTAAAGGTTTAGCAACAGTCAGTCTACATTCATTATTCATGACCTGAACATAGAGTTCTGTAAAGTGAAACATTTAATAAAAATTAAAAGTAGACTTTTAGGAACTCGAAACGATAAAATAATTTCGACATATCTTTTAGATACGGTACTATCACTAAGACATACTCGTATATTATAGAGGATAAAACTCCCACTTCAGAAACTAATAAGGTCAAGCTAATAAAACATGCAAGAGTACGGTAGATGCGGGTGGCTCTGTACAATGCTTTATAGCAAACTATATGGGAGGCCTTTATGCAATGAATTTGTCGGACTGCAATGATGATGAGCATGTCGAGGTTTATAAAATATTTATTTTAAAATTAATTATGAAGTAACAATGCACACTGTAGTTAATGATCATCGTCCTTTTGTAGTTTGTGGTTCTATAATCACTATTTAATGTAATTTACTGTATCACAGGATATCTCCTATATTGAGTAAGGTTAATGAAGCGGCAAGAATCCTTCATGCTACTCCAGTGTATATCAGTATGTTTTATATGTCAACATGACATTTTTTATTTCTTGCAATTCAGTTATTATACGTGGTAGAGTTACTATTGCTATTTTTATATCATGTTGGACATGCGAATGGGTTGGCTCGTCTGGAGAAGGACCACGCTCTCACAGAATACCAGCGTAAAATAGCAACTTATTTCTGGTGTATTTGGTATGGTGAGTCTATAGAACCATAGTCCGAGTTTATTAGAAAGTCTCCACTCCTGAGAACTAAGGCATTCCGTCTTAGTTCTCAGGAGTGACAACAAATCTACATTTTAATTCGTAATCGAGGACAGATGAAGACCACATCATCCCTTTACAGATTATACAATCAGGTGGATTGTATAATCGTTTGTCACCTTTTTTCTGTAAAAAATCCTCACGATGAATTGCTTCACCACCAAACCCCTTCCTCTCTCGGACCGCTCATGGAGTGCTCGTGTATTGGATCTGTTATTGTCTTATTTTTCGATATTAAATTAAAATCAAACCTATAAATCAGTGCCGCGAAAATAGGAGTGCATAAACAAACAAGAGGTTATTTTGGTGTATCAATAGCCGTAGCAGTGCTCCACTATTCCGTAGAAACGGTTGTTTTTCGTAGCACACTACGAACTGTGCTACGATTCAACACTACGTACTCTGCTACGGAACGATCTCCCCTGCGGCTCTGTCGCCCTGGTACCTCTGTAAGTCATTGAACGTATACCGCAGACTTAAAATACCAAAAAGAACTAACTGTGTACATGACTCTGCTGCGTTTATGCGTGCCTGGTACTTCGATCTCTTAAACTGACTAAAATAGTGCCTAAGTGTTTGTTGGAACTACTTACTCTCCTGAATATTGTGAACTCCTTGGTTATCTCAAGTGCTATCGTGCGATGGTTATCTCTCTAAAACCTTAATAATCATTTTAGAAAACAACATTCATCTTTTTTTTTTATTTATTTATTTATTTAAGAAATTTATGATTACAAAGATGAATAGTTTTAGTGTAAACATAAACTCATTAGAGTTTTTCCGTACACCATTGCTGTCGACATATTATTCTAATTAATACTTTATAATAAATTACATCACCAAAGTTACATTAATATTATTACCAACTTAAATTAGGTGCATTAAATGTTATGTTTCTAATTGACAAAACTATTTATGGGTACAAAAATACAAAATAGTCTTAGGCGATGAGCGTAAAATCACATGGTGAACTTATTACATTCTGTGAATAATCGTGACACAGGAACATATATTTTTATAAATTTAATAAGATATGTTGGTAAAGTAAACCAATAATATAGAACGAGAAGTTGTTTAAAGTGTTACGAGTATTTAGTAAGAGTTAATTGTATATAAAAATTTTTTAGTTTATATTTTATGTTTTTACGTGTAATGACGTCTTTCAAAGATTTAGGTAACTGATTGATTAGATTAGGTATAACATAGTTTAATGTTCTTTTTCCGTATAAGTTATTATATCTAGGTAATTGCAGTTTTAGATGATCAGTTCTGCGTGTGGAGTATAATAACTTATCTACCTTTTTAAAATTTTCAGTAAAGTAATTTTCGGTTAGTAATGTTAGTTCAACTTTGTCGTGAATAGGTATAATTTTACAAAATGCAAATAGTTTTCGATAATCATCTTTAAAATTAATTTTGAGATTATTAGGGACTATTTGTTTTAAAATGCGCAGTTGAAGTGAGTAAATTCGATCTAGATATGTTTTGTAGGTTCTACCATAGCTTGACAAGCCATATTGTATAACAGATTCAGCTAAGGATTTATAGAGCATTAAAAAGGTTTTGTAAGGTATTTTTTGTTTGATTAATGTAAATTTCGCTAATATTCCTCTTAATATATCACAAACACGATTTACATGCTCTTTCCAGTTTAACCGATCGTCAATTATTAGACCAAGATAGGTGTGCTTACTTACAATTTCTATGGCATCGCAATTACAGGGTGTCGAATTGTTAGTATTTTGTATGTGAAGGCAGTGATGTGTGTGCGCTATTAGTTTAGGTATAAAAGAACTTCTGTTGTGGCTTGTACTTATATACATAAGTTTAGTTTTGGCAGCATTGAGTACTAAACCGACGTCGTGTGACCACTTCGTCAGTGTGTCAAATTCTTTTTGAAGTTTCATTAGTACCTCCTGTATACTACGCCCAGCAGCTACTAAACAGGTATCATCTGCAAACTGATAGATCTCACACTGTTTAATTAAATTAGAAAGATTGTTTACGTAGGTGAGAAAGTGTAAAGGTCCAAGAACTGAACCCTGTGCTGTGCCTTCAGTTACCTGGACAGGGAAACTAAGAGCATCACCAACTTTTACTCGATAAGATCTTTCATGGAGATAATTTTCACACCACGCTAGTAATTTTCCTCTAATTATCATTTAAGCTTTCAATTAATTTGTTGTGTCTTAGCGTGTCAAAAGCTTTGCTATAATCAATGAAAACGACTAAAATGTGCTCTTTAGAGTCAATATGCGTGTACAAACTGTCTGTGAATGCAGAAAGTAGTTGTGAGGTATTCTTTTGAGGTTGGAAACCATATTGTTTGCTAGTTAATATATTATTACTTTCATAATACCTATGGATTTGTGCGCTTATATATTTTTCGACTATTTTGTCTATGGTAGGTAATATCGTTATTGGTCTATAATTCTCATACTCAGTCCTACTACCTTTTTTGTATATTGGTCGAACGATTCCATTTTTTAATAGGGGAGGATATTTGCCCGTAATAACGCTTGCATTTATTAATTTAGCAATAACTGTTTTGATTTTTCCGCACAGCAGCTTTATATCAATGGCTCTTATCCTGTCTGCCCCAGGAGCTTTGTTACTGCTTATTGATTTAATTATATTTTCCACAGCTTTAGAATCGGCAGGGATAAATCGCATGGTTACATTTGCAGTAGATTCATAGATTGCTTTGTCAAGCAATAATTCCGAACATTGCGGAATTATTTGTTTCACACTATTGTTGAATGTACTAGCAAATGTGTTCGCAATGTCTTTACTAGTGCAGCCATTATTACCAAAATAATTATGAAGTGCATCATCAATTGAAGACTTAATCTTGCCCGTCAGCCTATTTAAAATCTCCCAAAGATTTTTAGAGCTTTGTTTATTTGAAATAATATCAGATTTTGTATTTTTATTTTTAGATTTGTTAATTAGCTTATTTGCGTAGTTTCTAGCCTTATTATATTGTAGTTTATTTACTGAATTACTAGTGTTTTTTATCCATTTTAAAAATAACTCGTCCCTATACTTACATGCTCTAATAATTTTCTTATTTATCCAGTTATTATTTCTTGTATTATTTGTTTTAGTTTTTACAGTGTAAGCCGAATTTCTATAACAATCCATGAAGTTTGTGTATAAAGAATTGTACATATTAATTGGGCATGTCATATTGCACGTAGACTCCCAATCAATTTTTTCTAATAATGTAAATAGCTTTTGGTTATTAATGCAAGTTTTATATTTTGAGACAGGCTGTGTACGTGCTCCAAGACAAGCCAGTATTATAGTCCGATGATCGGCTAGTGTTGTTCCAACTGCTGCAGTGTATAGGTCTTGTGTGCGGGATCGAGCGTAAATATGATCTATACATGATTTACTTAGTTTTTTATTACATAATTCGATCCTAGTATGTGCTGTAATCCCACATAGAAGGCCCAAACTGTGCAGCATATTATTGTATTTATGAGTTATAGGGTTTTCCGATTTCAGGTTTATGTTAATGTCTCCTAGTAAGTATAAGTCAATAGATTTTGAGCATTTTTTGATAGTATTTTGGAGTTCGTCGATAAAGTGAATTTTGCTACAACTCGGGGGACGGTAAATTGCACAAATGTTCGCAGTATAATTAAAATGAGTGGTGATATTAAGTAAAATGTTTTCAAAATGTGTAGTTTTTGTTGTTATTATGTTACATTTATGTTTGTTACTTACGTATATGATGATACCACCACCCTTTCTTGTCTTTCTTAGGGCTGTGAACATTTGGTAACCATTTATATGATACAAGCAACTAATACTATCCGTTATGTTAGCCTCCGTTAGAATAATGACGTCTATGTTTTTATTAGCAGTAAGTATACATTGTTCGAGCGTGGAGAAGTTTTTTAAGATTGACCTTATGTTAATATGGATACATAGTAAGTTTATATGCATATTAGGAATATTACACAGGAAATTATTTATGTTTAAACAATCTGACAGTTCATTAATATCGTCTTGTACGATGTCCATTGTAATAACTATAATTTTTGTTTAAATAAATGAGTAATAACTACATATTATTAGGGCTTAATAGATGGCTTGTAATTATTAATAGTTAAAGCTTGTGCGTCCTTCATTGTTCTTAAGGTATGAATTTTTGATTTCTCATCCTTTCGTGCCTTTACAAATCCCTTTTTATACCATACATACTTGAAGTTTTGGTTGATTTTTAGCTCCTGTTTAGCTTCCCATAGTATAGCCTTGTTAGCTTTTGTCATGGCCTCTCGTATGTATAAAACATTATTATTGTTTCTCTCGGAGGGGCATATGTCACCTACCGTGGTTTTGATAGTTTTCGCTGCGGTCATCCATTTTTCTCGGGCTTCTTCGTCCTGCAACTCTACTTCAATATTGAATGGTTGGTCTTTTCTTCCAGGTAATCTCCGAGAACTTTTGATTGCTTCGAGGGGCTGTTTGAGCTTCAAAGCAACATTTTCCACTAATTTATTGACCACTTCTGAGCTTTGATAAGGAACGTTGGCTATTTCTATATATTTTATGAGCTTTTCTTGTTCAATTTCTTGCAAACGTTGTTCAAGGGCACCGACACGGGTTTCTAGATTAATATTCTTGTTAGTTAGCTCCAAATTCTTCCGTTCAAGGGCTTTTATTGTCTGCTTGAAAGCATCAATACATTCGACTACTTCGTCTAATTTCGCACTATGAAATTGAAAAGATTCATTTAAGTCGCGCAATTCATTTTTGATAGTTTTTTCAACTTCCTTAGTTATATTATTCAGCAACTTTTTGGCGTTTATTTGGACAGGCGTATCGTCTTCTTCGACGTCTTCTTCAGGAATGATTATGGATGAGTTTCGCCTCGGTGATTCTCGCTGGCATTGGAGGCAAGTCCACTCCAGACTCGAGGCCGCCTTTAATGCGGAAATCTGTTTCGTAGTTAAACCACTGCATCTGGTGTTAAGATGCACAATCCTTACACACTTGCTACATTCCAGTCCAGTTTTTTTACACACATCGCACTTTGACATTTTTTGTAAGAATGTATTATAACAGGGAAGTCAATAAAGACTGAGACTGAAATATCTCTAGGAACAGAGTTATCCAGATAAGAAAATAAATCACTGATAGCGATCCGTATTGTGTGTCTTATCCGACACTAATTCCAATCAACAACTACTAATTTTATAAATATAAATCAATTTTATAAATTAATTTATAAATATATTGTCATGACAGCTTGACAGATACATAGAGTATCTCCTACAGTGTTATACGGCCCTAATAGTTGTGTGTCTGGCGGCAAGTGCTTCGATAAAAAACTGTACAAAAGAGAATCTGCTGTGTGTTCTGGGCACCGAAAGTGAATCTATGACCTCCTGCCTGCTTATTAAACCCTAATACATATCCAATAAAGATGCCACTAAAACGAACCCCGCCTCTCTCCACTGCTGCCCCCTCTACCTCCACTGCTACCCCCTCTTGCACCAAGTCTGAAACTGACCTTAGTGGTGTGCTTGATAGCGTAACTATCAGATCAAAGCGTCTACGAGAGGAGGAGTGCATGACTGACTTCATGGATGGCATGATGAACCTCCTGAGGGAATTCAAAAATGAGCAAAATCGAAAATTTGATGCCCTCCAGGATTCTATTTGCGGGATACAGGTACAGCAGAAAGAGAAGCTTAACTCCTTACAGCAAACTACAGATGAAATAAGGAAGCAAAATGATGCTATACACGTTTCCATGGAGTACCTTCTCCAGGAGAACACCGAATTAAAAGAGAAAGTGCAAAAAATAGAAAGTGAACAGAAAGAAAGCACTGCTTACATACGTACTCTGGAGAACAGGATTGAAGTCATGGAGCGACAAGGTAGATGCTCAAGTATTGAGATTCGCAATGTGCCGGTGACGAAATCAGAAAGCAAAGAAGACCTTCTAAATATTGTACTGAACATAACGAATGCCCTGAATGTAAAAGCGTCTGCTTCGGATGTATGTGATGTCTACAGAATCAACACAAAAATACCGACACAGAAACCTATTATATGTAACTTTAATAGTGTACTAATTAAAGAAAGGATTTTGAAAAGCCTTAAAAATTTTAATAAGGCTCATAAAGGAAATAGATTAAGTACAGAACACATACATATCAAAGGAGTTGCTCAGCCTATATTCATCTCCGAGAACTTAACTCCAAAATCAAGAAGATTATTTTTCCTCGCTCGTGATTTTGCAAACTCCAACGATTATTCATTCTGCAGGGTAACCCATGGAAGAATATTTCTACGCAAAAGAGAGGGAGAAAAACTTATACGCGTGAACTCTGAACTGGATTTAGCTAAGCTGGTAAATGTGAACAACTGACTATACGGTAGCATAATCTTACTTACTTTTTACATTAACCATATGTGCACGGTACTCAACATGCTTACACAAAACAATCAAACACAATCACTCTTACACATCATACCCCACTCATTATCACGACATAACATATATATTACACACTCATACACCTTCACTTCTGCCCTCAAACTAATAATCATGTTGATACTTACTCAACTCAATATCACGACCTCCAATCAGGAATACAGAATTCTCACTGTAACACTAAAATGCACCACTCATAAATATCTTAAGTCATGGAAATAAATCAATAAATGCTGAAATAGACAAATTAAACTGCTATGAATCCTTTATGTGCTCTCCGCAAGAATGTGCATCGTACACTGATCCAAACCGTAAACAAATAAAAATCCTTCACGTTAACATCAGGAGCATTAACCAGAATTTTGATGAACTTTGTATCTTCCTAAACATGATAAATATAAAAGTGGACATTATAATATTAA
Source organism: Parnassius smintheus behrii (assembly GCA_036936625.1). Lineage (NCBI taxonomy): Eukaryota > Metazoa > Arthropoda > Insecta > Lepidoptera > Papilionidae > Parnassius > Parnassius smintheus. Next base: position 52,891,398 of record JAUPFT010000001.1, read on the forward strand.
CAGAATGCTGGCTTAGTAAAGTTGTTAATGTCCCTGTACTACGAGGCTTTAATTCTCACTGTTCCAATTGGCACAATCAGAACGATGGTGTCATTACGTTTATTAAAGAAGAAATGAAATGCAAAGTATCCGTCGAAAATCTAATAGACGCTAGCTGCCTGAAAATCTGTTTTGAAAATGGTTTAGCTATCTTAGGTATCTATAGATCTCCTTCTGTTAAAATTATTGATAATTTTCTGAACTCACTAGATAATTTGCTAGTATCTTTAGCGTCATATAAAACTATAACCATCATTGGAGATATTAATATCAATATTCTCTCTGATAAACGTGAGCCCAAACCCGACCCTTACCTGAATCTTCTGGCATCACACGGGCTATTAGCCGCACATTCGTTCATCACCCATGAAGATGCTTGCCTTGATCACGTTATGATGAAAACCAACCTTAATATAACCACCATCGTGTCAAATTTCAAATTCACCGATCATAATCCCATCCTTACATTTATAGGACAACGTCTACAAACACTATACCAAAAAACTCGGGTATATGTTAATACACAAAATGTTACTAACGAATTGGCCAATATGGATTTTTCAACCATCTTTGGTACTAAAGATGCTAATCTTGCTGTTGATCTATTAATCTCCAAGATTAATACATGCATCAAACAAAACACCAAGACTGTCAAAGTCTCATGCAGAAAACGTATATTAAAGCCCTGGATTACACCCGGACTTCTAAGGTGCATACAAAACCGTGACAGCTTGCATAGAAAAATGAAAAAGGACCCAAACAATGAAGAAGCTAAAGTCATATATCTACGTTATCGGAACTATTGCAATAAATTATTAAAAAAATTAAAACGTCTCCACGAACGCAAATTATTAATTATATTTCAAAAAGCTAAAAATAACCCCAAAGCGACTTGGAATGTCATAAAATATATAAAAAAATAGTATAAAAGATAATGACGCAAAAATATATTTATAAATATCTCAACGTGTACACTGCCCAGTATTACAATAATACAAAAATATTTAATCTTCGCAGATTATTTTTAAAGCGTAACAGAGAACATTATATTTTCTGCCTTTCTGACGAAAATAAAGGAATACTTGAGTCTCGCGTCTGGCGTTAAGCGAGTAGCACGCGTTCACACGCATCGCTAAGTGTTGACGTACGCTGCTTGTTATTGCTTATTCACGCGGGTAGGTAGGGCCGCGCGGCCTGCTTACGCGCAAGCTTACTCAGTGGTACTTGCGGGTATACGCAAAATGACAGACGAGAATGAAGAATTTAACATTAATATTATGTATAGCGAAGACGATATTGCAGAATTAGAAGTAGAAGAGCGGGATAGTATTGGTAAAAATACGCCTAGGATTACTAAAAGAATCAGACAAACGGAGGAGAGTGATGACGAGTGGAAGATTGTGAAGGGAAAAGGGAAGAAAAAACGACTGCAAGAGGATGAGAACTTAAGTACAGAAACAGATATCGAGGTATTCGATATCTGTTTCTATTAGATATATAGATTCGAGGTATTTATTAGCTTTTCATTGCATGCAATGAAAGCGCCAACACCACATAGACAAATGGGCCTAAAATTTACAGAACAAGATAGCATCCAGCAGGAGTGTAATTATAACACACTGAAGAGGGAAGCGGCTAAAGTCCAAAATGTTCCTACTTTTGCAGAAGTGACGGCCAATAGCATATTGCATAACGTAGACAATATTAGCCAATGTGAAAGTAAGACATCGTCGCCACGGCGGCGCCAAATAAAAAAAGGAGAAAAGAAGTACAGAGCATGACACGTCATTACAAAGTAATAGATTTGAACCTAGTACTAGCTATAGTGAGGCAAATAACAACGAATCTTCTAATAAAATATCTTTCAGTGAGCTACTTATGAGGTTAAAGGAAGTAATTTTTTTTAATAATTTTAGTTTGCAAGAGAAAGTTTACAAAGTGATAAAGTTATGTGTTGAGTGGTTAATTTTGGTAACTGTGGACGATATCTCGGAATGGCCAATGTTGAAAACCGTTTAAAACTTATTTAATGGATGAACACCTTAACTGTAAAATAGTAAATCTTAATATCTTACAGTGGAATGCTCAAAATGTTAAGCCTAAACTAATGTCCTTAGAGTCTTTATTAACTATGGAAAAATACATATCGTAGCCTTAAGCGAAACTTGGTTAAACTCTGAAACTTATATTAAAATCAAAGATTATAATATTTACCGTAATGATAGAGCTGACTCTTATGAGGGTGTTGCTGTTTTAGCGCACAAATCTCTTAAAACGGTTAGGGGGCATTTACAACTAAGTAATGATGGCATAGAAGCTATTTATATAAAATTTTTTAACTATCGGGATTTAGAGAATATCGTTTCTATCTTTTGTCCATCGTCAGTGCGCACTTGCCAAAGAAATTGGGATGAGTTATTTTCTACATTTAGTTGTAAAACCGTAATCATTGGGGACTTCAACGCTCACCACTCAAGCTGGTCCTATAAGACTGATAACAGGGGTTCACAAATATTTGACGCGCTTTTAGATACTAACTTTGCTATATTAAATAATGGAGAAAGCACTCGAATTAGATTCGTAAATAGAGTCTTACAAGCGTCATCTCCCGATCTATCACTTATGACGTCGGATATCGTCCATAAATTTAATTGGAGGGTACTTCGAGAAACTTTAGGTAGTGATCATCTTATGATTAAAATATCAGGTTTATGTCAAAAGCGGTTAGAGTGTGATCTTAAAAGGAATTTTAAAAAAGCAAACTGGGACGGTTATAAGAGTACTCCTGAAACACTTTTTGATCAGTTCCCAATACACACAACCGACCTTCAAAAATGTTACAATACATTTTTGAAATATTTAAATTTAGCAGCTGACATTCATATCCCTTTTATAAAAATAAATCAAAACCCAGAGTCTAAATTTGTACCGAAGTCTTACTGGGACGTAGAATTATCGAAGTCGGTAGCTATTCGTAGACAAGCACTGGCTAGGTTTATACGTAACTCAACACCTCAGAATTTATCTATACTCCAAGAAAAAATTAGAGACACACAGAGGTTAATTCGTCAGGCTAAATTACGTAATTGGCAGAGGTTTTGTGATTCTATAAATGAAAAAACAACCACTAGGGATATGTGGAATAAGATGAGATGGATGAAAGGTTTTAGGTCACATAATACCCACCATATAGACAAAGAAAAAGCAGAAATACTTCTTCGCAGTCTAACGCCAGATTTTGTTTCACCGGAACAGGCTAGTTTCAGTTCTAGTAACATGTTACTAGAGGAAGAGGTCTTCAGGAGCTTGACACATGTATTAAATTAAAGGATACATCTCCTGGATACGATGGCATAGCATATTCAATGTTGAAACACCTTCCGTTTAAGGGCAAATTCATTTTAATCAAACTGTATAATGCTTTTCTTAACAACAGTTTCGTACCATCACAATGGCGAGATATTGGTATTATAGCAACCGCAAAGCCTGGAAGAGACATTAATGATGTATCGTCCTTGCGGCCAATATCACTTATGTCTTGCTTATGCAAAATCTTTCATTCAATTATTAAAGGGAGACTAGAATGGTTTCTGGAAAAAAACAGTCTTTTCTTCTAATACGTTCGGTTTTAGGAGAAGCCGATCCTGCTTAGATAGTCTTAGTAGTTTGGTATCAAGGATACAAATAGGGTTTTCAGAGAATCAGTCCACGATAGGATGTTTCTTAGATTTAGACAATGCGTATAATAATGTTGACATAAATGCATTACTGTACACTTTAGATCAACTAAATATAGGGAAAAAAAATTGTCAATATCTTAGTAGTTTCCTTAATGAACGACATCTCAAAATGTATGTGGATAACGTGTTTATCAGTAGATTTACGGGGCAAGGGCTAGCCCAAGGAGATCCATTATCTCCTCTTTTGTTTAATATAGCTACTCTTAATGTATGTAAAAGCGTCAAAAAATGTTTATATCTCTCAATATGCGGATGATTTTGTTATATATAAAAATTGCGACAGTATCAGTAACGGAGTTATTGATATACAGTTAGCTCTGAATACTCTTACTAGTTTATTTTTTACGTTAGGCCTAGAAATATCTTCATCGAAAAGTAAAGTATGCATATTTAAGAATGGACGTGTAAGGGAAAGCATAAATATAACGGTTAATAAAAGAAGTCTTAAAATCGTTGAAAGCGTTAAATATTTAGGGTTATGGTTAGATCGATCTCTTCGATGGAACAAGCACATAAATTAAATAAAAGAGAAGGCCCTTAAGTTCGTAAATATTTTGAAAGTTTTAATAGGACCAGGTTGGGGAGTACACCCAGTTCAGCTACGTCGCTTATATATAGCTATTATACGTAGTAGGTTGGATTATGCCAGTTTTTTATTTGATAATAGCCATAAAACACATTTAATAAAACTAGATGTAATACAAAATCAGTGTATGCGGTTAATTGGTGGGTTTGTCAAGAGCACTCCTATCCATGTAATGGAATCGGAACTGCTTTTACAGCCATTATTTATTCGGAGAAGATATTTAGCTGGTAAATTTTGGTTAAAGTGTAGGTCTATTGATGAAAATATTGTGACAAATTTATTATGTATTCTTGATGAACTTAAAGAAAGCTTTTATTGGCGGCGTAGAAAAACCCCACTGCTAGTTACAATCTATAGATTATTTAAAGAAACTCGTATGTTTTCAAGTCCTCACTTAGAAATGTTTTCACTCAATTCGTGGATTAGCAAGTTGGATTTGTCCGACTCAATAATCCCTCAAATAGAATTTGTAAATGCACCTAAACGTAAATACAATCCCCATTACCTACGAATTTTATGTCATAAATATTTAGCTGAAAACTTTACAAATTATTATAAAGTATATACTGATGGCTCTAAGGATAAAGAAGGAACGGGTGCTGCATTTTTAGACATTCAAACCAAATAATATGTTAAGTTCTGCTTAGGTAAGAAAATTTCAGTTATGCATGCGGAACTCATTGCAATTGCAGAAGCCTTATCTTATGTGAAGTCACTTAAATATGATAAATTGTTGATATTAACAGATTCTCGCATTGCCCTTCAACATTTAAAGAAATGTACTTCATTGTCTCGCGGTTTTCCGTTGGCTTACGACATATTAAGTAATATTGTAACGTTAAAATCCAACAACAAAAGCATTGTCTTACAATGGGTGCCTTCCCATATTGGCTTAGAGGGAAATGAGGCAGTATACGTTCTTGCTAAAGAGGCGATAAGTGATGGGGAGAATACCGACTGTGTACCTTATTACTCTGAACTTCTATCTAAAGTTCGTGAAAACTGCACAGAAAAGTGGTCCGAATACTTTGATGAAAGGTCACTGTCAAAAGGTATTTGGTACAAGACGGTACAACCGCATCTTTCCCGCTTGCTTTGGTTTGAATGATGCAATATGGGAAGGCAAGAAATCATTACAGCAATGAGGCTTCGTTCCGGACATGTACCATTAAACAAATTTGCGTTTGTAATGAGAAAAGTAAATTCACCAAATTGTGACAAATGTGGAGTTGTGGAAGATGTTATTCACATTATGATGGAATGCGAACGGAACGAAGCATATAGAAAGCAATTGGGTTTTGATAAAAATAGTGTTGGACTATATAATAGTATCCTAGCTTTTCCATTGTCGGATAAAGCTAGGGAACTTTATAAACTTGTGTTACTAGGTATTAAGAATAGGTAATCTTTTGTTTAAGTTTAATTTATCATTGTCTGATTATGTGTTTGGTTGTGTACCTATGAGGGTGACTTGATCTAGTAGATCTAACCCTCTATAATAAATAAAGATTAAAAAAAAAAGGAATACTTATCTCAAAAACGCAGTTGGTTTAGTACATATTATGTGTAGAGATGATGGTAGATAATATATTTATATTGACTGCCTGGTTGGGTATTTGTAGCAAGCTCGACTGCTAATCAGCGCCTCGGGTTCGTAGACTGGGTCGGGTTAAAAATCAGTTGTTTAGTTTTCCTGTCGTGAAACTATCAGCAAGCCTGGAGTCAGGAAGTTGGCGTTGTTTTATCCCCACTCCTCGGAAAGTACGTAAAGGCGTTGTTTCTGAGCTTGATTTCTTTTCGGTCTTGTCAGACGTCCGTCCCATCGGGCAATCAGAGTGAGGTAACATCTTGTCCTGGGCAGATAACGAATAATAGTTGATAGGAATCTGTTTTACTTTTGCGTGTGTTTGCGATCTGTTACGATTGATTGACAATACTGAAAATGTTAAGATAAAGTATCGGATTTTAAAATAAAACACCATATAATCTGTAAAACTAGTTTATTCAACATGCTGATAATATTTAATCTAAATACCTCAAATATTTCTTTTATTCTATCAAATTTGATTTTAAATCAACCTGGTTCTATCCTCGCCGGCCTCAAAGAAATTAATCTTAATCCTTAGTTTCCAGGGGTTTTCGGGGGCAGTAAATCGATTTAGCTAGAATTCATTTTTAGAAAATGTCGTTTTGTCCTTGTTTTCAGGCAATGAAAACAGCTACAATATAAGAAGGTAAATTTTAAAACCGTATTAATATTCGTAATAGCTCAAGCGGATATCGGGCTGTCGCAAAATCGTAGTGCACTAGTTCGCGTCTTGTCCCTGGTCCGACTTTTTTTCCTTTTTTTTCAGGTTCCCTTCTTTTGTGAGAAAATCTATTATTTCAAGCCCTTTTTTTAGATTATTTTTAAAAATACGATAATTTAAATTAAACTAATTGCACTCATGGTTTTTTATTCAAATAACCAGTTCAGTTTTTTCTATTATGTCAATAACATCACAAAATTGAATTCATGTTTCATCGGTATGTAATTTATATCTAAATATAATTTCTAAAAAAATTATCATAATAATAATCATAATACCGAGGAAAGCTCGGTCATCTAGGTACTAATTATAAATAGTGCTGAATGAACAGGTGCCTGAAAAAAAATCTAATACATATAAACACCGCCAACCCGTATTAAATCAGCGTGAAAAACTTTTTCGTGCCCTTAATTCCTCGCAGAAATTAGAAGCGGCCTGTACCCACGTATAAAGACAGTAAATATTTTTACTTAAATCTATAAATTCAATTTTAAGTTATTTTATGTGACAATGAATTAATTTAGAGACCATTAAGAGCGATCAGCGTGAATGATAATCTCACACACTTTACGCCAAACGCCTCACGCTCAAGGTCTTAGACCGCATTTCCACAAGAGATAGGCGAGGATGCTCGCAGAGCAGTGAAACTGTATGACTGCATATGCGTGACGTCACTAAAACTGCTTAAGGAAGCCGAGCGATACGAAGATATCAGTGGACTCTGTTTACAAATACTGTGCGAGGAGATCTATTGACTGGTAGTCTAGTCTATAGATTGCTATTACGTGCACACCTCCCACGTTTGCGTCTCTCGCGCACATCTCTCGCTTGTTTCATTTGCCTTTGAAGACGGTATATCGGAATGTTTTTTTTCCAAAGTAAACAGCACAACCTGATATCCTGAACAATTACGACATGGCCAGTGGTATAATTTAAAAATAGTAATATTATTTATATTTATATATATATATATATATGAATTTTTGTATTCAGTAGCGCTTACTTATCCAGTGTGAAATTTGTCTTGAAATTTTATTCGATCCCACGGCCCCATAGCTTTACAGCGAATTACACAATTACTACATTTGAGGCTAAGCTTATTGACTGTATATACAGTAATATTACGTCAACCTGGCCCCCTTGCTGATATCTAACTTCTCTAACACGACTTGGCACTCAGCTATATTTACCGCGTAAATGTACATACACTGCATTGCATCAGACATACAGGATTATAACTTTATATATACACTACAGGCAAATAAATATTTATCTATTAGTCATTTTTTGTTATTAATGTCATTATAATCATAATAATTGCGTTTTCCAGAAATCATTGAATAATTCCAGCTAGGATTTAAACCACAGTCTGCTTTTTAATAAACTATCCTAACAATAAGCTGTAGTCATTAGTAACTATACGATCAAAACACACATTTAATCAAGATAATTTAAATTGTAGTTCTTCAAAACTTTAAATTCACGGGTCAACGAACTCTAATTTCAATTAAGTAAAGGTTTTGGTTGAATTGAGACTTGATTACCATTTTGTTTGAAAATAGAAACCACTTTGTGAAAATGAATTCGTAAATATTAAATGTCTTACATTAACTTGATATTACTTATTCGAATATTTTGAAATAGAACATCTTTATTCTTTAAATAAAATTATTTCATAACACACGGTAGAAATGTAAAAAAACGCGTGTAACTCCAAACATACTTAGGTCCTAATATTGATACAGAACAAAGATCGGGTTGCCAGCGCAATATGAAATAAAACTCAGGGTTCAACCTGTGAGTTACAGTTTCTTGAATTTCTAGGTTATCAATGACTCTGTATTTAAAAAAAATATTTAACACAGTATATGTTCACAATTAGTTTACCAAGTGAGCGATAATCTATGTATTATCTTAGAGTACTTTTTCATGGTGTTTTCATATAAATTTTAATCCTATGGAAGGATTATCATATGTATAATATGTTAACATGTTATAAATGAATGAATAAATGAGTTTGAAAGTTTCAAACCAATTCGATCAATCTAAAATATATAAAATACTCGTACTCGTATTTGTCTTAGAAGGTGATAGCCGTTGGATTAAACGCGTCCGTGCAATCATTAACTTTTTCATATATGTTTTAAATGGTTTTGTTAGTGTAGAAATTCACAGTTCTTTTAAACTAATTTTAAATAAAACAGGGATGGTAAGAGTAATAATATTATATTGAAATAAATAAAATCATTAAATTATACTTACAATTTCAGTTTAATGAAAATATCATCCCCAAACCATTGATAAGACCCGTGTGACATCTATGCAGACAGTTTCAGAGTTATAGCTTTTGTAAACTAAAATATCTTTTTAGGTAAAGCAGTAGTTTAAGAAGGAGAGGAGTTATATACGCAAGTTGCTGGTAATACACTAGGTATCAAGATTCCTTGTCTACCTAGAAGTCTGTCTGTCTACCTGTCACTTTCGTATTTATTTTTCTCGCCATGCAGCAGTGTGTGCACTGCTGTGTTCTGTTCTAAAGGATAAACTATATTGTTACAGGCTGTAAGGTATTCCATCCAAATTCTCAGAGGTGAGAAATGCAACTATTTGAAATTAATTTAGGTGTGCATGGGCCACAGTATTCGCATCAGGTGGACTGTGTGATTGTTGGTCACTATTGTTCTATTTTTTTTTTAAAGTAAGTTCATGTAAAGAACTATATACTTTATCTCCGTCTCTGCTAGCGCTGCTGATATGGAAATAAAGTATTTAAAAATGTAAGACCTTTCACACTGAAATATAAAATATCAACAAGAATTTCAAAGAGTCCATTAAAAGACGCCGTTATCTCAAATGGTCAATAAGAATAGTGATGCTACGCTTTACGTTATTATAATACGTAAAACAAAAAAAGGAATCTTTATTCGTTTGAAAATTACACTTTAGTATCTATCTATACATGTAATAAATCTGTAGAAAAATCTGTAATTAAATATATTCTGGAAAAAGCAAGCCTATGCGATCGAATAAATGATGCTGAAGTCAAATTAATAGTTTATAGAATATTTAATGATTTCTTATATTTACGCGAACACTACACATTGAAATAATACTAGTTTTTACGGAATTTATCGCGTATATTTAACTTTTTAAATACCCGACTTTCGAACGCTTTACAGCACTCATGGTCACGGGCGGGACTGAGATGTTAAACGTCCATATGTCGTAGTTAACCGCGGTTACCATAGATTAAAATTTAACTTTTGTTCCGATCTATACAGTATGAACTTATGGTATCTTGAAGTCTTGCAGTTGTATGCTTGGGTTGGGATTTAATTTTATTTATTATAGGATCCCAAGCAGATGGTAGCACCCAGCCATCTTCTCTATTGAAATTAGGATGTTTTTTGATTTCAATAGCCTCGCGAATCATCTTTGGAAGGATTCGGTGTTCTTTAGCGAGGATTTGCGGTCTATCAAATCTGATGTAGTGACGGGGGTGATCCTGTACGTGTTCACTGACTGCAGACTTCCCGGAGCGTCGATTCTTCACATCAGCTATATGTTCTTTAACGCGGGTTTTTATAGACTTTTTAGTTTGTCCTATGTAGGAGAGACCACATTCACAATCAAGCTTGTACACTCCTGCATCTTGCAGAGAGACATTACACTTGACTGATGGTAAAAACTGACTAATCTTCTTCAGCGGCTTGAAGTATGTTTTGATGGAAGCGCGCTTCAAGATGTAGCCAATTTTGTCAATGACTCCTCTAACATATGGCAGTACAGCAGGTACACGCTCAACTGTGGCCGGCTTCACTCGTTCACTGTGCCGTAGGCGCGGGACTCGAAGCTTGTTGTCATGCAAAACTTGCTTGACATGGTGGAGCTCGGCAGCCAGGTGTTTACTGTCACAGATCCCTCGTGCCCTCTGAAACAAAAATTTACCCACGGTAGCTAACTGTGAAGGATGGTGGTGAGAATCACCGTTTAAATATCTATCTGTATGGGTCTTTTTTCTATACACAGTATAGCTCAAGGTGTTATCAGGATTCCGAATTACTAACACATCCAGAAAAACTAAGGAATTGTTTGCCTCTAACTCCATTGTGAATTGAATTTTAGTATTTATAGAGTTAAGATGGTCTAAAAATTCAGTTACTTTATCTAAAGGTAGAATTGTGAAAGTGTCATCTACGTACCGCTCGTAGAATCTTGGATTTATGGGAGAACTAAGCAGGGTTTTCACCTCAAAGTCTTCCATGAATATGTTGGTGACAATGGGAGATACAGTTGAGCCCATTGCCACACCATCTACTTGCTTGTAAACTCCTCCTTCCACAATAGGTGTTTAGCCAATCTGTAAGTTGGTGAATCGATTTGGCTCACTATGGGACGTAATGGAGCATTGGGCTTGTGTATTTTTGGTAACCCAAACAATTTTGGTGATTTGGCGCACGCAGGTATTATCCATTTTACGTCCAGATTTAATAACGCTGTAAAGCGTTCGAAACGTCGGGTATTTAAAAAGTTAAATATACGCGATAAATTCCGTAAAAACTAGTACTGTTTCAATTATAGAATATTGTTTGTCCGTTTGTCTGCTATTCACGACTCACGCAAAAAATACGAGTTGGAATTCAATAAATTTTAATATGTAGGCAGTTAATGAGCCTGAGCAACTTAAATTCTAGTTTTTATCGGACTACGGTAATGCGGAAACGGAGGGTTATATCCTTTCCAACTTTTGGATGTTAACGGTTAAGTATGTCTAAATTTTAAACTGTGTAACAATGTACAATGTGATCACAATGTGGACATTTTCTAAACAACGTCAATAATAAAATCTAGGAAAAACATAACTCTCTTTTCAATAGATGTTAATAAGGAAAAGTGTGATGTTTTAGTTTCCGTTACTAATCTATAAATAGTAATTGCATTGTATTGCGTTTTAAATTTCGACTTTTAGTAATTATTAATTGATTAATAGCACCATCACCATCCATGAATAATACGAAGATTAATATGAATTTTAGTTTATTAACTAATCTTTATGACAGCTTATTATTAAAAAATGATATGACTCTAACCAAACAACGTGACACGTGACGTCAGATTATAAAACAAAACGACGAATTTTTAAAATTCACTTTTCAGTCGGGAGTCGATTTAAAAATTGGAGTCTGTGTTTTATGGTTTATATCAATAGGACCAATAATGTAAATCAAACAGTGCCAGTAAATATTTTGACATATATTATTGATGTTACCATTAGCGGTAAAATATTTTCTTAAAATTTTACCCCAAATGGTGGAAAATTTGTAAAATGTGACTTCCCCTGAAGTATTGGATATTAAATACAAGAAAAATCAGAATTCAAAATTGGTTCATAAGCACAGAATTTATGTTCGAACTTAAAATTTCTTTTTTAAAGACCCTTATAAAGAAAAATTGAGCTCAGCATCAAAAACCAAACTGTTCTGATCCGAAGGGAAGAGCTATAGAGAGTCACTATGGTTACGAGCTGTGAGGCGTTCCTTCGTCCTCAGGAGTAAAACCGCATATGTAGCTTTTTTTCTGGAAGTTAGCTGCTGCTGTCTTTGGATTGCAGTAGCCACTAATCATCAGATCAAGACTAGATCAGAATCGTCAAAGGCAAATTAGTATAAATAAGTTATAAATATCAACTATGTGCTTATTACCGGCGTAAGGTAAATAATTATGTAATTATTCACTCAAAAATAAAGGCAAAACCGACCTCACCTACATGCATGAAAAGACTGATGAATACGAACATAATTAACTTGCTTGACTGATCAATAACCTCAAGGCAGCGTTCACTATAGTTTACGTTACAAGCCCATAATATCCTAAATAATCAATCATTTTACAATAACAATAATACATTTGATATTTAATTAGTGGGCAACAAGATATTTTGTATTTATAGAAGTGAACCGTTAGTATGAAGAATTGATAAAGAAAAAGTTGAAATGAAGAAGAAAGAAGAATTAAGGAAAAAGTAGATGAAAATTTTTAGAAATATAAGTGGGACTTTTTTTAAATAATGCTGAGAAGTTAAGCAGGTACCGAAAGATTACCCAGTGCAAAGCCGGTATAATCCGGCTGTATTATACCGGCTATTCCGATTCGATTGTATAGCAGGGTTGAGCTGTCTTAGTTGAGTAACGCCTGGCACGAGGATTGTCGATCGCAGTACCAGAAGTGTCGCAATCTAACACTGCTATACGTCTTCGGTCTGGGTGTTATCCCCGGCCACATGGGATATATATATATATATATATATATATATATATATATATATATATATATATATATATATATATATATAGGTATATAAATATAACACAAATACAATAGAGACAATGACCGCAGTAAAGAGAGTGAGGAAAAGTCGTGAGTGAACTTAAAGTAGTAAGTAATAATTAATGATTAAAACTACTTTTACGGATTTTTTCGCGTTTATTTTTACTTTTTATTTTTAATTCCCGACGTTTCGGGCGCTTTCCAGCACCCATGGTCACGGGGGACTGAGATGACTGACGTCCCGATGTCATTGTTAAACCCGGAGTACCTTCAGCTTTTTTAATTATTTAAAAAAGCTTGTTACCGTAAAGCGCGCGGGATTAGCGCTGGACCCTGCCTCTCGCTGCCCCGCCACACCTGCCAGTTATTATATATATATATATACATATATATATATATATATATATATATATATATATATATATATATATATATATATATATATATATATATATATATATATATGTGTGTTAATAAATACAAACATTCACGAATGGGCCTTGATGGATTGATGTTGGTCACCAAATTGAAATATCAATGCAATTTGAAATATCATCCATTTATGGAACATTTTTATACAACTTTTAATATTTGCTCTAATATCTTTATCGAAATGGAAATAATATCTTCAACAAACTTTTAGTGAAAGATTCAGTTAACAGAGAAAATAGTTTTAAAGTTATAACAACGTAGTGCTAACAATAGCACAGAAATATTAATATATACTTAAGAGGTTTTTTTGTACTATGTAGGAGATAAGCGAGCACACAGTCCTGGGCTACAGCCTGGATGCTGTGGCCTATGACATCTATATCTATCTTCAAAATGTATGATCAAGATGGAATGCCTCGCTTCCAGTAAAGAGGGTCCCCGTTTTTTGTACACTCACCACAAGAAACACAGCAGCATTAAGCTGCTATATCACGTTGGTATTCTGTGAGATCGTGGTACTACCCTGGTCGAACCGAACCGCACAGCAGCATGGCTCAATCACGTTAAAAGATTAGTTTTTGAAGTCGGCTTTTTACTCTTGTATAGTTTTTTTACCCCAAAATCAATTACAAGTGTAAGATTGGTAACATACTTTGGACAACATCCCCTATTTTTCTATAGGTCGCATCATTTTGTTGCCATCAGATGGGGTGTACTCATCTGTCAGCCCTTTCTTAATAAAAATAATTTGAAAATAATTCAAGGAAGAAAAACCTTATAGAATACGTAACAAAAGGAATTTACTGTAAATATATTCTTATATGCTTTTTATAATTGTATAATATTGTTGCTACAAAAGGGTTAGTCCCTTCACTCACGCCTGTCACTACGGGACAGAGACTACAGACTTCCATTTGGCACGATCTCGACACACCTCTATCGCCTCCTTCACATCCATACACCTACGCATACATGCTCGTCGGTTAAGGGTACTCCTAATTTGGCCCGTTTTCAATAAATCGCCAATTTGGTCGATAAATTTTCGCCTAGGTCGTCCCTTTCCGACTCTGCCATTCACTTCTGCAACATAAATTTTCTTTGTCACTCTTTCCTCATTCATTCTTTCCACATGACCAAACCACTGAAGCATTCCTTTCTTAATCCTAGTCACAACATCATATTGCAAACCACATTGTTCTCTTATCACACAATTTCTCACCCTGTCATTCAGATTCAGCCCTAACATACTCCTTAACGACTGCATTTCTACTGCGTTCATTCTACTCTCGTGCTTCTTCTACCACACCCAACTTTCACTACCATACGTTAAAGTAGGGACCAACACAGCATTGTGAATTGCCATACGTGCCTTTTTCGACACATTCAGACTTTCCACAAAAGAGTGCAGGGCCCTATTTACTCTATTTCCCGCATTAACTCGTCTTTCTATATACTTATCATATCCCCCATCCCTGCTAAATACGCAACCCAAATATACAAACTCATCTACTTGCTGGATCAACCCCCCTTCTATTCCTATTTCACAAATCGTTTTACTTTCTTCTCTTTCAAAAACCATAACCTTCGTCTTACTTGCGTTCACTTTCATACCCCTTTCTGGTGGTCATGATGGTTACCTTAATGATCTCTTCATTAAGGTAACCATCATTTGCAACTCGGCCGCCGACGACGCAAGAATAGCTTAATCGTTGGCGTACAAAAGGGATTTGACGGTTAACTCACCCATTTTTAATCCGCATTCTTCAACTTTCAAATTTTGCAAACAACTATCCATAAATAGATTGAACAGCCACGGGGAAACCACACAGGCCTATCTGACACCTTTATGGATGCCAAACCAGTCCAAGTAGACCCCGTTGATCCTAACACAAGCACTAGAGTCCCTATAAAGAGACTCCAATGCCTGTATCAAGCCAGCGCTCAACGCAAATGAGTTCAGTGTTTGCCATAGCACATCCCTATCTACTCTGTCATAGGCCTTTTCCAAGTCCATGAACGCCCAAAAAACCTTTTGGTTTTTGGTCAAAAACTTCTCCGCGATCATGCGCATGGAAAAGACTTGATCTGTAGATCCCATTCCCTTTCTAAATCCCTCTTGCACATCCCAAATTTTTCCATCAGCTTCTTTCATGACCCTTTCAATCAGTACCTTAGCATATAGTTTTCCCACAATGCTAAGAAGGCTGATGCCACGGTAGTTTTTACAGTCCTACTGCGACCTTTTTCCTTTATATACTGGGACTACTATCACGGCTTTGCACCAGTCTACCGGTACCCGATTCAGTTCCCAGCATAAATTAAACAAGGTGTGCAGCAGGCCTGCCACCACTTCCTCTCCAGCCCTAAGCGTTTCTAGTGAAACTCTATCATATCCGGCAGCCTTACCTACTTTCATACTTTTCATTGCTTTCATCATTTCATCTATACTTATCTCGCCACCTCTTTCCTCTTCTTTCGGAGTTTCTACTTCATTTAGTTCACATGTTGTCTCCTCACTGATAAACACGCTTTCAAAATATTCCTTCCATCTCTTTAAACTCAATACTTCATTATTCAGAATAAAGCCATTCTCATCTCTTATAGCATTAATTGTAGGCTGTTTTGAATGTCCCCTGGCAGTTCTTACAAGTTTCCAGAACATTTTAATATTTGCCTGGAAGTTATCAGATATTCTTCTATCATTCTTATCCGTGCTTTTTCCTTTCAACTACTTCTTTTACTCTCTTATTAAGATGTTTAAAGACTGCCTTTTTTTCTTTCAATATCGTCATTCGTACCGCTAGAATTACCAGCCTTTGTTGCTAGTAAATCTAGCCATGCTCTCTTCTTTGCTTCAACTTCCATACGTATCTCATCATTCCACCATAACTTATTATTTTTCCTTTAATTCTTTCTCTTACTAACACCGCATACTTCGGTAGCTGCATCCACTAAACCTTTCTTAACATTTTGCCATACATTCTCAAAGTCTAACTCCTTCATACATAATTCATCCAAACCACTTATATTTTCCTTCAGTCTACATTTGAACTTGTTTTTCTCATCTTAATCTTGTAACCTTTCTGTTCTAATACGCTGTAATGCAGTGGTAGCCACAGATGACCGATGGCGCCAACGCCTGAATAGACCATTAATTTGGCATAAAACCAAATAGTGATCCGTTCCTACGTTAGACCCCCGGTAAACCCTTATATCTACCACTGCGCCCCTCAATCTTTCATCCACAACTATGAAATCTATCATGCTTCTATCTTCACCTCTTTCCCAAGTATACATGTGAATCCTCTCGTGGCGAAAACAAGTTCCTCACAAAAAGATTCTTTTCCATACATACGGCGAGGAGACTTTCACCATTCTCATTTATACTTTCATCACCAAACGTTGCCAATATCCTTTCATAACCAAGTCTCCTCACCCCAACCCTTCCATTAAAATCTCCTAGCACAATAATATTTTCATTTCCCTTACATTTTATTAACACCTTCCTTACCATTTCCCAAAACTGCTCTCGGATATAAGTGGGCTTAGACATGTCTGGGGCGTAGACCCCTAACACAAACAACTGCTTTAAGCCCACTTTCATTCGTATCCATAGCAGTCTTGGGCTTATACATTCATACTCTTTCACACATTGGCCTATTCTTTCTGAAATGATGATACCTACTCCCTGGCATGCCCGCTCGATCTCATCTACACTAGACCAGTATGCGGTATACATGCCATGTGTAGTGACATCCTTTCCCTTCATTTTCGTCTCATTTACACATAACACATCTATTCTTCTATCATACATCATATCGCATACTTCATCCATTTTATCATTCATTGCACCACATACATTCAACGTAGTCAAACAGGCCTCTACAATCCACTTTTCGACCCTCCGGGAGACAGAACGTGACGGGTGGCGAACCTCGTCACTGGTTTTCCTCGCAGATTCTTCGCACCCCTGCCCTATTAAAGGGGCGCCGGGAACTCGGGGCCATTTCCTTTATTTGGTTCCTCACGGTGCGAAATATGGGTTAGTATATTTTACGCCGCTATCACGGCGAGAAGCCGAGTCTGTGCTATCAGCTTGTCGCTCATTTAGCACCACCCGGGGGACATGTAACGAAAATATTCAATGACAACACATATTTTACAGTTTAGGAGCTTTGTTATTTATAACGGTAATTCCGGAGTGAAGTAGAGTACAGACACACAGATAAACTAATAATGTTACCATTGCAGTTCCAGCCTAATAATCAAATTAAAAAAAATAAATTAAACAAAACAAATAAAATTAAAAAAAAATAGACTGCCTCATAGGGTGGATATTTGACGCGTTTGGAAAGCGGGTTTGTAGCCGCAGTATTTTTTTATTTTTAATCGTTATTGGGAAGACGCTGCTACTCATCGCCTGATTTGTTTCGCTCTGTTGCCTCTTACGACACACACGGAACGATATGGGGCAGTTGATATTCTCACACCGCCACTACACGGTAACCTGATAGTTACTATGTAAACAAAAGCTTTATACATGCTTCCTGTAACACACGCACACAAACGCTGGGTTCTTTTAAATGCTGTGAAGGTAAATCCATCGCTTGTGTGCATGTTTAGAAAATAGCGTTAATGATTCTAAAGATCACGTTAGTTTTTCTGTAGCAACTGTAGGTGAACCCCACGCTTGTTCGCGTACGTTACCAAGATACTATTATTTTCTTTTTTATTTTCTGTTTCCAATATTTAATTGTGATGCACAGAATAGAATAGATACATTTTTATTCATTACAAATTACAAGAATACTTATCGAAATCCATTTAAGCTACGACTGCTGCGGAATAAAAGTTTGTGGATATTTTAATATATTCAGGTTACAATAAGTTTGATCGTCGCTAAATAGAGAACTTCACTACTTCAAAGGCATTTGATTGCAGCTCTAGCTGTAAGTTTCAGGGACTTCAAAAGTAAATTATTTTACCGATTCATACCGTACCGTAACAAAAAGTTTTCCAAATTTATTTTCTCCTTTAACTATTTTTGGGCAGTGCCTGGTAAATTTGATAGGTGGGTTAAGTTTCCAGGCCCTGATTGTGCAATTTTAAAGCAGATGCATGAGCAGTCGACTGAGCTTGTTGTTTTTATGGAACTGAAGCAACTCGTTTGTCACCCGTACCATGTAAAAAAATGTTATCTTTACTTGTTTAACGAAAGATAACATTTTGAAATGAAAGTAATTAAACATAAGATAATAGAGTAAAGGAGATGATATATCGCGAACGCCTGTGTACCCGATCTGCATATTAAGTACCTAGCTGGTACAGATTATCTTACTGGAATTATTAGTTAAGCACTGTATCCTTGACAATAATTACCTGACGCGCTCAGTTATTTTCAACTGATGTGAGTTTGAGAGAATAATTTCCAGCTATAGAAGTATTGTAGCTACTATATTAAAGTACGAATGAACTTACAGTTCACCTGACCTTAAGTAGGTACTGCAGTCCTAGAACACCTGCAGCCAACTTAAATCAAAGAAGGTGGAATGCTTCCTTTTTTTAAAGAATAAGGGTGACAAACGAACACACAATCCACTTGATGGTAAGTGAATACTGGGTCCCACAGACATCCACATTTTTTACCACGCTTTTATTAACTCGCTTTATTCTCTGTTTGTCTTGTCGGTACAAATTTTTATTCAATTGTAAACTTATTTCCCAATGCTTGCTAATTTACCGAAGATAGACACTTCAAAGATAAGAACTGGATGACAATGCAATATAAAATTTTCTGCTTGCCTGTCTATTTCTTTGTTTGTCTGTTTGGTACAAAAATTGCAATCTATTTTCAACAAATTGTTCCATGAGCTGGAAATTAAAAATGAGTCCGGGACTGGTAAAGGTGTGAAACAATTTTTTTTTAATTTTTATCATGTTCTTGCATTGCCATCTGATTTTAAGCAATTTAATATAAAATTTCAAGTTTCCAGCTCGTTAGGGAGTTAGTTTAAAATTATTTTTTTGGAACGACGGACAAACAAGAAAGTGAATTAGTAAAAATGTGGTTAAATGGTCGCCTCTCAGAAATGAGGGGAGGCCTGAGCCCAGCAGTGGGACGTATATAGGCTGTAACTTTACTTTACTTACTTTTATACTACTCTCAACCAGAGATACCATCCCCACAACATTCATTCAACATATCACAGCATGCGATTCGCGCATACAACTCTCAACGAGAGATACCATCCCCACAACATTCTCCATACCAATAATATGCTTTTATATTCGATAATTTCCCGTATATTTAATTTATTTTATTTTTGTTAACTAAAATAGTATTGTGGTTAATTTTGTTACCTCTTAAAAAGATAATATTTTGAGTAAACAAAATAATATTATTGTAAATTATTTTACTTAAGTAAATAAATACATTAAACTTACCTTAACGTTAAACATAGTGTTTCTTCTGCAGTAATAGCAAGATTCAGTTTTCTGGTTCTAGGCTGTGTGTCAGATATATCACCTTTTATGGCCATTAAAACCTTGTTATAGATCTTCGTTGAATCCCGTAATAGGTAAGTGGGCAGGCAGAGATAAGTAAGAGAGTAGTATCTACTCAAATGTATTCCTAGGCATTAAAAAATCCTATCATGTAGTAATTTGATATAATACGCTATTAACAAAAATAGCGTGATTCACCTAGTGGAACGATGCCGGTACAGGCGTCTCATTTCTTTAATAAAATGGGCTTAAAAGGAATAAACATTAAATAAATAAAATATTGTTATTATAAAGAATAGCTAGCATTCAACATTTAGAGCCTTTGTTAGTTCACCATTGTCCGCCTTCTCTCGCAATTTTTCTTACTTTGCCATATAATTTTCTAAGCATTATCCTTCCTTTATGTGCGTGTAGACTAAGCACAAAGTTTATGTCTTTAAGTTTTCGTTATAAAAATACATTTTACTTCTGAATTTAGATTGTGTTTCAAATATTTTATGATTTAACTTCTAAATTTCTATTAAAACTTTATTGGGATCTTTTATGCCAGCATTTAAATATTAAAAGCATCATAACACTGAGTCCGTCGACCTCTTCTTAAAGGCTGAATAAACGAATTGATAAGAGAACTTTAACAATATTTTTTTGGTTTAGTAAGCCCAATTGGGCCTTGTTCTCAATATTCGCAAAGAACGCTTGAATTTTCTTATCTGGAACATACTTTCGCTACAAAAATAAATCGTTCATTTACTAATATTAATACTTTTTGTAACATTTCTATTTTTAGGTTAGTTCATTTAATTTCTATATTTATTTTAGTATATCCTGTTTTACATATTGTTGCGAGTGTGATCTACGTCCTTTATTTTTAATTTGATGTTCCGTCACAAATATATAAATATAGTACAATTAACCGTGGATGCAGCGTCAGAGATAGAGAGATAGTCACAAAACAGAGATTTAAAAAAATATATTCATACACAATATTTGTCTTCAGCCAAGATTCGAATCTTGTTCGAATATTTCGAATAGTAGTGCTCAGATTAAAATATCCTTTTTTTGTCTAGCCAAATTATTCATGTCAACCAAACTATCGTTGTGTTTTATCCTATGAATCAATTTTATATGGAGACTGAAAAATCAGTCCCAAATATCATGAAAGGAATTGCAAGTGACCAGATATTTAAAAAAAATATGAAATAAATGTTTATTTTCATCCACTATATGAATGTTACTTCCTCCGAGGAAAACAACATATTCAGTGAGGAAAATAGGTGAAACGTCTTTTATTGTAGGAAACGGAAACGGACGAAAAAAACTTTACTACATTTATCTTCATAGATGATTGAATTTCCTTCGAAAATTTCTGTTACAACTCAATAAAATTTATATATTAGAAGAGAAAATGCAATATTTTAATCCATTGTGTGTTAAGGGACAGAATATATATTTTTAGTTTTACATTATTTTGATATAATACGTTATATGATAAAATGTACTTAGTCTCGTCATAAGTTCTGTCAAAACTTTATTATTTAAAAATTTTGAATACTGGCTAGATGAACTACACCAATTTTAAAAATATAACGTTTTAGATTGCCGAAAATAAAAAGGCATTAATTTTCATTTATTTCCAAATATGAAGTGGTCGAAGAAAGAAAATAGTGTTGCGTTTATCGCGGTGAAAGAGATTTTCAATTTTCTACAAAAATCGAAAATAACCCTACGATTTGTTTATCGCACTATGTGAGTGATCAACTAGGACCTAGGATTACAAGCTTATCGTAAGAAGATTGAACATTTTTTGAACGAGCGTTAAAAAAATTAGGCTGAATAAATCCCGCGCTTTGTTACGGCGGTACGTGGAAAAAAATACCGCGAAATTTTGTTTTTTTACATCGAAGAAAATTATAATAAATAAAATGATAAAGTGTATGCCCACAGCAGTAAAGAAGCCATCACGCGTATTCCGGGGGTTAAACGAGCACATTATCCTTCGTCACTCATGATTTGGCTTGGAGTCTCATATTCAGGCTTAACTGAGGTATTTTTCAGTCAAAAAGATGTAAAAACCAGTGCCAAGGCGTACAAAAATACCGTCCTAACAAACATAGTGGAACCTTTTTCTTAAACAATGCCAGAGTGTTTGCGTAAGCAGTCAGAAGACCCACCCGGTAATTGCTCTCCTATAAAGATGACGCATCCATGAGATTGTGGTAAACTTTGTAGATTTATTGCTGGCAGTTGTGCGAAGGTTACAGGCATAATTTATTATCATTCCTAATTAACAATATAACTCGTCCAAATTTAAAACGATATTTCCACAACTATTTCTTCTGTGGCAGCTACGCGCCTGAGACCAGCTAAAATAGATAGTAAAATGGAAACCCAATCTTTTATGATCATTGTCGCCATTTTGTTATGTATATATACATAACAAAATGGCAACATTCTTCGACTTCGGCACAAGGCAATACTACATGTATTACCTTGTGCCGAAGTTCGTCTCAATTTCTCTGTCATTTCCTCTCTATTTTTTCTAATATTTTTACAAGGTTATTTCTTTTTTTCTTCTTTTATTTTTATACAAGGTTATTTCTTTTTTTCTTTTTCACTAGTGATGTACTTGAGTTCGGTTAGGTATGACCGAATGTCCTTCTCGCGATTGTTGTTGTAAAAAAAAAGATTTACACTGTGCCATCTGCGTTGAAAAACTAGACGTTCGTTGTAAAAAAGATTCACACGATGACATCTGCGTTGAAGAACTTGATTCTCCTGAACATGTATCTATTTGCAAATTGTCTTATTCATGAACTTCAAGTACATTTCCGTCATTTAAACGAGAAATATACACGCTGTCTTCAAAACGATATTTTATGAATTTTAGACTTTCATCGTCCTATTTTGAAACAGAAGCAGCACTTCCGGTTTTCTTCTTATTCAGATTTTTTTCTATAATAGTCACGTAAATTACAATAATAAAAATGGCAAAACAATGAAGTAGATGGGACAAGTTAGTTAGAATAGAAAATTAATTACTTTTTCAATTATAATACTAAATATACTTCATCCTTCAATAATTAATCTTTGTTTATTGTTTCCAAACTTTAGCCATAGTAATAACTTAAGAAGCCGAATGAATTTGTTTGCCTAAGCTGTTAATCCTGTTGTATTACACGTTTTGTATTTTGTATAATCCAGACTATATATATAAATTATATGTGTACTTCGAAGTGTAATATATATTTATTAACTTCTATATTCATAACATCCATCTATTACAGTCTATTAAAGCTTAGTGCTACAGCACTGTTCACAAAGGCCTCACCCGGATATAGCCTCAAAGGGGGATTTTGCCGAAAATGCTACGCTTTGTAGACGAGTTGACAACAAAAGTATTAATAAAAATATAAATTAAATTGATTTTTAATTAATTTGAATAAATAAGACTTACTTAGCGGTCAGCCACCGTAGAGTCTACATCACCTGAGGATGCCTCGTGTAGAGGCGAAACACGTGTCGTATTATCGTCGATGGTGTGTCTTACCTGGAATAGTGGTGTTGGAAGTAGTGGTGCTGGGAGTAGTGGCGTTGAGAGTAGTGGTACTGGGACTAGTGGTGACGGAGTTAGTGCACGCAATTGAGGGAGGGCGGGAGGTGCTCTTCAATCCAGGTAAGACACATCATTGTATTTAGTTCGCGGAAGGTTGCAAATTAATTAATATTTTTCTTATAATGGATTTCCGCAAAGTAACGCCTGATTCTATCAATTAACAAAATTATTTTTAAAATTTAGAGTTATAATCAGAAAGATGCGGCTACTCATCACCTGTTTTACTTTCCATTACTCGCCTCTTACGACTGGCCGGGAGGGTATGTGGTAGTTGGTAGGGTATTCTTACACCTCTGCCACACAGATAGTTTTTATATAGATATAATTGATACTAATTAAGGCCTATGAGTGTTGCAAAGGCCGGCGACAGAAGTAGCGTCGTAGAGAATCTATCATTGGAATTTTACGGGCTGATAATGAGCATGATCATGATACTAGTTAGTGATAGCCTAGGGGCTAAGCGCTCGCCATTAACTACATTGAATGCTGATTTACCATATATTCGCTGGTGAATGATAACATCGTGAGGAAACCTGCATAGACATGTAAGTTTTCTCGCGATGTTATCCTTCACTTAAGGTCTTCTTTATTCTCAGACGAGATATAAGAAAAAAATATTTCAAATACATGTGAAGTTCGCCAACATGCATTGGAGAAGCGCAGCGGATACTCCTTCCCTGCCCTTAAACCCTTTTAGAAATGAGAGAAGGCCCGTGCCCAGCAGTGGGACGTATATAGACCGTTACTTGGACTTTTAGAAATCAAGCAAATGGTAGCACCTTGCCATCTTTCTATTGATATTAGGATATTTTTTATATTATTAGCCTCGCGTATCATTATCAGATAGAAGCCGCAAGGAAGCGCAGAGGAACACCGTCTCCGCGAGGATTTGTGGTCTATCAAATCTGGTGTAATTTAGGGCGATCTTGAACATATAAACAAACTGCAGACTTAAACACAGGGATTTTTTTATAGAATAAGGGTGACAAACGAGCACAAAATCTACCTGATGGTAAGTGGATGCATATACATATCCACCCACATACATACAATACATAGCCATCCACATTTAACCTCGATTGAGAATAAAAATTTTTATTCCGATGACTAAGATGGAATGCCTCAATTTCAGTAAAACGAGTCTCCGGTTTTCTACACTTACCAAACGAAATACAGCAGCATTAAGCAGCTATTTTAGGCTGGTATTCTGTGACAGCGTGGTCTTTCCCCAGTCATGCCGACTCGTTCGTGCTACAACAAAATGTGTTGTAATCCCAGGTTTGAGGGCTTACATATAAAGTTTAATAAAACAATGTAATTTAAGCACCACTTAAAAACGTATTATTCATTATCTTCTGTCTTATTTGTTTCAAACTAAAATAAAACGCCCTTCGAATTAACTGTCTTCAGAAGTATTTCTATCTGAACAGAAAAGAAAGCTGAAAAGAATCTGTGATTCTATCATATCTAATTTCAAGACTCTCAGTCATTTTATTTTTAATGTTTTGATTTTCCCTAACCATTCGAAACACTGCAGCAAATGCCACTATTTTACGCTGGTATTTTATGCGAGCGTGATTCTTGACTGGTTGAGCCAGCCTCTGTAATTGGTATATAGCTTCGACAAGTTTTTAAAGAAAATATTTCAATGTAAATGTTTGTAACATTTTCTTGTATATCCAATACTATTGTTAGGAACAACATATGTACAAATATATTATATCTGTATATAACCTCAGCCTTGGAAACCGCTCTACCGATTTCGATGAAATTTTTTATCACAGAGTTTTACGGAGATGACAAAATTATCTAGGTTGATCTCATTTCTGGGAAAATTCGCATTTTACGTGTTTTCAGGAATAAAACAATAAAAATGACTTGCACGAAAAATATGATTGGTAAATTCAGAAATCAATTTCGGTGACGTAGGTTAATCACGCCACAGTTCAAATCCTGCAAAGTAGCTAGGTTTTTTGGTAGTAATTTATTAAATTTTTAGTATTCCAGCCAACGCGGCCCCACATCTTAGCTAAAATATAATAGTTATCAAGTAATAAAATGTTTTGTTTGTAGAGTTACGCACATATTGTAGTGTTATGCATAGTTTTTAATTGTGAGGTCAAATTGTACTTGTATATTTGTTCAAAAAATAATTCATTACGGTATTTTAATAATATATATATATATATATATATATATATATATATATATATATATATATATATATATTGTTTCATCTATATATCATTGATATATAGGTATTAGTAGTATTTTGAAATAATAATTAAATACGTCGTACGCTTTTTTATTATAAGTAGTTTAAGAGGATCCCGATTCGTTTTTGTAGGAACTTTCGAATTCTACATCTCCTTTCTAAGACACTATTTAGGCAGCAAGATAGTATAATTCACTATCTTCTCTGATCCTTAAGACTAATCTTAGATCGTAAATGTATGATCTGTGATAAAGCCTCGCACCTGAATAATATATAAGATAAAAAGCACTGCACTTTTCACAATAGCGATATATGGATAATATGCATATAACACATCAATATAAGGTTATGTAATTTATGTAATTTATATATAATGTTATGTAATTTTAAATCGCAGATGTCTTTACTTCTTTATATTTTAACATCCTGTTGCGTCCACAAATATTTAAATGTTTGTTTTAATTAGTGTAAATATTGTTGAATCGCCTGAATTTGAATTATCTTATAATCCGTTAGAAAACTAGTCTTGTACGGTGTATGTTGGTTACCGTTGTAGAAAGAATTAAAAGTTATTAGTTCCGTTTGAAGCAAGTACTTTCGGTTTTTATGAAATGTGTAAAAGTCGCATTAATTAAGTACAATTTTTATCTTAAGGTAAATGTAAATTAATGAAAACTTTATAAAATCGTGCGAACTACTTTGTACCAACGTTACTAACCTCCCGATGCGTAGAGTTATTCTTTTAAAGAATCTCAGATAAAGGAAATTTTGCCTATATATGTATCCCATTACAGCCTATCAGATTGCCCTACTGAACAAAGGCTCCTACATGGGATATTTGTCATAGTTCCCACGCTTGGCAGGCGAGCTGAAAACTGTAGCTTTTATTATTTTCAGCCGTTATCAGGAAGATACTTCTGCCCATCTCGAGTTACGCTCTGTCGCCTCTTAATCACACCCGTTGGACGATATGGGGTAGTAGTAGATATATTTACACCGTCATTACACAGTGTTTTAATTGGTATAATTATTACAATGTGGGTCCACAATTGCTGTATTATTTTCTGTTGTCCCTTGATGTTTTTTTTAATGAATAACACCAACGCATTTATTTTTTTTTTTAAATTTATCAAAATTTACCCTGAATGAAGCTACTTCAAATAAGCAATTGCTCTGATCAAGTATTTATTCTAAAATAATTTATTTTATCGGTTATTGTATGAGTGAATATAAAAGTTTAATAAATACGCGTTATATTTACTTCTTTATGTCCAGTTTCATGTGATTAGGTATGATAAATCTTACATACTTTTCTTTTAGGCGAGAATACTTGTAACTAAGTGCAGAGTCGTGTTTAAGGAATCAGACTTTAATAAGTGACGGACGATATATATTTATAATTATTGCTTTTTTTGTATAGATTTAAGAAAGTAAATATGCAGCCTGTATAGTGTATACGTCTCACTGCTTAGCACAGGCCTCATCTCATATCTGAGAGGGATTTAGAGCAAGGAATTGTCTTGAAGTTGAAGGTGAAGAAGTTAGCAGACTTCCAATGTCGTCGATATTTCTTCGAATAAAACAAATTAATTCGTGACCGTTGATTTGAAAATTAAGTTCCTTTTTATTATAACAAGTGTTTTTGTAAACGCAAAATGTTCTATATTTAGATTTCTTTATCGATCTGGCAGAATGTAACTATATTAGAACCATAAAAAAACATTTTACTTCTCACTGACAGTAAAATAAAGTTTTTTTCGTGTGTAGAGTGTAGTCTCGTGAAAACTAAAAATAAAGCTTTTTAATTTTTCAAAATTTTAAGGAGTTGCTACAGAATCATGAAAACAAAAAACTATCAAAATATTAAGAACTGACAATGCTCATAAATATATAAATATCGAGTTTCAAACTTTTTAAAGCACTATGAAATTTTGCATCTGACAACCACTCTCCTGCACAGGATTAATAAAACAATTATGGACAAAGTCAGTTATATGCTACAAGAATCTGGTTTGGATAACCGTTTCTGTGCAGAAGCAGTGCAGACAGTAGTATAAAATAACAGAGTTCCGACAAAAGCTGTAATGAGATGTACTCCAGAAGAAAAATGGACTGTTAAAAAGACATATATTTTTGCATGTACCGCTTATGCCTTAGGTCAAAGCAGAAAAAAGAGATGAACGAAATTGGGTGCTAGACATCGGTCCGAACAGTTATACAAAAATATGTAGGTAATAAAACGATAAATTATAAGCATAATGGTTTTTATTTCTCTAGTACTTGGGACAATCATAAAAAGATGTTTTAAACTGAAAAACGAAAGCTAATGCTTTTACTATAGCAAGAACGAAACGTTTTTAACTTTTTTCATTAAAAATTTTGGCTTGGATGCTTGTCATTTATGCCATGTCTTTATTTCATTCGGGATCTTCATTTTTATGGATTTTTACTTTACACTATACTGATGCGTCACCATGCAAAGTTTTGGGAGATTTTAACGACAACTCAACGAACAAACAGTCGATGACGACAGCCACTCAAGTATATAAGACTACTAACTTGAGGTTTATATCTACATCGAAGCAATTATTTCGTCGTTTTCTCTAACAATACACGCGCGCAGATACTTAATACACAAAATTGCATCACTTTTACATATCAAAATCCATTTTAAGCCATTATTTAAAGGATAAAACAGGAGCAACAGTTCATGGTCAAGTTTCTACCAAAACCACCACGTTTTTAAATACTTTTCTGTATTTTGTCTATGACAATAGATAATGAATGCTATTTTTAATAAACTTCATGTTGAATGTGTAGGATTTATACAGAATAAAAGAAATATATTTAGAAAAACGATTAAAGAGTCTGTATTGTTAAACTAAAAAGAAATATTTGAATATTATCTGACACGACTGAATAGGCTGTATAGTCATTGATCATTGCCTGTTCCGAAGGAGACTTAACTTGGTAACTTCAAGTTTCAACTTTTCATGCACATTTGGCATTGTGGCTTTATTTGTAATTTCTTGTTTTTACTTTCGTGGATTTAGTTAGGTTAACCCTCGACTTTTCTCTTGGATTAAAGGACAATAGGTTGCTGCGCCCACATAATGACGGTAATGTAATACTTAGGTCATGAGAGAAATAGAACAAATAATTTAGAACCTGCTTTTCTAGATAAAATTTTATAATTAATTGCGGAAAAAAATTTCTACAAAAGTGCATTATATTGTGTCCTTTTTAATTTATTTTTACAAATAATCACGAGAACGAGTGATTTTACTACAACCTACAAATCATATAACATAAATTAAAATAAAACCCCAGGTCCTGCAAGAATATGATTTATTAACATACTGTTACGCGCTCAAATCGGCGCATTAGCGCCATCTAGTCTCGAACCGAAGAACTAAACTTCTTGAAGTTTAAAACTCGAACTCTCGGTACCTTGCGCGTGTTAACTTGAACATTCTGGATATTTTGTATTGAATTGGCGATACGAGCGAAGCTTCGGAGCGGAATTAAGTGAATTAGTGTGTTTAATTATTAGTGTTTTAAGTTTTAATTTGTGTAAAGTAAATTAAAGTGTTAATTTAGGTAATTTTATCGGCAATTTTTATTGTCACGAACCTCAAGCTCGTAACAATACATATCAAATATTTAAATCTTCAAAATAAGACATACTTGAACTTTGTACACACCGGGCCCAAACTTGTATGGAATCAAGTTCATCTCCTTTAGACGCAAACCGTAAAAAGTATATTTTTGTAGCATATTGTGAAGAAATCAATGGATATCGACTGATAGATCCTGAATGTCTAACCTTGTGTTCATGTAAATTTATTTTCAATAAAGCAAAATCTCTTGATTTGAAAATAAATTTATATCAGAAATATATAATACAATGTTATATACATAAGTTTCTCTGACGCCAAACATTGTCACAGTCAATAATGGTACTAGCTACCAGTCAGAGTTATTTTCTGGTATTCAACCCATGGTTGATATTTTTTTTAAATAATAAAAACTTACATAACGAATCCCTGATATTTTAACAGTCCTAATATACGATCATTTTCCTGAAATAGGTTACAACAAGGGCTAGGGGAGATAGCAAGAGAGTAGTTGTTTAACTATGAATGCTGTATGAAAAGCAAAGAAAGCAAATTCTCGCTCTATTGCGTAAGATCGCAATGCTGCTTACCATTATGTAAATTCGTATTCAAAATCTTGTTAAATAAGAGTAATATATAATAAAAAAATAACATAAGTATAAAGTATAAGAGCCATGCTGAAGCTATATTATTGTTGTAGCACGAACAGAATGACGGCGTAAAATAGCGGCTTCATGCTGATGTGTTTCGTATGATGGGTGTAGAGAACCGGAGACCATTTTTACTGGAAATAAGGTATTACATCTTAGCTCTCAGAGGTGATAGAACATCTACATATTGGTTCTTAATTGATGATAGATGTAGATGTAAGGTGGGTTCATTGCTCGTTTGCCATCCTTATAGAAAAAAAAACATAAATAGTTGGCTTAGGCATTTGCATGTGTTATTGTCCTTGATTTATAATTAGATTATAAGGGTGACAAACGAACACACAGATCTCATAAGCGATGAAATATGTTTAGATGACTACGTGGAATATGTTTAGATGAGTATAATGAATGGAAGTTGCGTGAACATTTATAGCTCCCTGTATGCTCTTCACAGTTGGAAAACACCACCATTCATCTATTTTGATCAAACCACAGATACTCGTATTTTATAATTATGAAGGTGAAAAACTAGCCAACAGTTCGCCTCACGACTGCAAAAAATTTTAAACAAAGAAGTCGATATAAATACCCCTATTATGTCACCACTAAGGACTTAAGACCTACCTTTCAGACTTTAGTATGTGCAATCACATATACGGATTTCTATGGAGAAAAGGTCAGTGTAGTAAACGCCTAATAGCTATTAAAATATGTAGTAAGATTAAAAAACACACCTAAAATGTGAAACTTTTTTGCGTCATATTATTCACCTTATATTGTATATTTTACACAAGTATGTTAAAAAATATAAATAATAATGTAACTCATGTAGCCCGGCGGAAAAACGTTTAAAAAAAACGTGACTTTTTGATTTTATATACCGTACAAAATTACCTTAATTTGTATTATTGCTGGGACAGGTCTCCTTTTAAATCAGTCAAAGTTTATTTTTTGGATCCTGTCGGAACCCTTACAAGGGTTAATTTGTTTTTCACCCATCGGCCATCCCAGTGCCGTCTTTAAGGCAGGGCCCGCAGGGCCCTGGCCCGAGGCCCCGAGGTAGGCAGGGGCCCCACAATTCTGAAAATTTTCGATATACAACAACAAATTTTAAATTTTATAACATAATAAGAAAAATATCAAATCACACACTTGGTAAAATAGAAACAAGATTTAGAAAATTTGTTTAAAAATTTATTTTTGCACTAAAATAACAGTAATTATATACAGCTTAAAAAACTTTTTTTCCTTACATAGGCCCCAGCCAGTACCTTGGCCCATAGCCTCGTTGATCCTAAAGACGGCACTGGGCCATCCGTGAAGAACCTTTCTTAAAAACGCGGAAAGGTCAAGTTGAGATAAATATCAAATACTAAGGCTTACCGTCCTTTACTCTTCACCGCTGTATTGGAAGATGTTTTTAAGCTACTGAACTGGAAAGGATGCGGTATTAATATCAATGGCGAGTAAGTTCATCACTCACCTTCGATTTGCTGACGATATAGCCCTTATGGCAGCATTGCTGGAGGATCTAAGCAATATGCTTAATGACCCCAATAGTGTCTCCCAACGTACAGGTCTTAAGATGAACATGGACAAAACAATGATCATGTGTAATGTCCATATTACACCCATGTCGGAGGTTTTTGGGAGTGCCAAGCTCGATGATGAGTACGTTTACTTGGGATAAATAGTCCGAATAGGTAAGTCCAACTTCGACCGGGAGGTGAATCGACGAATTCAACTCGGCTGGGTAGCGTTCGGGGAATTACAACACATCGTCTCGTCAGGTATATCTCAAAACCTTAAAACTAGATTGTACAACCAGTGCAGGTTGCCAGTAATAAATTACGGATCTGAGACTTTTACTGCTGGACGTATGAGAACGCTCAAGGTCGCACAGCTAGCTATGGTGAGGGCTATGCTCGGGGTTTCTCTGCGTGATAAACTTAGAAATGAGTATATCCGAATCAGAACTAGAGTAACCGACATAGCCCAACATATTAATAAGCAAAAGTGGCAATGGGCCGGCCATATAGCTTGAAGAACCGATAACCGGTGTAACTATATGCTAGTGCCGGTAGGTGTGATGTGTGGCGACCCCCCACTACATGAAGTGACGATCTGGTAAGACATGTAGGAAGTTGATGGATGCAGGTGGCTTGGGACCATGCTTTGTGGCATTCCTTGGGGGAGGCCTATGTGAACATACGAAATACACATCACAAGCAGTGCCTTGTGAAGGGCTGTAATGATGATAATGTTCTTGATATATAAAACCATATACACTGCCCTAGGAAAAATTAGTAATTTTGGAGTTGAGTGAGTTACAAGCCTGTGTTCCTAGCATTTAAAGAAGAGAGCATGTTATCACTTATTTTTATGAAACCACTTCTGGTTTTGTTCACATATTATGTTTAATATGTGAACAAAACCAGAGAACAGTAAATGTTTTGAGAGACCTATTAATAGAGAAATTCTAGGTTTTAAATCGTATATTGCTTTTATTGTCACCCCCTTCCGCAAAGCTAATACGATTTCAAAGCCAGTCGCGTCGCGTTGGGAAGAGCAAAAATAAACTAGTCTCGTTATTATAATGCAAGTGAGACTTTCTATCGTTATTACAGTATACGCTGCAGAACTGAGTCTGCTTGGTATTTTAGATATAGGGCCCCTTTGAAGATTCGTTACGTGAGTAGATGGTTAATGTCCGTTGAGTCTGGCCACCCAGACTAAAATTTGGTCAGGAGGACGTAAAGTATTTAGGTGTTAAAATTTTAGTGTTATGAATTTCATACATTTAATTTTAGTGCCATTTATCTGCAGGTTATTAACATTAAACCAATTTACTATTTTAGACGTAGCGTTACCAACTTCGTTATATTTAAATAACTGTCGTGATTGTTTGAAATTGAATGAAGTATAATTATTAGAAAATAATATAACATCATAGTTATCCCCTATTAAGTAAGGCAAAAGAGTAAAAAGCGGCCTGAGAATTGTACCCTCAGGAACGCCCATTTGTTGTAAATATGGGACGGCACGGCACAACATAGGCGTAGTGTAGGGCGACCCCCCACTAGATGGAGAGATGACCTGGTAAGACATGCAGGAAGTCGATGGATGCAGGTGGCTCAGGACCGTGCTTTGTGGCGTTACTTGGGGGAGGCCTATGTTCAGCAGTGGACTTGTGAAGGGCCGTAATGATGATGATGATGATGACGGCACAACATGGAAAATCTTCGATACTTACCTTACGTTAATGTTTCCTGGGACTAATGAACTATGTTCGTAATTACGTTTACACCGAACCCTTAGGGTTCGAGTCTTGCTTATCTCAACATGTGTAAAATTGTGCAATTGGATCACCAGCTTTCTTGCAGATCGGAGCATCAAGGTCGTTGTAGACGGTGCAAGCTCCGATTAGAAGCCTATTAATGCTGGTGTTCCCCAAGGCTGCGTGCTATGACCAACGCTGTTTCTTCTGCATTTCGATGATATGTTGCAAACCGGTAACATTAATTGCTATGCAGATGACAGCACCGGTGATGCTATGTACACCGGCCATGCCAATATTTATCGGGAAATCGTCTCCGAGTACCGGGACAAACTTGTGTTTGAAGTTGAGTCTTTGCTGAACAAAGTCTCGGATTGGGGGGCGACAAATTCTAGTCCAGTTTAACCCTCGGAAGACACAAGCTTGTGCGTAAACCGCTAAAAAGAATTCCTTTGTCGTATCTCCTCAGTTTCAAGGCACTCCTCTTGTTGCCTCAGCCGGTATCGGAATCCTCGGTGTCGACATATCGAGTGACGTGTAGTTTCGTGGTCACTTGGAAGTAAAGGCTAAATTGTCCTCTAAAAAGCTTGGCGTGCTCAGCAGAGAGGGACAGTATTTCATTCCGGCATACCGCCTGGAACTTTACAAGGCGCAGGTTCGGCCACACATGGAATACTGTTCCCATATCTGGGCTGGGGCTCCTCGGTACCAGATCCTTACACTTGACTGTATCCAGCACAGAGCGGCTCGAATCGTTGACGACAGAGTGCTTTCCGATCGACTCGATTCTCTGGCACTGCGAAGAGATGTTGCATCTCTTTGTATTTTCTTTCGCATATACCATGGAGAGTGCTCTGAGAAATTGTTTGGATTAATCCCAGCCGCCAATTTTCGTGAATGCACTACGCGGCAAACATCCCGGTACAATCCACACCATCTGGATGATTGGTGGTCCACCACTCTACGT
Organism: Parnassius smintheus behrii; assembly: GCA_036936625.1. Classification (NCBI taxonomy): domain Eukaryota; kingdom Metazoa; phylum Arthropoda; class Insecta; order Lepidoptera; family Papilionidae; genus Parnassius; species Parnassius smintheus. Next base: position 52,925,674 of record JAUPFT010000001.1, read on the forward strand.
TTCATGTATTGTTATGGGGTATAAAATATATAAAGAAGTACCTCGAGTATTAGCCGCTGCATTTATAATCTATAAAAATCTGAACATAAGTTATATTTACAGACACTCAACGAAGAGTTATTTTAATATTAATGTGGTAGAGCTACGCTGCAGATATATCATGGTTGCATCACGAATGGGTCGGGGAAAGGCCACGCTCTCACGAAATAAAACTGCTTAAGGGGAAATATAACCTCAAATAGCTTAGCAAGTACCTCCGTTATGCCGAAAATATTGCAGCATTAATTTTGAAATAAATATATGATAAAGTTGAGGATTAATGTTAAGGACTAAGACGAAAACACGATTCCGTAAAATTTTCTCGATAGAAAATAATCCAAAGTTACTTCCAAAATAAACAATAAACCGCTGTTATTCATAAAATACTTTTAATAAGATCGTGAAACTTTGCATACTAATTGAACTAACTATAAAGCAGCTTATGTTATTTACTTTTTTAAAATATCATTATTTTCACTGTAACAAGAAATTACCTAAACTATTGGCGTCTTGAAGCTTGATTCCTGTCGCTCGGTCAGTTTCGCTTCGGCCCTTGAAGGGGGAAGTTGTGTCGCTTACGATCAGAATACACATAAAGCAGCAGGACGACGTAAAGTTAAAATGGGAAATAACCGTAATAAAAATAAGAAGCGACGGGGTTGGCGTTAAGAAACAAGCAAAAATATGATAAACCTAATGAAATAAGTATCTAACGACCTATCTACGTACAGTATTAGTGATTACAAAGATGTCAGTACATAACATACGACGCCCGGGGAAGTGGAGGCGAAATTATAATTTGAGCTGACTTACTATATCCCCTTAATGCTGCTGTTTCTTGTGGTTTTGTATTGTAAGTGTAGAAAACCAGGGACACTTTTAACTGGTAAGGAGGCATTGTACCTTAGTCTTCAGGGTTGACAACGTATTTATTTATCATTTTATTTTTAATATAGGTGTTTAGGCACTTATACAACATTATTTTGTTTCTTATTTATCAGCGTATAATAGTTCACTACCCGTCATTTTTCAAAAGATGAGGATGAATGCGGTATTTCCGTTGTTGAGTGGATTTGCCGTTTTCATCATGCTCATTTCTCTGACGTATATTTTCATTAACCTTAAGAAGGTTATTCAGGGCTTGAAATTTATTTTCTGCTGATTGAGCTCTGATAGTTCGCGAATTATGATAACATTTTTAAATGTAAATTTATTGTACCATACTTTAGTGTTTTTGATCTTAAAATAGGTGTAATTATTTGATATCTTAAAGATTTTTTTTATTATCACAGTAGGTTAAGACGTAAATGAACCTGTAAGTGGCATCCTTAAAGGAGTAGAAACAATACAGATTTTCATTAAACTTTATGGCAAAAATCTAGTGTCATAAGCTCTTTACTGAAGTCACATTTGCATCACAAGCGCCAAGTTTTATTAGATCTACTTATATTGCACTCAACTAATTGAAACAGTTTTAACCAGCTTAACAAAAGAAAGTTTGACTGTATTTTTAATCAATATAACACGACATATTTGACATTATTTAACACAAATTACTAAATATGCGTTGTCGCACCTGTTGTTGACGCAGCATTATGTTAAGTTTTATTTTTATTTTTTGATGTTTGTATTTTAAATTATAGATTTATTTATATTTTAACCTAAAATCAACCTAAATCTTAATATTTATGTGGACAAAATTTATTTTGTTTTGTATATGGCAATCTATTGTATATGGCAATGTAATGTAATATAACGGCTGCGCGACCGGTATAAGAATGAAAATTTTTGGGAGGTAGTGTGTAGTCGGTAGGAAAAAAACCGTGCGCGAGTTTGAAGATTTATTGTTATCCGACTATTTTTGTGTATTTGTAGAAATAAACGGAGTTTGCATGATGCTCAGCATCATTTCATTGTGAGTTCACCCAGAAAGTCACAGCACCTGTAAACCAAGTATGCCTGTTTATCAGCGGTTCTCCTCACCATATTAAACACAACTTTCTGCTGCTATTTTATGGTGGTATTCGTTATGGTTATACAGTCAGATTATATTGTGAATTTTCTGATTACATACGTTGTATTTAAGCCAATACCTTTCTAATTTTATAACAAATCATCCTTCAAGTAGAGCTTTGATCACGGCGCGGCGTCCCGTCTCAACGAAGACTGTGCCAGACAGGATATAGTCCAATAGTAGTACAGCAGTGTATACGTATGTACATGTGCACTTTTATTCCCTTACTCTCAAAGTCAGATGGAAGATTAAATGAGGGTCAGATGAGAAAGATCAGGCTCAGAACCAACGGTGTTGCATGCTTTCAAAGGCATGGGGGTAAATCACCACCAATTTTATAACATTGCATCTGGTTTCGCGGAAAACCTTTCGTATGTATTTATATTTGACGGTAAGCTTGTCGACTCGTTTATCCCTATCCAAACGATATCATTCATACCCTCCTATCGACACATCGGGGTGGTGGGGTGGGAGGGGAAAGAAGATGATTCTAGAATATCACGTAATCATCGCAACCGAAGGAATAAAAGGCACGCGCGACCGACGCGCAGTCTCTTCCCGCCGCGCTCGTCGTTGGAACCACACCGCTTAAGACAATAGTGTCATAGAAGTATATCCGTTTTAGCCTGGACGCAGTCGAGCTCCAGGAAACCCGCCTCACCTCGTGTGAGAAATAGTCGCGCACCGCACTCTCTTCCGACGCGTCATCGGACAAGTAAGGCAGAGAGTCTACCCAGAGTATCTTCCAGAAGTCGCAGCTATAGTGCCCAAGCAGCATAGAAGAAAACACCCCGGTGAGTGAACATTCCTAATAATAGTTCCTGCTTGATATAATTGTGTTTTAATAGTTAATCCGCTCCAATTTTATTTTCTCCTAATCAAGCAGGATTCCTTTCATAGATTTGGCAAATAATAGTTCGTTTTAGGGAAGAGCGAGTGCATTGTACCGCGTGCTATAGTCGCCATTTATGTAAGTGTAGAAGCATTTCGCAGATACAGTCCACTTTGGTTATTATCTCGCGTAATAGGTTTAAGGTTCGACCGGGGAATTAGACTTCGGTAACCTTAGGCTCGTCGCTCCACCAGCATCGATCACGTTTATTTAAAGACAAATAAATGATTTCTTTGAACTGTTCTTCTTTGAAATTTTACAAGAACGTAAAAATTGTAATAATTTTAAATTGTCTTGCATAGGGTAGTTAGTAATTGCACAATGTAATGAACTCCAACAGATGGCGGTATAAACACCAGACCACAGATTATCTTAAAGTTACTAACAAAACGTAAAATACGTATTATAGACAGTCCACGAGCAGCAGTGGCCTTGTACTTGTTAGTTCCAGTGCAGCACAGATTAGATCATACAATACCTACCTTACCTCGGCTCTAAAAGAGCGGAAGTACTGCGCTATGAACTACTTTTTTAACTATTATTTCGTGTTAAACAAAACCAAAGACAATATGCAGTAGATAATAGTATCAAAGACAAAGATATGCTCTTTTATTTTAAACCATAACCTGGCAATGTTTCTTATAAAAAAAAAAGAAATCACTCTGAACTTTCGGCGTTCCACGTGTCGTTTTTCTTTTTTATAGAATTTTATATTTGTGTCTGGACTAAAAACGAAATTGTTATACTTTTTATGTTCCTTGTAATATAGTAAACACGTAGATATATAATTTGTGGTATAAAAAAATTGCCAAAAGTACTTCGAAATCCGAAAGGCCCATTTTGGCGGTTGGGTCATTAATGTGTTATTTTTCCAATTCTCATTTATTTTTAGTGTAAATTTAAGTAAAAATAGTTTTCTTACATATTTCAAAAAATTTTTGTTGTATTTATTTCAAATTCACACAAAAATGTTTTTGAAATATTGTTCTAAATGTCATACAGATAAATATTATTACTTTTTTTTTAATATTTGAATGTTTTGGTATGAGTAACGAATAAAAACACATAAAACATATAAATATACATATTTTCAAAAATTTTCATATAAATTTCTCCAAAAACAAAAGTGTAGAATTCAAATTAGTAGTAATTTTGGCATTAAAATTGAAGTATATACTACTACTATGCTATAAAAGGTAATTTATGAATTTTATTACAATTTCTAGCAACCAAAAATAATTTTTTTCGATAATTTATACATTCAACAAGAATTCCTGTAAGTTTTATCCATAATTATTGTCTCAAAGTGAAAATATAGCAATATTTGCAATATAGTAAAAAAATTTGCTAACTTGCAAATTTTCCCGCCATTAAGGTCCCGAGGTAACGGGAGTGTAACATGTCGCGAGATTTCAGAGGTTACAGAAGGGAATTACGAGACGTTTAGAATTTTAGCGAGTGAAACCTGAAAGACAAACTATCAAATATAGCATCCATTTTGATCATTAAAATAAAAATTAAAATAATTATTAAGATATGTTACACAAAATTTGTAACGACTTTTTGTTTAGGAGTCCAATTTAATATACCCCCAGCCTCTTTCCCATTCCTAACAAGTAGCACAACAACAATTCTGATGTTAGGTCTACAGAGTAATAGAGACAGTGTATTTAGAGGTTATCAGTTATTCCATCTTAGTACACAGGGCTGGCAACGTATTAGTCTTTTATATTTAAATTAGAAACTGATAGTAAGTCTCTGTTACATGCAATAAGCCTAGATATAAAATAGATAGAGGTAAGATTAGCTTTTTCGTAACTCATAAATTATATTTTATCAAAGAAAAAGCAACCCACTTGAAAGGTCGCAACACGAGCATACCAAAGTTAATTATGAACGTACTCGTACGCGGAGCTTCCTACGAGTAATTTTCACTCTCGGTGCATGACTCCTTAGATTTACTTACATTTATTATCTTATTTTGGCGCTAGTTCACAAACTCTGCGTCACACTTTTGCCTATTAAAGACGATTATTTTATTTTGTTCCTATTATCATTATTACTTAATTCGTTAAATATGTTTTGTTATACTCTTTTTAAATTAAAATACATATTTAAACTAATGCTTATGAAAACTCCCGTCTTCGTTTTCACTAAGTATTTTGCAGCCAAAACTGTATATTACTAAAGTTCTCATTAAATAACTTTTGTGAACTGAATACGGATGCCTCGAAGTGGTTATTTGAGTTTTGGGAAATAAGAAAGTTGATCGGAGCCATATCAAGGGCTATTCAATAAGATTTGTAAACTTTTTGGCAATAAATTCGTTCACAATATTAGCCTTGTAAAATCGTGCATTATCATGGTGCAAAATCATGAGTTTCCCCCCACAGAGCTGTTCTTTTTCGTCGTATTTGCTCTCTCAAATGCCACATAACGCTCTTATAATATATTTTATGTAATTTACTCTCATCCTCTGGCTAGAATTCTGAGTGAAACGCCGCAAAACCGAAGTGATCGAAAAAAAAACTGTCAACATCACCTTCAATTTTGATCGACTTTGACTAGCTTTTTTCTGATTAGGCTCAGTTGGAAGGTGCCATTCCGAAGCTTGTTAACGAGTTTTCACATGACTGAAACTACTTTTACGGATTTTATCGCGTTTATTTTTGCTTTTAATTACTTTTATTTTTAATTCCCGACGTTTCGGGTGCTTTCCAGCACCCATGGTCACGGGGGACTGAGATGACTGACGTCCCGATGTCATTGTTAAACCAGGAGTACCTTCAGCTTTTTTAATTATTGTTTATGGTCCGATCTATGCAAAATGAACTGACTATGTCTTGAGGTCTTGCAGTGGTTGCTTGGGTTTAGTTTCAATTTTATTGATTATGGGATCCCAAGCAGGTGGTAGTACCCAGCCTCCTTCTCTATTGAAATTAGGATGTTTTTTAATTTCAATAGCCTCACGTATCATTCTTGGTAGGAATCGGTGTTTTTTCGCGAGGGTTTGTGGTCTATCAAATCTGATGTAATGGTTGGGGCCGTCTAGGATATGATCACAAACTGCAGACTTCCCGGAACGTTGATGCTTCACATCAGCTATATGTTCTTTTACACGGGTTCTAATTGATCTTTTTGTTTGTTCTATATAAGAGAGACCACATTCACAATCAAGCTTGTACACTCCAGCATCTTGTAGAGGAATATGACACTTGACGGATGGTAGGAACTGACTAATCTTCTTCGGCGGCTTGTAGAATGTTCTAATAGAAGCTCGCTTCAAAATATAGCCAATCTTGTCTGTGACACCTCTGACAAATGGTAGTACAGCAGGCACACGCTCGACTGTGGCTCGGGTGTCGTGCAGATCTTGCTTGACGTGCTGAAGCTCGGCGGCCAGGTGTTTGCTGTCACAGATCCCTCGTGCTCTCTGTAACAAAGATTTGCCCACGGTAGCTAACTGTGAAGGATGGTGGAGAGATTCACCGTTTAAATATCGGTTTGTATGGGTCTTTTTCCTTTTTTCGCCAACTTACAGATTGGCTCAATACTTAGCTAAAATATTATAACCACTCAGAGGACACGCAAGAGCACACACTAAGGATTCATACCATTTTGTCAGTGAGATAATAGACCTACATCTTAGTGACAATGAAACCATGGTGAGTTTTGATGTTCAGTCTCTATTTAAATGCCTACCTGTTGAAGACTGCATCTCAATTATAACTAGGAAACTAGAGGAAGATAACATGCCATTAGAATATGCAGTATTACTAAGACATTGCCTTACATCTGGCTATCTATTGTGGAAGGAAGAGTTTTACACGCAAGTAGATGGTGTTGCGATGGGCTCACCTGTATCTCCCATTGTCGCCGATATATTCATGGAAGACTTTGAGGAGAAAGACCTCCTTACTGCACCTGTTACACCAAGGATCTACAAGCGGTACGTAGACGATACTTTCACAGTTTTACCATCAGACAAAGTAACTGCATTTTTAGAACATCTTAATTCCATAAACTCTAAAATTCAATTTACTATGGAGTTAGAGGCAAATAATTCCTTACCTTTCCAAGATGTGTTAGTCATCCGAAATCCTAATAACACCATTGGTCACACTGTGTATAGGAAAAAGACCCATACAAACCGATATTTAAACGGTGAATCTCACCACCATCCTTCACAGTTAGCTACCGTGGGCAAATCTTTGTTACAGAGAGCACGAAGGATCTGTGACAGCAAACACCTGGCCGCCGAGCTTCAGCACGTCAAGCAAGTTCTGCATGACAACAAGCTTCGGGTCCCGCGCCTACGTCACAGTGACCGAGTGAAGCCGGCCACAGTCGAGCGTGTGGCTGCTGTAGTACCATATGTCAGAGGTGTCACAGACAAGATTGGCTATATCTTGAAGCGAGCTTCTATTAGAACATTCTACAAGCCGCCGAAGAAGATTAGTCAGTTCCTACCATCCGTCAAGTGTACAAGCTTGATTGTGAATGTGGTCTCTCTTATATAGGACAAACAAAAAGATCAATTAGAACCCGCGTAAAAGAACATATAGCTGATGTGAAGCATCAACGTTCCGGGAAGTCTGCAGTTTGTGATCATATCCTAGACGGCCCCAACCATTACATCAGATTTGATAGACCACAAATCCTCGCGAAAGAACACCGATTCCTCCTAAAGATGATACTTGAGGCTATTGAAATTAAAAAACATCCTAATTTCAATAGAGAAGGAGGTTGGGTACTACCACCTGCTTGGGATCCCAAAATCAATAAAATTAAAACTAAACCCAAGCATACCACTGTAAGACCTCAAGACATAGTCAGTTCATTTTGCATAGATCGGACCATAAACAATAATTAAAAAAGCTGAAGGTACTCCGGGTTGAACAATGACATCGGGACGTCAGTCATCTCAGTCCCCCGTGACCATGGGTGCTGGAAAGCGCCCGAAATATCGGGAATTAAAAATAAAAGTAATTAAAAGCAAAAATAAACGCGATAAAATCCGTAAAAGTAGTTTTAATCATGTGTAGTGTTCGCGTAAATATAAGAAATCATAACGAGTTTTCACATCAAACTTGTAAACCCCTTACTTTTTAACTTATATTATAATTTTATGAAAAAACTAGCAACATAATACGAAAATATCCAAATAGAAAATTGCATATTATACTAGAAATATTGATGAGGATATTTATTTTTTCCGAGCTTTTTCCATTTCAAGAGGTATGTTACAAAGCACATTAAGTTACTTTGCCCGTATCCGCTTAATTAAATAAAGTGATGTTTCTAACCCACTCTGAAAAGCACCTCCCGTTCTCCCTAAATTAGTGGTGACGGGGATAGTGCACGCCACAATACCCGTCACCACTAACTCCAGCACTACTACTCCCAACACCACTAAGCTAGGAAAGACACACTCTGACGATAATACGACAAGTGTTTCGCTTCTACACGAGGCATCCCTAGGTGATGTGGTCTGTGGTCGCTGACCGCTAAGATTTTTTAAATGGAATAACGGTAACAAACGAGCACACAATCCACCTGATGGTATGTGGTCGCTGTGGCCCATAGACATTGACATTTATATTTTATCTTTCCAGCTGCTCCTTTCATAGATCACCCTATTTGATCGTCTGATCCAATGGCAATCAACGGCAAAATAAAGGGGACACCTTCGACCACGGTATGACCTTCGCAAAACACATTCGCAATATGCGCAACCGAAGCAAAGACGTAGCTGGTCGCCTCCAAGCGCTAGTCAACAGCAAGAGCAAACTGTCCCTAAGACACAAGCTTCATCTTTATAAAACTTGCAAAAGACCTATCAAGTATGACATAGCCAGCATAGCCATCTAACATGTCCAAAACTAGTTTGTGTAGCTTCCGAGTCGCTCAAAGTAGCTTCAATCGCAAAGCCACCGGAACCAGATGGTACCATCTAAACTCTGATCTACACAGAAATTGCCAACTTATGACGATCTCTGATTATTTCAAGGAAGTGTCTCAGTGCTATTTCGAGAGTGACAAGACACATCCCAACCCACTATTGGTAAAAGCCATTCTCCGGAGACCAGTAACGTTTTAATTAAACTTCGGGTTCCGCTAGACTATGCCGACCCAAATATCGCTGGCCCACCGCAAGCCAACACTAAACACTCACCTAGTGTCATAAACACGAGGCCCCGCAAACAGCAGTAACGGCAGAAAATGTATGGACTACTGAAATGTTGGTGCGAGAAGACCTGCTAATCACATATACGAACATCGAAAAGATTGTAGGCATTAATTCTTGGAGCATTCATACTATCCTACATCAATATCTTGGAGTAAGGAAGCTTTGTTGTCGATGGATCCCTCGTTTGCTCTCCGAAAGCGAGATACAGACTCAGTGTGGGTTGGTGCCATGAAATGCGTCTACGTTTTGAAAACGAGGCGTCTAGGCGGGTTTCAGAAATCGTTACTGGTGATGAGATATGGATCTATCAATATAATACGGAAAATAAAGAGTGGACAGGAATGTGTTATGGCAAACACTGAACTCATATGGGTTGAGCGCTGGTTTGATACAGGCATTAAGGTCTCTTTATAGGGATTCTAGTGCTTGTGTCAGGATCAATGGGGTCTACTCGGACTGGTTTGGCATCCAAAAAGGTGTCAGACAGGGCTGTGTAGCTTCCCCTTGGCTGTTCAACCTATTTATGGACCGGTGTTTGCAAACTTTGAAAGATGAAGAATGTGGTTTAAGAATGGGCGAGTTAACCGTCAAATGCCTTTTGTATGCCGATGATCAAGTCATATTTGCGTCATCGGCGTCTGAATTGCAAATGATGGTTACATTAATGAACTGGGAATCAAAAGAAAGGGGAATGAAAGTGAACACATGTAAGACGAAAGTGATGGTTTTTGAAAGAGATGAAAGCAAAACGGTATGTGAAATAAGAATAGAAGGAGAGTTAATTGAGCAAGTGGATGAGTTTGTGTATTTGGGATGTGTATTTAGCAGGGATGGTAGATATGATAGGGATATAGAACGACGAGTAAATGCAGGGAATAGAGTGAATGGGGCACTACACTCTATTATGGAGAACCAGAATGTGTCAAAACAGGCACGTATGGTGATTCATAATTCTGTGTTAGTCCCTACTTTAATGTATGGTAGTGAAAGCTGGGTGTGGCAGAAGAAGCACGAAAGTAGAATAAATGCTGTAGAAATGCGGTCTTTAAGGAATATGCTAGGTTTGAATCTGAATGACAGGGTGAGAAATTGCGTGATAAGGGATAAATGTGGTATGCAAGATGATGTTGTGACCAGGATTAAGAAAGGAATGCTTCGGTGGTTTGGTCATGTGGAAAGAATGAATGAGGAAAGAGTGACAAAGCAAATTTATATGGCAGATGTGAACGGCCGAGTCGGGAAGGGACGCCCTAGGAAAAAGTTTATCGACCAAATTGGCGATATTTTGAAAATGGGCCACGTTAGAAGTACCCTTAACCGACGAGCATGTATGCGTAGATATATGGATGTGAAGGAGGCGAAAGAGGTGTGTCAGGATCGTGCCAAATGGAAGTCCGTAGTCTCTGCCTACCCCTCTGGGTGACAGGCGTGAGTGTTTATGTATGTATGTAATACGGAAAATCAATCGGTAGGCAATCATTGGTATGGGTCTACTCAGAAGGACAGTTACCGACAAAACTGCAAAGATCTCGCAACGTCGGCAAAAATTGTCGCTAGTTTTTCGCTAACCGATGTGTCCTAGACATATCATCTTAGTGCCGCCGGTGGTAAGCGGGTTTGTTGTAGCAATACGGATTGTTGCATTTGTGGGCGGCGTCGTAGAGCATAACGATGCGTCGTCTATCTTTCGGATTGGGATGAGTTTGTTTGGTAGCACTTTTAAGTGTAACAGGCATACTCAAGTTCATGTCTTAGTGCATTAGCGCTATGATACGTGGAGTTTTGTTCACTGGCGTCTTAGTAGCGTGCTACTATGCTACGTTGGTGATATTTTTTAGCTAACAACAATACAAACTTTGTAACCAAAGTCGATAGGGATCATGTGGGTGTGTTGTGAGGGGGCGCCATCCATATGATAGTTGCATTGATGCTTACTGCTTCTTGCGGTATTGCGTCTTGTGATGGTTCTGCGGGTGTGCTGCGCCTGATTCGGCGCACTCTTGTGGTTCTGGTCGATGGAGATATGCGGGTGGTGATGTCTGCTGGGATGTATGGGGAACCTTGGGGTGATATAAGCCCGACGATAGTCGTATTGATGCTTGTTACGTTCTGCAGCATTGCGTCTCTGCGATGGTTGTTTGGTGGGACGCTATTCTCAATGGCGCTCTCTGCGTCTTGGTTTGACTCACACCTGAGTAGCTTTGCCCAAGTCGGGTCCCTTCATTACGGGGCTGCAGACTGTCTGCCCTCCATGATGTTTTATATAACAACATAATAAATATCTCTGTAACTTTCCCACCTTTGAATGATTGAAGGCAACTTGTTGTTGGGTGAGACAAACATGATCGAAAATGCATTTACTCAACGTCAGTGACACAAAACCTTTCTGATGGCAAATTATTACTAACAGCTTATAACTGCCTTTTGGACATATCTGCCGTTGTATTGGTTGGTGGAGCATATGTGTCGACCTCAAGCGGGTGGTAGCTGGCGGGAAGATCTGAGGAGACTCTCAAGGCTGCGGCCGAAAGCCGCACAACGCGGGACACCATTCTCTTGAGGTAGAGCGGTAGACTCATGACACGCTCTGCGGCTGGTAGCCGTGCTGATCATGCAATTGGTGGATATACCATACACTTACATCACGTCTGCAGGAGCGGCTGTCTGACAGGTGGTGGCGCTCATGGAGGGTTTACAGCCAGTGTGCCTATTTGCCTAAACCGTGTGACATGCGCCACCTCGGTCCATGTTTGTGCTTACGCGCTGAAAAGGGGCCAAGCCTCTTTTACTGGTTCGCCAGTTATTTTGCTGTGGACTACGGTCCAGTTCCCGAATTAACGTTCCCTGCGGGGGGAGTGGATCAAAATGGTTGGCACTCACAGCGCACGGCGTGTGTGAAGCCGTGTGCCTCCCCTACATTTTTTTAAATGAATGTAGGAGAGCGAAGCCCTTGTATCGGGTATTTTGTATAAATATATTATGAGCCTTTTCCAAGCGGGAAGGGATAAAAAATAAATTAATAATGTAAACCTGATACAAGTGGAATAGGGACGTTTTATTGTGTTCTTAACCTTTCTCGAGCCCTGGCTTCGTGGATGGGGTAGCTTATAACTACCAACAGCTTTTAATTACACTAGTGAATATTTATTCCTCCAAAAGACACCTAAAAGAACTAAGTTACTAAACAAACACAACGTAAATAAGGGTCCTAACTAAGACGATCACGCCAAAAATATTACAAACGGCCTATTATTAAACCTTTTGAAAGATCATTTAGAAAGATCAAAACATATATTATTAATCCTGGTCACATATATATATATATATATATATATATATATCAATAACTCCATCCTGCCCGCGTGAAATTCACATAATTCGACTAACTTTATTTTATTCAGTTATTTATTTATTTAAAAACCTTAATCATTGAAATACAAATAAAAAACCACATTCAGCGTCCCAAAAATGAGGGCTCATTTAAAAATTGGGCGCTCATTTCAAGTTGTATCGTGTCACTTGCTTCACTGCATGACCGTTAAATATGCCTAAGTGTTCGTTAAAAAAATTTAAAAATGTTACGTCAAGAACGTTAAAAAAGCGTGAATAAGACACACGCAAATAACGGTTTGGTCATGCCTGTCCTCATGTATACCTTTGGCATACTCAGGTGGACTCAGGATGAACTTAATGCCCTGGATAGAAAAGTCCGCACTACCATGACGTCCCATAGGATGCATCATCCGAGATCGTCGGTAATGGGGCTGTACTTCCCGCGAAAGCATGGTGAGCGTGGCTTCTTGAGCGCACTCACCATGCATAATCGCGAAGTGTGCAGCCTCCGTAATTACTTCCTGGCGAGATCGGATGATCCATTCTATAAAGACGTCATTTCTTGTGATAAAGGACTTACCCCTTTATCCTTAGCTAACGAGCAATGGCAAGACCTGGCAGTGCAGAGCATGCCAGCACCCGCTGAATTCACGCACGCACGCACGCACGCACGCACGAACGCACGCACGAACGCACGCACACGCACGCACACGCACGCACGCACGCACGCACGCACGCATTCACGCACGCACGCACGCACGCACGCACGCACGCATGCACGCACGCACGCACGCACTCACGCACGCACACACGCACGCTCTCACGCACGCACGCACGCACGCACGCACGCACGCACGCACGCACGCACGCACGCACGCACGCTCGCACGCACGCACGCACGCACGCACGCACGCACGCACGCACGCACGCACGCACGCACGCGCACACACACACACACACACACACACACACACACACACACACACGCGCGCGCGCGCGCGCGCCTTCCTGCACAACTTATATAGCCCAGTCCAGAAACAGCAACGTAGCTACGAGAAGATATACACGAGTCTCACGCCGGCAAATGGAACGTACATAATAGTTGTATTTTGATTAATCTTTATTGGTCATAATGTATGAGTTGTAATTGGCTAGGCAAATAAAAATTTTTACTATTGGTAAACTAACGACGTAGCCGGACGTATAAATATAGGCAGGGTTGACGTAAAAATATATTCCATATTCCATACTCCATACTCCATTCGTCTGCACATCCAAAATGTAGTTTCATTTCTCCACCACTAAACCACTTGGAGTCTGTTAATAGTGGTCCTTATATCACCACTATTACAGATCATTGTTTGCACATTTTTTATATTGTACCAAATGTAACAAAATTGTAAAATTGTGAATTGTGTAACTTTTCCTTATGTGTGTGTCAATAAATTATTTTTGAGGGGTATCAATATAGTTTTCTCATCTGGTTGAGTTCTATAAATATATAATTATAAATGAAAATGAAAAGATAAATATATATAAATATCAATAACATAAAATAAATATAAAAATACATAAATAAATAAAAGCCCAACCAGATGGAGGCCCTCGGCAGGGGTGACCAAACGGCCGAGGGTTTGGGGCAAAGGGAAAGAAACCGGCGGACGATGCGGGCGGTATCGAGGAGCACCGCCTTCTGCATTTGAGCCTGGAGCGGTCCGCCACGTAGTCCCAGCCGCCTCAGATTACCTGAGAGGCTGACTGGGATTAGCCCGTTTGCAGAGACGACTACAGGATAATAATTTTGGTCGGCAAACCACCCCACATGTTGGTCACCTCGTGAGCCAGGTCCAGATATTTAGTTTGCTTATCTGTTTCGGCTTTTACGAGGTTCTCATCATAGGAATGAGAATGTCGACCAAAAATATCCTTGACTGTGCTCGGTACATCACTACAATATCAGGCTTATTCGCAAGAATAGTCATGTCTGTGATGATGGCCCGGTCCTAATAGAGTTTGGCGCGATCATTTTCGAGCATGGCTTCCGGCAAGTACTTGTAATACGGCAATTTCCGATCTACGAGACCGTATTTCAGAGCGAGCTCCTGGTGAAGAATTTTGGCTACTAGGTTGTGCCTGTGCAAGTACTCAGACTTAGAAAGCGTCGAACAACCGGAGAGGACACGCCTAAGTGACTCACCGGGATGGCAACAAGCTCGACAGACGTCGACGGTGCCATCCTTTAGGATGTATCTCCGATAGTTGTTGGTCTTAATAACCCGATCCTGTATTGCACAGACAAAACCCTCGGTTTTCCCGAAGAGATCGCCAAAGCGTAGCCAGTGGAGGGAGGCTACTGTGTCTATGAAAGGCTCATGTGGAGCCTTGTAGAACCTCCCGTGGAGCTCCTTCTCCTTCCATATGGTCTCCCGGTCGGGAATGCTCTGCACTGCCAGGTCTTGCCATTGCTCGTTAGCTAAGGATAAAGGGGTAAGTCCTTTATCACAAGAAATGACGTCTTTATAGAATGGATCATCCGATCTCGCCAGGAAGTAATTACGGAAGCTGCACACTTCGCGATTATGCATGGTGAGTGCGCTCAAGAAGCCACGCTCACCATGCTTTCGCGGGAAGTACAGCCCCATTACCGACGATCTCGGATGATGCATCCTATGGGACGTCATGGTAGTGCGGACTTTTCTATCCAGGGCATTAAGTTCATCCTGAGTCCACCTGAGTATGCCAAAGGTATACATGAGGACAGGCATGACCAAACCGTTATTTGCGTGTGTCTTATTCACGCTTTTTTAACGTTCTTGACGTAACATTTTTAAATTTTTTTAACGAACACTTAGGCATATTTAACGGTCATGCAGTGAAGCAAGTGACACGATACAACTTGAAATGAGCGCCCAATTTTTAAATGAGCCCTCATTTTTGGGACGCTGAATGTGGTTTTTTTTGTATTTCAATGATTAAGGTTTTTAAATAAATAAATAACTGAATAAAATAAAGTCAGTCGAATTGTGTGAATTTCACGCGGGGAGGATCGAGTTATTGATATATATATATATATATATATATATATATATATATATATATATATATATATATATATATATATATATATATGTGACCAGGATTAATAATATATGTTTTGATCTTTCTAAATGATCTTTCAAAAGGTTTAATAATAGGCCGTTTGTAATATTTTTGGCGTGATCGTCTTAGTTAGGACCCTTATTTACGTTGTGTTTGTTTAGTAACTTAGTTCTTTTAGGTGTCTTTTGGAAGAATAAATATTCACTAGTGTAATTAAAAGCTGTTGGTAGTGCCTTATAAGCTACCCCATCCACGAAGCCAGGGCTCGAGAAAGGTTAAGAACACAATAAAACGTCCCTATTCCACTTGTATCAGGTTTACATTATTAATTTATTATTTATCCCTTCCCGCTTGGAAAAGGCTCATAATATATTTATACAAAATACCCGATACAAGGGCTTCGCTTTCCTACATTCATTTAAAAAAATGTAGGGCAGGCACACGGCTTCACACACACCGTGCGCTGTGAGTGCCAACCATTTTGATCCACTCCCCCCGCAGGGAACGTTAATTCGGGAACTGGACCGTAGTCCACAGCAAAATAACTGGCGAACCAGTAAAAGAGGCTTGGCCCCTTTTCAGCGCGTAAGCACAAACTTGGACCGAGGTGGCGCATGTCACACGGTTTAGGCAAATAGGCACACTGGCTGTAAACCCTCCATGAGCGCCACCACCTGTCAGACAGCCGCTCCTGCAGACGTGATGTAAGTGTATGGTATATCCACCAATTGCATGATCAGCACGGCTACCAGCCGCAGAGCGTGTCATGAGTCTACCGCTCTACCTCAAGAGAATGGTGTCCCGCGACTTCCGTGTGTTTACGCAGCGTCAGTAAATGTAGCACTAGGTTAGAGCCCAGACTAACCACACTGTAGACAAAAAATTTGCATGCTATGCACAATAGATGTTACGTCACTAGCCTCTTAGGAGTATCGGCCGTAATGTTAGTCATGCTGACGACTCCGTGGCGCAGAGGCTTAGCAATGAGTGGCTGCGATGGTCGCGGGTTCGAATCCTGCACGGAACAAGTATTTGTATGACCTATATATAATTGTTCCGGGTCTGGATGTTTGTCCTTGTGCAATTTATGTTTGTAAACTGCCCCCGCGATACTGGAGAAAATTCTAGTGTAGGGGTAACGTCTTTTAAAAAAATGCTACATATTTCATATGAAGCACACCGCAGGGGCATCGCCGAATAGCAGTAAAGTTATTTCGTTTGCAGTATGAAGGTCATAAATAATATTAATATTTAAGTTTCATGTCTATGATCGCTTCTATGTTTTGTACTTCAAATGAAAGTTTGTGTTCTATTAAAATTTGTAACATATCTGAAATTGGTTAAGGCTTATATAAATTTACTTTTAAATGAGTTTCAGAGTTGACGTCCACTTTGCTTCTTTTATTATGATGTGTTAGTTATCTTACCCGGGACAAAAAGAGGGGTGCTATAAGTTCTTCAGCTATTTGTATGTATCAGTCTTTTTGTCTGTGTATCTGTCTGTGGCACTGTATCTCTTAAACGAGTGAACCGATTTGATTGCGGTTTTTTTTATTTAAGCATGTTTTCTAGCGGTAGTTTTTGATTTCAGCCGTTTGAAAATCATCATTTTATTTTGTTTCGGGGGTTTTGTAAATTTTAAATTTAAGTTATTATCATAAATTAAAGAATCTGAATTCTTGGGTTTTTTTCAATACATACGTATGTTCAATCTAAAATGTATGTATCACTGAAATATTGTAACATCTTTATTTAAAAAATAAACACAGTTAACAGTATGTATGAAATATACTTATTGTTCAAAACTGAATGAAATGTTAAGTAATCACGCAAAAATTGTAAAGAATGTCACAAAACTCTTATTTATAAAGTTGACTGAAATATAGCGAGCGACACAAAAACGGGGCACAAAGATTAGGTACTTTAAATAAATAATCTTGAAATTATATTTGTGTTTATTTTCAGTCAGGAACAGGTCGTCAAGGACTCAACTCTTTACCCTAGCAATAGTACGTAACAGGGCCATGACTGCTGTTGAAGTCAGGAATCGCCTTGTTTAAGTTCAATATGTGCCTATAAGTGACAGGACTATCAGGAGACTCCTCAATGAAACTGATATTATATCCAGAAGACCTGCACATAGTCCAGACCCTATCAGACAGCATCGAGTCAACAGATTTACACTTGCACATGAACATGTTGTGACGGCCCAATATATAATTATTATTAATAATTAAATTCAATATAAAGGGGCATCAAAAATAGTCTTAAACTATATATATATATATATATATATATATATATATATATATATATATATATATATATATATATATATATATTAAGCAATAAAATTACATTAATAAGCATAAAGTTAATATAAATACATTTCAGACATTAAACCAATAACATAGTAAATTAAAGGCAAAATATTGTCTTTCATAATAAATAAATTTATTTAAAAACTTGTAAAAATATTTAAAACATGATAAACAATAGAAATACAAGGCGAAAATATTATAAAAGAAAGATAAATAACATTTAAAAGACAATTAGAAAATTTCTTAAAAATTGACTATGTTATGGAAGAAATGTATACTTAGTTGTACTTAATCGTTGTACATATATATGGGGTGGTCGGGAGCCCGACTGCTTGAAGTACTGTAGCACAATGACTAGTCCTATATTAGGGACTTATGATAATAAACTCAATGATACAAAACAATACCATAGAAGGTCTCTATGATGAATTTGCATTACAATAGTAGGGTCGTGGGTTCAACTCCTATATATTAATGACTTATGAAAGTAAGGTCTATGATACAAAAGCAATACTATGGAAGGTCTCTGTGATGAATTAGCATTACAATAGTAGAATCGTGGGTTGAAGTCCTATATATTAATGACTTATGAAAGTAAGGTCTATGATACAAAATCATTATTATAGAAGGTCTCCTTGTTGCATAAGCATTGTATGGGGTGGTCGGGTGACCGACTGCTCCTAGTATTGTAGCAAAATGACTAGTCCTTATTAGGGACTTGAAAAGGAATATTATGGTGGCGTGTATGCTGTTTCACGAGTAATTGGTCCGAGGTAAACTTGGACTCGCTAACCGATGTGTCCTAGACATATCATCTTAGTGCCGCCGGTGGTAAGCGGGTTTGTTGTAGCAATACGGCTTGTTGCATTTGTGGGCGGCGTCGTAGAGCATAACGATGCGTCGTCTATCTTTCGGATTGGGATGAGTTTGTTTGGTAGCACTTTTAAGTGTAACAGGCATACTCAAGTTCATGTCTTAGTGCATTAGCGCTATGATACGTGGAGTTTTGTTCACTGGCGTCTTAGTAGCGTGCTACTATGCTACGTTGGTGATATTTTTTAGCTAACAACAATACAAACTTTGTAACCAAAGTCGATAGGGATCATGTGGGTGTGTTGTGAGGGGGCGCCATCCATATGATAGTTGCATTGATGCTTACTGCTTCTTGCGGTATTGCGTCTTGTGATGGTTCTGCGGGTGTGCTGCGCCTGATTCGGCGCACTCTTGTGGTTCTGGTCGATGGAGATATGCGGGTGGTGATGTCTGCTGGGATGTATGGGGAACCTTGGGGTGATATAAGCCCGACGATAGTCGTATTGATGCTTGTTACGTTCTGCAGCATTGCGTCTCTGCGATGGTTGTTTGGTGGGACGCTATTCTCAATGGCGCTCTCTGCGTCTTGGTTTGACTCACACCTGAGTAGCTTTGCCCAAGTCGGGTCCCTTCATTACGGGGCTGCAGACTGTCTGCCCTCCATGATGTTTTATATAACAACATAATAAATATCTCTGTAACTTTCCCACCTTTGAATGATTGAAGGCAACTTGTTGTTGGGTGAGACAAACATGATCGAAAATGCATTTACTCAACGTCAGTGACACAAAACCTTTCTGATGGCAAATTATTACTAACAACTTATAACTGCCTTTTGGACATATCTGCCGTTGTATTGGTTGGTGGAGCATATGTGTCGACCTCATGCGGGTGGTAGCTGGCGGGAAGATCTGAGGAGACTCTCTGTTATAGATTATCAAAATAATGTGTACTACTAGCACAGATTAATAAATAGTGATACTAGCTCTATTAGGTGTGATATGGCAATAGCCATGTTTACTCTGTGGTAATATAGAGTGACTTGTATCTTTTTTAAAAAATAAACGTCAGTCTTGACACAACTACTAGCGTGTTTCAATAGGTTATGGGCCCAGTCCCGTATTTTCAAAGTCAATAAGTGTTATTAAAGTAGTTTTAACCTATTTTTCTTTTGGAAATCATGTCGTCATCCAGTTATTTATTAAGTGTACCAAAGTTGAAAGGACGCGAAAATTATGATGACTGGGCGTTTGCCGTAAAAAAACTTAATGGTGTTAGAAGGCGTTGATTTGGACAATATTTCACCGGATTTGAGTGACAGTGAGCAAGTGAAGGCTAAAGCAAAGCTTGTTATGACCATCGACCCTTCATTGTACGCTCATATTAAGACGGAGATAACTGTAAACGCGTTGTGGAACAAGTTACGGCAGCTATTCGATGACACCGGAACATTGATATCCATCCGCTTAGAAAATAGTGAATCCATGACAAGCTACGTGTCTCAAGTGGTTGAAACGGCACAGCGTTTAAAGGGAACAGGGTTTGAAATCAATGAAGAGTGGATTGCATCATTGCTTTTGGCCGGGCTTCCAGAAAAGTTCGAGCCAATGATAATGGCGATCGAGCACTCCGGTTTGGCCATTAGTGCAGACGTCATCAAAACGAAGCTTCTCGATATGTCTTGTGATGTTGGCAACAGTGGACCGGAAACAGCGTTTTGGACGAATAGTCGAACCAAAGGTGGCAGCACTGTTCATTCCAAGCAAAGACAAACGTCAACGTCAAAGTCAAAAAAAATGTCATCAGGAAGTAAACAAATAAAGTGTTATAAATGCAAGAAAATTGGACACTATAAAAACCAATGTCCTGAATTGAAACTTAAGGAAGCAGGTGCTTTTAGTGTAGCATTCCTTAATGGAGAATTTAGTACTGAAGATTGGTATATTGACTCTGGTGCCAGTGTCCATATGACAGCGAACCGTGACAGTTTACGGGATATGCGGAAACACGAGATAAATGAAATAGTTGTGGCGAATAAAACATCTATGCCAGTTATGTGTGCCGGCGATACACTATTAACTACATGTGTAAACAAAGCTCAGTTTGACATTCATGTGAAAAATGTGTTGTATATACCCAACCTCACAACTAACCTCCAAAATTATTCAGAAAATAGACAGGTGTCAACTATGTTTATTTTGTCTAAATATTTTAATAAAAATAACTATACATTTTAATTGTAAAATTTTAGTGCACAAAGGAAATTTTTATTGTTGTCATAGATTTAAATAGTATAACAGTGGTTTATATAATATCTGAAATTAACTACGAGACATAAAAATTTTTCATGATTGTGACATAATATGCCAAATGTAACAAAACAATTCGCAACAAAGGATTTCTGAAATACTATATATTTGATTGACTGATGAAGAGCTATCGTATCGCAAAGCCACATAAGAGTTTGTCGGGATATTTTTCATATTTGCGCATGGGGATTTTGTTTTTGTTCCCACTACAGTACCTGTTCAGTATTTGAAAAGTTCTAGTCCGCGTATGATAACTTCAAGACACGGTTGCTAAGGCCGCCATCGTTTGTTCTAGCGACGCCATACGTTCGTGGATCTCTTACACTGCAGCTTCCAATTGCAGAACCGTCCTGTGACGCACCTACGTAACGACGCATGCGTCTTGTTACCAAGACAATCAGCCTTCATATTTTGACTTTGACTTTTTTATATCTTCAGTGTAATTGTTAAGTTACTTTATTGTGTTTTTTTAATTTGTTTTAAGTTATTCTTTTTTGTTATTGTATTTAACTGTTGTGAATGCAGTCCGTAACCCAATCTAGTGATGACACGGCAAACGCAACACTTATATGTACACAGTGCAACAAGTCATTCAAATCTTTAAAAGGCCTCAACATACACACTACAAAAACACACAGGAAATGTATTAGCCAAAACAGTTCACCTTTAGACATACACCCTTTTATTCCAAATACGCCTACTTTTGCAGCCAACTTTCCAACTCCTTTCCACACATATCTTAGCCATTTGAAAAATAGTATACAGACAGTTAAAAGAATCCCTCGAGGAGCTCGAATAACCGTTGCTACACATTTGTCACAATTAATCCAGAAATGTTACATAAGCAATTGTACTCAAGACTGGCAGAACCTATTTTTATTTTCATACAGCACACTACATATAACAAAAACTGATAAACCAAATTTATCCTTGACACAAAAGATTAAAAATAACTGTACTGTCAGCTCCTCACCTTCTCCCGCACCTCTAATCAAACATGATGCCCCTCGTAATCGCAACAAACTAATCGAAAACAAAATCTGTGACGGAGATCTCAAAGGTGCCGCTCGCCTTTTGTTCTCAAACGAGGTACTTTCACC
Organism: Parnassius smintheus behrii; assembly: GCA_036936625.1. Lineage (NCBI taxonomy): Eukaryota > Metazoa > Arthropoda > Insecta > Lepidoptera > Papilionidae > Parnassius > Parnassius smintheus. Next base: position 52,947,784 of record JAUPFT010000001.1, read on the forward strand.
AGATACCCCTGACACCCTTCAGGCCTTACGGTCAAAACATCCTCTAGCTCCAGTAAACCCATATTTTTTCGACCGACCAACAGTAGGGCAAGCATGCCTTCAAATTCAAAACAAAGATGTAACGGATGCCATTTTATCTTTTAAACCAGGTTCGGCTGCAGGTTTGGATGGAATCTCACCGCAACATTTGAAAGACTTAACATCGCATTCTGTGGGTGATGCGGGTGAGCAACTTGTAAATTCAATCACTAAATTAATTAACTTTATGTATTCCGGTAATGTCAATCCAGAAATTGTTCCAATTCTTTTCGGCGCGAACCTCATTGCTCTCACCAAAAAGGACGGAGGGGTGAGACCAATTGCTGTTGGATCAACACTACGACGCCTGGCCTCCAAAATTGCTGTTCGACATATTTTACAGAAATTAAATTCGGAATTTGAACCAGTACAGTTAGGCTTCGGTGTAAAAGGAGGGTGTGAGGCAGCCGTCCATGCCCTACGTTCTTTCCTAACATATGGACATCCTGAAGTGTTGCTCAAAATTGATGTCAAAAATGCTTTCAATTCGGTAAATAGGGGGACCCTACTGACTGAAATAAATCAACATATACCCGAAATATACAATTATCTTCTTCTCAGTTACGCTGACCCAACAAAATTGTTATATCGATCTAATGAATTATCCTCGGAAGTAGGTTGTCAACAAGGTGATCCCCTTGGACCAGCAATTTTTAGTTTGGCTATAAATCCCATAATCAAAAGTTTAAATTCTAAATTCAATATTTGGTATCTGGATGACGGAACCTTAGGAGGTGATATGGAAACTGTATTTTCTGACCTTTTTTCAATCAAAAATAAATTTGAAGCCATTGGTTTGGAGCTTAACTTTAGCAAATGCGAACTTTTTATAAATAACTGCAACTTAAATTTAAATGACGTAAAACACAAATTTAATACTTTGGCACCAAATATTAAAATAGTTAACAGTAATTCCCTTTACCTTTTAGGTTCTCCAATTTTTAACGAATCTATTTCTGAATATATTAATAATTCAATTGCTAAATTTCAAAATTCTGCTGACCGTCTCCTTGAAATTAGTCCACATTATGCACTTTGCATTTTAAAATCTTGCCTTTTTGTCCCGAAATTTACGTATGTGCTCCGTTGCTGCTCCTTTTGGAATCACCCAGACCTTTTGACACAAGTGGACAACTTAATCAAAATAAGTTTAGAATCGATTCTTAATATACACATGAACGAACAATTTTGGACCCAAGCATCCCTACCCATCCGTTATGGTGGTTTAGGAATTCGCAAAATTTCCAGTGTCTCTTTACCAGCCTTCCTATCTTCTGTCCACAGTTCAGCAAATCTCATAAGTAAAATTTTAAGGGCATCCCCTTCAAACTTTGAGATTGCTGGCCTGGAAGAAGCTAGAAACGCTTTCTTAATTACATGCCCTGGTCAAAATTTTCAATTTCCTCTAAATTCACAGAGGAGCTGGGACGACATAAACTGCAAATTGACTTATGACAATCTTTTGAGCTTTAGTACAGGTTCGGCGCGTGCTAGGCTTTTGGCCGTGGGTACGCATGAGGCCGGCTACTGGCTTCACGCGTATCCTTCGTCAAATACAGGAACATTTCTTGAGCCTGACACGCTCCGAATCGCAACCTGTCTACGGCTTGGGGTTCCGGTCTGCGCTCCTCATAAATGTCCGTGTGGCAGTGACGTCGACAAGCTAGGATATCACGGGCTATCATGCCAAAAAAGTGCAGGTCGCTTCTCGAGACATGCAGCACTTAACGATATCATACGCCGGTCTCTTGCCACCGTCAACGTGCCAAGTCTACTTGAGCCGTCTGGTATTGCAAGAGACGATGGCAAGAGACCGGACGGTATGAGTTTGATTCCATGGAGGATGGGCCGGGTGCTGGTATGGGATGCAACCTGTTCAGACACGCTGGCCCCTTCCCATCTACGTGGAACCAACAACAGAGCTGGTGCGGCTTGTGAAGCGGCAGAAAAGGCTAAAGTTTGCAAATACAGGGGTCTAGGCTCCGAATATATTTTTGTCCCTTTCGGTGTCGAGACCCTTGGTCCGTGGGGTCCTAGCGCTATAAGCCTTTTTAAGGAAATAGCAAAAAGGTTAATCGACGTCACAGGAGACCGAAGAGCTGGCAGTTACCTCGGACAAAGAATTAGTCTAGCTATTCAACGGGGAAACGCTGCCAGTATCTTCGGAACCTTGCCTAAAGGACCTCTTTTTTAATAATTTAATTTAGTTATTATAATATATATTTTTAAGGTTTTTAGTATTAGAAATAATGTTTATAAATTTATGGGTTAGATTTAATTTAAAGTATATTTAACTACATATTCCTATATACCTATAGAGTTGACATTTATCTTAAGACTAACCTCCTATCTGTTAGCCAGCTTATAGCAAATGGAAATACAGTTTCATTTGAAAAGAATTGTTGTAATATCCGCAATAAGCAGAATAAGCTGATTGGAGTAGCAAGTTTAAATAATGGAGTGTACAAACTAAACACAGTGAAGTCAGTGGGGTTAGCAGCTTCGGCAGTACATACATCAGAAGCAAGACTGTGGCATAGGCGACTCGGGCACATCAACAGTAGTGACTTAGAGAAAATGAAGAATGGTGCAGTGGAGGGTGTATCCTATAAAGATAAAGCAAACATCCAGAAATCCAACTGCGTGGTGTGTTGTGAGGGTAAGCAGTCTCGCTTGCCTTTCCCATCAGCCAATCATAGGAGTGAATTCCTGTTAGAGGTGGTGCACTCAGATTTATGTGGGCCTATGGAGTCGAAATCTCTTGGCGGGGCTAGATATTTTCTTCTCTTTGTTGATGACGCCAGTCGAATGTCGTTTGTATATTTTTTAAGAGAAAAGAATCAAGCATTGAAGTACTTTAAGCAATACCAAAGTTTGGTGGAGAACCAAACGGGAAATAAAATTAAAGTGCTCAGAACAGATAATGGAGGAGAATTTTGTTCCAAAGAGATGGAAGATTATTTGAAAACTCAAGGGATAGTTCATCAAAAGACTAACCCGTACACCCCGGAGCAAAATGGCCTCTGTGAGCGCTTCAACAGGACAATAGTTGAACGTGCTAAATGCTTACTCTTTGAGGCTAAATTAGAAAAAAAATTTTGGGCAGAGGCAGTGAACTCGGCAGTTTACCTTAAAAATAGGACGCCGGCCTCAGGTCTAGGAGATATTACACCATTTGAGAAATGGACATGCAGAAAACCTGATTTGAGTCACGTCAGAGTGTTTGGTAGTCCTGTAATGGTACATATACCAAAGAATAAGAGACTTAAATGGGACAAAAAGGCTGTCAAGTATATCTTACTTGGTTACCCAGACAATGTAAAAGGGTACAGATTATACAACTTAGAAACTAAACAAGTTACTATGAGCCGGGATTTGACTATTATGGAAATAGAAGAAACCCCAGATAATGCTCAGATAATAGTGCAGGAATATAAGACTGATATACAGGATTCTCAATTAGTGGAGGAAGAAATACAAGAGGAAAGTAGTAGTGCTTCAGACTTGGATGATCTCACCTATGTTCCGGAGTCTTCCAGTTTGTCCTTACCATCAGAAGACTCATACCACACGTTAGGTGAGGAAGAAGTTTGTGAATTAAGTGCAGAAGAGTTACCATGCAGACGTACAAGAAAACCAGTAGAGAGGTATGGTTCCTCAAATCTTAGCATAGCTGACAAGCAGAAATCTTGGAATGATGATTTAACATATGAGGAGGCGATGAAAGGGCCAGATAGAGAAATGTGGAAACAAGCAATGTAGCAGGAACTCAAAGCTTTTGAAGAAAACCAGGCTTGGGAACTGGTGGATAAAAAGGAGGCAGATAGAGTGGTTCAGTGCAGGTGGGTGTTTAAAGTGAAACATGAAAGTGACAACAAAGTGCGATTCAGAGCTCGTTTAGTTGCAAAGGGCTTTACCCAAACAGAGGGTGTAGACTATAGTGATACCTACTCTCCTGTTCTTAGATACTCAACTCTGAGGTTGTTATTTGCAATAAGTGTTAAATTAAATTTCAAAGTCACCCATCTGGATGTAACAACTGCATTCTTAAATGGCTGTCTAACTGAAAATGTGTACATGCAAGTTCCTCCTAACTTAAAATGTAAAAGTAATACTGTTTTGAAGTTGAAACGTGCTATATATGGGTTGAAACAATCTGCCAGAGCCTGGAATCAACGACTTAATGATTGTTTACTAGCATTAGGTTATGTAAAGTCAAAATTAGAACCATGTTTGTATAGTAAAAAGAGAAACAAGGAGCAGATTTTTGTAACTGTGTTTGTCGATGATTTTTTCATATTTTCAAATAATAGTACTATGACAGATAAATTAAAAAAAGATTTAATGTTAAATTTCAAAATTAAAGATTTAGGGCAAGTAAAAAATTGTTTGGGTATGAGGGTTAGGATGTATAAAGATGGCAGCATATCATTGGATCAAGAGCAATTTGTTGATAATATTCTTAAAAAATTTGATATGTTAGATTGCAATGGTGTGGATACCCCAATTGAAATTAACTTGAAGTTAGATAAGTCCGGTAACGTTAGTTCACAATATCCTTATCAGCAGTTAATTGGAAGCTTAATGTATCTATCTATCCTAACACGGCCAGATATTAGTTTTAGTATCAGTTATTTAAGCCAATTTAATAATTGTTTTGCAGCAGTCCATTGGAGGCATGCAAAGCGAATATTAAAATACTTAAAGAAAACTAAATCATATGGTTTAATGTATACTAAAGATAATAAAAATTTGGAAGGCTTTGTTGATGCTGACTGGGGCTCTAATAATATTGATAGAAAGTCTTATACAGGTTTCTGTTTTAAATTTTCTGGAGCTGTAATATCATATGAGTGCAAAAAACAGCAAACTGTAGCACTGTCAAGCACAGAAAGTGAGTACATGGCAATATCAGAGGCCTGTAAGGAGGCAATTTATTTAAAAAGCTTAATGTACGAAATTCTTGGCTGTAATTATACAATTATCCTGTACAATGACAATCAAGGTGCTCAAAAATTGACAGAGAACCCTTTGTTCCATAGGAGAACAAAACATATTGATATTCGTCACCATTTTGTTAGAGAGGCTGTTGCTGATAATATTGTTAAAATAGTTTATCTGTCAACTTCTGAAATGCCAGCAGACCTTTTAACCAAAGGTTTAAGTAGTAATAAACACAACCAATTTGTTAAACAATTAGGCATACAAAACATTGTTTGATGTTTACTTATTTTTATTGATGTATATTAAATATTAGATAGAGTTGTGTACCTACTTAGGTTAATATAATAAACAAGTCTGTATAAATAATTTATACCATGTTCCCATTATTTTGATAAGTGGAGGTGTTATAGATTATCAAAATAATGTGTACTACTAGCACAGATTAATAAATAGTGATACTAGCTCTATTAGGTGTGATATGGCAATAGCCATGTTTACTCTGTGGTAATATAGAGTGACTTGTATCTTTTTTAAAAAATAAACGTCAGTCTTGACACAACTACTAGCGTGTTTCAATACTCTCAAGGCTGCGGCCGAAAGCCGCACAACGCGGGACACCATTCTCTTGAGGTAGAGCGGTAGACTCATGACACGCTCTGCGGCTGGTAGCCGTGCTGATCATGCAATTGGTGGATATACCATACACTTACATCACGTCTGCAGGAGCGGCTGTCTGACAGGTGGTGGCGCTCATGGAGGGTTTACAGCCAGTGTGCCTATTTGCCTAAACCGTGTGACATGCGCCACCTCGGTCCATGTTTGTGCTTACGCGCTGAAAAGGGGCCAAGCCTCTTTTACTGGTTCGCCAGTTATTTTGCTGTGGACTACGGTCCAGTTCCCGAATTAACGTTCCCTGCGGGGGGAGTGGATCAAAATGGTTGGCACTCACAGCGCACGGCGTGTGTGAAGCCGTGTGCCTCCCCTACATTTTTTTAAATGAATGTAGGAGAGCGAAGCCCTTGTATCGGGTATTTTGTATAAATATATTATGAGCCTTTTCCAAGCGGGAAGGGATAAAAAATAAATTAATAATGTAAACCTGATACAAGTGGAATAGGGACGTTTTATTGTGTTCTTAACCTTTCTCGAGCCCTGGCTTCGTGGATGGGGTAGCTTATAAGGCACTACCAACAGCTTTTAATTACACTAGTGAATATTTATTCTTCCAAAAGACACCTAAAAGAACTAAGTTACTAAACAAACACAACGTAAATAAGGGTCCTAACTAAGACGATCACGCCAAAAATATTACAAACGGCCTATTATTAAACCTTTTGAAAGATCATTTAGAAAGATCAAAACATATATTATTAATCCTGGTCACATATATATATATATATATATATATATATATATATATATATATATATATATATATATATATATATATATATATATATATATATATATATATATATATATATATATATATATATCAACAACTCCATCCTCCCCGCGTGAAATTCACATAATTCGACTGACTTTATTTTATTCAGTTATTTATTTATTTAAAAACCTTAATCATTGAAATACAAAAAAAACCCACATTCAGCGTCCCAAAAATGAGGGCTCATTTAAAAATTGGGCGCTCATTTCAAGTTGTATCGTGTCACTTGCTTCACTGCATGACCGTTAAATATGCCTGAGTGTTCGTTAAAAAAATTTAAAAATGTTACGTCAAGAACGTTAAAAAAGCGTGAATAAGACACACGCAAATAACGGTTTGGTCATGCCTGTCCTCATGTATACCTTTGGCATACTCAGGTGGACTCAGGATGAACTTAATGCCCTGGATAGAAAAGTCCGCACTACCATGACGTCCCATAGGATGCATCATCCGAGATCGTCGGTAATGGGGCTGTACTTCCCGCGAAAGCATGGTGAGCGTGGCTTCTTGAGCGCACTCACCATGCATAATCGCGAAGTGTGCAGCCTCCGTAATTACTTCCTGGCGAGATCGGATGATCCATTCTATAAAGACGTCATTTCTTGTGATAAAGGACTTACCCCTTTATCCTTAGCTAACGAGCAATGGCAAGACCTGGCAGTGCAGAGCATGCCAGCACCCGCCGAATTCACGCACGCACGCACGCACGCACGCACGAACGCACGCACGAACGCACGCACGCACGCACACACACGCACGCACGCACGCACGCACGCATGCACGCACGCACGCACGCACGCACGCACGCACGCAAGCACGCTCTCACGCACGCACGCACGCACGCACGCACGCACGCACGCACGCACGCACGCACGCTCGCACGCACGCACGCACGCACGCACGCACGCACGCACGCACGCACGCACGCACACGCACACGCACGCACACACGCATGCACGCACGCACGCACGCACGCACGCACGCACGCACGCACGCACGCTCGCACGCACGCACGCACGCACGCACGCACGCACGCACGCACGCACGCACGCACGCACGCACACACACACACACACACACACACACACACACACACACACACACACACACACGCGCGCGCGCGCGCGCGCCTTCCTGCACAACTTATATAGCCCAGTCCAGAAACAGCAACGTAGCTACGAGAAGATATACACGAGTCTCACGCCGGCAAATGGAACGTACATAATAGTTGTATTTTGATTAATCTTTATTGGTCATAATGTATGAGTTGTAATTGGCTAGGCAAATAAAAATTTTTACTATTGGTAAACTAACGACGTAGCCGGACATATAAATATAGGCAGGGTTGACGTAAAAATATATTCCATATTCCATACTCCATACTCCATTCGTCTGCACATCCAAAATGTAGTTTCATTTCTCCACCACTAAACCACTTGGAGTCTGTTAATAGTGGTCCTTATATCACCACTATTACAGATCATTGTTTGCACATTTTTTATATTGTACCAAATGTAACAAAATTGTAAAATTGTGAATTGTGTAACTTTTCCTTATGTGTGTGTCAATAAATTATTTTTGAGGGGTATCAATATAGTTTTCTCATCTGGTTGAGTTCTATAAATATATAATTATAAATGAAAATTAAAAGATAAATATACATAAATATCAATAACATAAAATAAATATAAAAATACATAAATAAATAAAATCCCAACCAGATGGAGGCCCTCGGCAGGGGAGACCAAACGGCCGAGGGTTTGGGGGAAAGGGAAAGAAACCGGCGGACGATGCGGGCGGTATCGAGGAGCACCGCCTTCTGCATTTGAGCCTGGAGCGGTCCGCCACGTAGTCCCAGCCGCCTCAGATTACCCAAGAGGCTGACTGGGATTAGCCCGTTTGCAGAGACGACTACAGGATAATAATTTTGGTCGGCAAACCACCCCACATGTTGGTCACCTCGTGAGCCAGGTCCAGATATTTAGTTTGCTTATCTGTTTCGGCTTTTACGAGGTTCTCATCATAGGAATGAGAATGTCGACCAAAAATATCCTTGACTGTGCTCGGTACATCACTACAATATCAGGCTTATTCGCAAGAATAGTCATGTCTGTGATGATGGCCCGGTCCTAATAGAGTTTGGCGCGATCATTTTCGAGCATGGCTTCCGGCAAGTACTTGTAATACGGCAATTTCCGATCTACGAGACCGTATTTCAGAGCGAGCTCCTGGTGAAGAATTTTGGCTACTAGGTTGTGCCTGTGCAAGTACTCAGACTTAGAAAGCGTCGAACAACCGGAGAGGACACGCCTAAGTGACTCACCGGGATGGCAACAAGCTCGACAGACGTCGACGGTGCCATCCTTTAGGATGTATCTCCGATAGTTGTTGGTCTTAATAACCCGATCCTGTATTGCACAGACAAAACCCTCGGTTTTCCCGAAGAGATCGCCAAAGCGTAGCCAGTGGAGGGAGGCTACTGTGTCTATGAAAGGCTCATGTGGAGCCTTGTAGAACCTCCCGTGGAGCTCCTTCTCCTTCCATATGGTCTCCCGGTCGGGAATGCTCTGCACTGCCAGGTCTTGCCATTGCTCGTTAGCTAAGGATAAAGGGGTAAGTCCTTTATCACAAGAAATGACGTCTTTATAGAATGGATCATCCGATCTCGCCAGGAAGTAATTACGGAGGCTGCACACTTCGCGATTATGCATGGTGAGTGCGCTCAAGAAGCCACGCTCACCATGCTTTCGCGGGAAGTACAGCCCCATTACCGACGATCTCGGATGATGCATCCTATGGGACGTCATGGTAGTGCGGACTTTTCTATCCAGGGCATTAAGTTCATCCTGAGTCCACCTGAGTATGCCAAAGGTATACATGAGGACAGGCTGACCAAACCGTTATTTGCGTGTGTCTTATTCACGCTTTTTTAACGTTCTTGACGTAACATTTTTAAATTTTTTTAACGAACACTTAGGCATATTTAACGGTCATGCAGTGAAGCAAGTGACACGATACAACTTGAAATGAGCGCCCAATTTTTAAATGAGCCCTCATTTTTGGGACGCTGAATGTGGGTTTTTTTTTGTATTTCAATGATTAAGGTTTTAAAATAAATAAATAACTGAATAAAATAAAGTCAGTCGAATTATGTGAATTTCACGCGGGGAGGATGGAGTTATTGATATATATATATATATATATATATATATATATATATATATATATATATATATATATATATATATATATATATATATATATATATGTGTGACCAGGATTAATAATATATTTTTTGATCTTTCTAAATGATCTTTCAAAAGGTTTAATAATAGGCCGTTTGTAATATTTTTGGCGTGATCGTCTTAGTTAGGACCCTTATTTACGTTGTGTTTGTTTAGTAACTTAGTTCTTTTAGGTGTCTTTTGAAGAATAAATATTCACTAGTGTAATTAAAAGCTGTTGGTAGTGCCTTATAAGCTACCCCATCCACGAAGCCAGGGCTCGAGAAAGGTTAAGAACACAATAAAACGTCCCTATTCCACTTGTATCAGGTTTACATTATTAATTTATTATTTATCCCTTCCCGCTTGGAAAAGGCTCATAATATATTTATACAAAATACCCGATACAAGGGCTTCGCTCTCCTACATTCATTTAAAAAAATGTAGGGGAGGCACACGGCTTCACACACGCCGTGCGCTGTGAGTGCCAACCATTTTGATCCACTCCCCCCGCAGGGAACGTTAATTCGGGAACTGGACCGTAGTCCACAGCAAAATAACTGGCGAACCAGTAAAAGAGGCTTGGCCCCTTTTCAGCGCGTAAGCACAAACATGGACCGAGGTGGCGCATGTCACACGGTTTAGGCAAATAGGCACACTGGCTGTAAACCCTCCATGAGCGCCACCACCTGTCAGACAGCCGCTCCTGCAGACGTGATGTAAGTGTATGGTATATCCACCAATTGCATGATCAGCACGGCTACCAGCCGCAGAGCGTGTCATGAGTCTACCGCTCTACCTCAAGAGAATGGTGTCCCGCGACTTCCGTGTGTTTACGCAGCGTCAGTAAATGTAGCACTAGGTTAGAGCCCAGACTAACCACACTGTAGACAAAAAAATTTGCATGCTATGCATAATAGATGTTACGTCACTAGCCTCTTAGGAGTATCGGCCGTAATGTTAGTCATGCTGACGACTCCGTGGCGCAGAGGCTTAGCAATGAGTGGCTGCGATGGTCGCGGGTTCGAATCCTGCACGGAACAAGTATTTGTATGACCTATAAATAATTGTTCCGGGTCTGGATGTTTGTCCTTGTGCAATTTATGTTTGTAAACTGCCCCCGCGATACTGGAGAAAATTCTAGTGTAGGGGTAACGTCTTTTAAAAAAATGCTACATATTTCATATGAAGCACACCGCAGGGGCATCGCCGAATAGCAGTAAAGTTATTTCGTTTGCAGTATGAAGGTCATAAATAATATTAATATTTAAGTTTCATGTCTATGATCGCTTCTATGTTTTGTACTTCAAATGAAAGTTTGTGTTCTATTAAAATTTGTAACATATCTGAAATTGGTTAAGGCTTATATAAATTTACTTTTAAATGAGTTTCAGAGTTGACGTCCACTTTGCTTCTTTTATTATGATGTGTTAGTTATCTTACCCGGGACAAAAAGAGGGGTGCTATAAGTTCTTCAGCTATTTGTATGTATCAGTCTTTTTGTCTGTGTATCTGTCTGTGGCACTGTATCTCTTAAACGAGTGAACCGACTTGATTGCGGTTTTTTTTTATTTAAGCATGTTTTCTAGCGGTAGTTTTTGATTTCAGCCGTTTGAAAATCATCATTTTATTTTGTTTCGGGGGTTTTGTAAATTTTAAATTTAAGTTATTATCATAAATTAAAGAATCTGAATTCTTGGGTTTTTTTTCAATATATACGTATGTTCAATCTAAAATGTATGTATCACTGAAATATTGTATCATCTTTATTTAAATCTTTATTTAAAAAATAAACACAGTTAACAGTATGTATGAAATATACTTATTGTTCAAAACTGAATGAAATGTTAAGTAATCACGCAAAAATTGTAAAGAATGTCACAAAACTCTTATTTATAAAGTTGACTGAAATATAGCGAGCGACACAAAAACGGGGCACAAAGATTAGGTACTTTAAATAAATAATCTTGAAATTATATTTGTGTTTATTTTCAGTCAGGAACAGGTCGTCAAGGACTCAACTCTTTACCCTAGCAATAGTACGTAACAGGGCCATGACTGCTGTTGAAGTCAGGAATCGCCTTGTTTAAGTTCAATATGTGCCTATAAGTGACAGGACTATCAGGAGACTCCTCAATGAAACTGATATTATATCCAGAAGACCTGCACATAGTCCAGACCCTATCAGACAGCATCGAGTCAACAGATTTACACTTGCACATGAACATGTTGTGACGGCCCAATATATAATTATTATTAATAATTAAATTCAATATAAAGGGGCATCAAAAATAGTCTTAAACTATATATATATATATATATATATATATATATATATATATATATATATATATATATATATATATATATATATATATATATATATATATATATAGAGGTTAATATAAATACATTTCAGACATTAAACCAATAACATAGTAAATTAAAGGCAAAATATTGTCTTTCATAATAAATAAATTTATTTAAAAACTTGTAAAAATATTTAAAACATGATAAACAATAGAAATACAAGGCGAAAATATTATAAAAGAAAGATAAATAACATTTAAAAGACAATTAGAAAATTTCTTAAAAATTGACTATGTTATGGAAGAAATGTATACTTA